>JAGFNQ010001676.1:44642-103113 GCA_024364735.1 Boesenbergia rotunda | reverse complement strand
AATCAAGATCACAACGAAAATCTCGAAAATAAATACATAATCGAACACAAATAGTTTTCCTTAGTTTGGAGTCTTCGACGACTCATACTCCAAGGCACAAGTCTTTCAGATCTTTCTGATAAGCAATCCACTAAAATACTCTTCCGAAAAACCTTCGGAAGAGTGGACGAGTACAATTGATGATCTGGGAAGTGTAACAAACCTACACTTCCCTTTTTGTAATAATACGTGCAATAAAACAAATTGTTATCTAACACAGTTCGTAAGAGTCTAGTTGCATTCACGTGTTAGTGTTAGTCTTCTGGTAGCAGTCGGTGGTAGTCGGGTCATAATTATTAGTGTAATCGGCCCAAGTTTGATCAGTACAATAATGGATTTTGATGTGTGTGTCAATATGATTAAGTTAGGTTTTCATATTGATTTGATGTGTGTTTGAGTCATGCAGGACTTGGTAGAACACACATAAGGAAAATCTCATCTTAGTGCATGGGTTCTCGAGTCGGTGAAGGATGGCGCATCCGAGGGACCGCTGGATAAGGAGCAACGGAATGGAGCCGAGAGAAGCAGACTTCAAGGCATACGCAAAGGATGACATCTAGACTAACCGAGGGTTTGGATGCATCCGAGGGACAAGAGCCGAAAGAAGAGAACTTCAAAGGGCTACTTCGGAAAGGATGAGTGTGAATGTGTAACAATATCAGTCGACTGGTAAGGACACCAATCGACTGAACTTTTGTAAGTTTCGAACAACAGGATCAATCAACTGGTCTGAATGGCAGTCGACTGGTCTATTCGAAAACTAGCCGTTGGCTGAGCACTAGTCGACTGGTCATGATAGCAGTCGACTGGTGTTGGGACTGAGCTATTTTATTAACAGATCTCTCCTTTATTTAAAGTGATGATTGAGACTTGAGAAGAGTTAGCTCTTAAGTGAGAAACCTTCTTGATCAAGTGCTCAAGGTTTCCAAGTTCATTCTCTTCCCCTAAGTCTAATTCTCATCTTGTAAAGAAGAAGAGAGGTTTATGAGAGATTGTTCTCCACCGAGAAGGAGAAAGCATTAGCCGGAGATTGCCGAGGATTAATCCACTGAAGAATTGAGGGTTTGTTCTGTTGGGTTTTTCGGGCCGCGAAAACCGCTTTTTCGCGTCGCGGAAACCCCGAGAACCCAAAGCCATAGATCTCGTGCGAAGAAAAATTCCGAAACAAAAATCACGTATTCATTTCATGCTCAAAACTCGATCTACTCCTAGATCTAAAGAGGGATAAACCATTTTACCTTTGGTGCGTGCCCCGCTTAATCCCGCTCGCTCCTTTTGGATGTCGGATCTCTAGGACGTCAAGTGCCGTCCCTCTAGAAGTATCCACGCGAACAAAGTGGATGGAGGAAACCCTTTAGGTGTGCTAGCACCTTTCAAGGGTTCGGCCAAGAGGAGAAGAAGAAGAAGAGCACCAACACTTGGAGGAGGAAGAAGAGAAGACACACCATTTAGAAAAATAGAACCAAAACTTGGTTTTATTCTCTCATTATGGCCGGCCACATAATGGCCATTAATGGTCATTAAGTGGCCGGCCATAAACCCCCTTTCAATTTGAATTCAAATTCAAATGGGGGGTTACAACCTTTGGAGATGATGTGGAGCATCATCATTGGTCAAATACCAAGCCAAGTCATCACTTGGTCAAGTCAAGGTGAGGTGGCCTTTTGGTCAAGTCAAACTTGACCATTAATCTTCCTTGATGAGGTGACATCCACACTTAATGCTCTTGATGATGTGGAGCATCATCAATGGTTGGCTCCATGCCAATTCATCACCATGATGTGACATTAAGTCAAGTCTAACTTGAGGTGGATTTGGGTCAAGTCAAACTTGCTTTTTATGGACCTTCCATATTTAGTCAAGTCAAACTTGACTCCATTTCTTCTCCCATGTCAAGTCTAACTTGAAGTGGAACCAAGTCAAGTCAAACATGATTTGGATTTGGGTCAAGTCAAACTTGCCTTTTATGGACTTTCCATATTTAGCCAAGTCAAACTTGACTTCATTTTTTCTCCATCTATTTGTTCTTTGTGTGTGACCCTATAGGTTCTTGTAACGTTGGCAATGCTTCTAACATCTTAGAAACATAAGCAATGAGCGGTATCTAGCAACACATCATTGCTACCCAAGTTACAAGAATGTTGAGATCCAACATCACCAATGTGACTACTAATTATGACTTTCATAATATGTGACAATGTTCTTCTATCGTCGATATCTAGATTGATCTTCTATGAAGCATAGACCGTGTCATCCTCCAATTAATCTATGTGTCTTGAACTCCAAGTAGACTCACTATAATCAAATAAGCTCAATATCTCATATTGTCTTATTTGGGCATGACCATGCACTTAGTGATCTCACTCTATCAACACTATGATATCTCTCCCGTCATATAGGAGGGATAGATCCCATCTACATCACTCACATCCCTCCGCATAATTTGTTACATACCCAGTAATCGCCTTTATAGTCCACCCAGTTACGGGTGACGTTTGACGAAACCAAAGTACATAACTCCTTATGTAGGGAACTATGGTGACTTCAGGTCTAAGGACTAATAGTTATACTAATAGTCACATGAGAAAGTATATGACACTCATATAACGATCCATGATACTTTCTCATGGTGGGTCATTCAGTATACATTCTCTAATGCATACTCATGTGTCAACTTGATATCTCATATCCATGACTTGTGAGATCAAGTCATCGTGTTGACCTACATGCTAGTCTCTATGCATTAACATTGTCCCTGAATGTTAATACTTGACTAGGAATAATTAAGAGTAGTGTTCTCTATATCATCTCACTATCGATTCAACCAATCGATTGATATAGATATGAACCTACTACCAAGGACGTTATTACACTTAGTTATTTGGCACCAATACAAGTAAGTATAATAACCATAATCAAATGCCTTTATTTATATATATGAAATATGATACAATAAGTCCATACAACAACCATCACGTGATTGGCTCTAGGGCTCTCACTAACATGTTCACCTCAAGAACATGCCATGAAGTAGAAGCAAGTAATCTCCGAACCACGTAAAAGGTAAAGTCGTAGCATTGTTTTTAATTGTTTAGTTTACACTTCCGCTTGCGCACTAACCTTGTAGGAAGAGCAAAGCAAATTGGATGAAAATCTATTCACCCCCCCTCTAGTCGGTCTATCAGTCCCAACAAGTGGTATCAGAGCACAAGGTCATCCTTCAATGGACTAACTGCCTAGAAAAACAAATTCATCAAAATGGTCGGCTCGCACATCCAACCACCGCAATTCGAAGGAGAATTTTCTTGGTTGAAGAAAAGGATGGAGGTATTCTTTGATACCGATTTCGATATTATGTTAATAATGGAAAATGGTTTTGAAGTGTCTAGGGATTAAGATAACAAGTCACTCGAAAAGATAAGGTGGAGCAAGAAGCAAAAGGATGATCATTTAGCAAATTTAAAACTCTTGCATCATCTTTTAAGTGTGCTTCCTCAACAAGAGATAACAAGGATTGGAAGCTATACAAGTGCCAAGGATTTATGGGACAAGCTAGTAAAGCTTCATGAAGGCACGTCGGAAGCAAAATTGGCAAAGAGAGACCTTCTCCGATCTCAACTCAACAATATCAAGTTTGACAAAGGATAAAAGGTATCTAGTTTACATTCTAGAATCAAGGAAATTTTAAATGAACTAACAAGTATAGGTGAGCAAATCTTCAATCGAGACATCTTGATCAAAGCCATTAATGCCTTCTCAAGAATCACAAATTGGAGCTCAATGGTGGGCTCATAGATAAAAGTTCCCTAGATGGATTATTCTAAGGGGAAATTTTCTTAAACTCCCCAATCCTAAAATTTTCTTTGCATGCAATCCCCATTGAAAATTTTCTTTACATGCAGTCCCTGATGGGATTGACAAGATAGTTTTGTGAGTATTATTTGAATAAAGTTGAGTATAAAAGTTAGAAATTTGAGTATATAAGGTTGCATCCACCATATCAAGAAACTGTGTACTCAATTTTCACTCTTTTATACTCAAGTTTCACTCTTTTATACTCAATTTTCACTGATGTATACTCAATTTTTACTCTTTTATACTCAATCCATCAGGGAGTGAATGCAAAGAAAATCTCAAATGGGGAGTGCATGCAAAGATCAAATGGGGATTGGGGAGTTTTCACAAATTTACCGTTATTCTTCTAAACAATGGAGTTCCATGAAACTCGAATTAGAGGATTGAATGTAGAAGTCTACTGACAAAAAGGGTAGCCCTTGAGGCAAACAAGGGAAAGGGTAAAAAGAAGAAGGTCTCAACATCCGATTTGGAAGAATCAACTGCATCCGTGGATAGTGATGAGAAGGCTTACATGTTAAGAAAAATGAGAAAAGTTTTTAAACATTTTTCAACTAACAAATCTCATGGTAGAAAAAGTTCAAGAAGCAAGAGTAGAATAAGAAGGGATCTATATGCAAAAATATTTAAAAAGCATAGCGAAAATAATAAATCCCAAGAGTGATCCATGCGAAAAAAACTCATACAAAGTTAATTTACAAATTCCTATCGTATAGGTATACCTTTGGCACGTGTCCTTCGCTTATCTCGCTTGTCCGAGGTATGTTGGATCTCTTGTGCATTCAAGTGTCCATGCCTCTATGCGTATCTACACGAGCACGATCTCTCAAGCTTCGGAGAAGAATCGCCTTTGTGGTGCTAGCTACAAGAAGAGATTTACAAAGCAAGAAGGAGAGGGAGAAGAGAGAGTTTGGCAAAGAGAAGGAAGGAAAGAAAAAATGACAAGTTCTACATCCAAATGACAATAAAAACTCTTTTATACTTATCCCATAAATATGAAGAATTTGTGTTCCTTTAGCTTCCCTCCATTAATGCCAATAAAAACCCAATTAGAGTATATTTTCTCATGTGACTCTTCAACTTCTTTTCATCCAATGAGAAACTTTTCATCTTCCTCTATTATTAATTTATTAAACATTTTAATGAATTAATATCTCATTCAAATGTGGTTAATCTAATCTAAATGAGTCTAACTCAAATTAGATCTCAATCCCATAATCCAATTGGATTCACATGAGCCTAACTCAATTAATCCAATTCAGATCAAATCTTAGTCAAACTAAGATCAATTAATCATCGAAGCATCATGTCCTTAGTGTGTGACCCAATAAGTTCTCGTAAAGTTGGCAATGTGTCTAAATCACTTTAGACACATAAGCAATGAATGACATCTAGCAATGCATCATTGCTACCCAAGTGATAAGAAAGTTGATATCTGACTTAACCTCCATGACTATGACAATATATGACCTTGTCCTTGTTGGGATCTATGGGCAAAAAATATTTAAAGTTTGCAGCGGAAATAAGATCCCTCGAGCGATCCATGCGAAAGAAAACTCATACAAAGTGAATTTACAAAAACCCTATCGTATAGGTATACCTTTGGCGTGTGCCCTTCGCTTATCCCGCTTATCCGAGGTATGTCGGATCTCATGCACGTTTAAGTATTCGTGCCTCTATGCGTATCCACACGAACACGATCTTTGCCTCGGAGAGGAACCACCTTAGTTGTGCTAGCAACTTGGGATGGTTCACAAAGCACAAGAACCTCCACTAGGGAGTTTTAGACAAGGAGGAAGAAAGAAGAAGAAGAGTGTTGATGCAGTCTGACACGATTGTTGTTTTGGTGTTGACACCGATTTAAGTTTGGTTGAGTGAATTCGAATTAAGTCCTGGTCAGGGACTGGACATGAAATCTCGGTGAGTGAAGTCGGGTCCTGGTGAGTGAAGCCAGGTGAAGGAAATCTCGGTGAGTGAAGCCGGGTCCTGGTGAGTGAAGCCAGGTGACGGAAACCCCGGTGAGTGAAGCCAGGTCCTGGTGAGTGAAGCCAGGTGACGGAAACCCCGGTTAGTGAAGTCGGGTCCTGGTGAGTGAAGTCAGGCGACTGAAATCCCGGTGAGTGAAGCCAGGTCCTAGTGAGTGAAGCCAGGTGACTGAAAACCCGGTGAGTGAAGTCGGGTCCTAGCGAGTGAAGCTAGGTGACCGAAACCCTGGTGAGTGAAGCCAGGTCCTAGCAAGTGAAGCTAGGTTGAATGAAGTCCCGGTGAGTGAAGCTGGGCACGGAGTCTTGGTCCGGGGGACTGAGCACGAGTCAGAGAAGGCTAGGGAGCCCGTTCTCTTGAATTGGTTGGAGCTGGATCGGTCTGGTGACCGATCAGGGAGTTGGCAAGAACTCCCTGTTATGGATCAGTCTGGTGACCGATCCAGCGAAGTCTGATCGTTCTGGTGAACGATCAGGGAGAGAACATAAAGGTTTCTGTTTGGCTTCTGATCGTTCTGGTGAACAATCAGAGAAGGGACAGTAGGTTTCTGTGAGAAACCCTGATCGGTCCCTCTGACCGATCAAATATCAGACTTTCCTCATCCTGACCGATCAGGATGGCTCCTGATCGGTCAGGGAGTGACCTGATCGGTCACCAGACCGATCAGGGCACAACCTGATCGATCAGGTGACCGATAAGGCGTGTGGTTCCTGCGGGTTGTGGCAAGCAAACTGCTAGATCGGTCTGGTGACCGATCCTTGATCTGTGATCGGTCAGTGTGATCAATCAGGTTCTGTTCATGATCCCTCTAATCTCACTTTGGACTGATCAGGCAGGAGCTTGATCGTTCAGGGCTTTCCCTGATCGGTCACCAGGTGACCGATCAGGGTCCTCTCTGATCGGTCTGTGGACCGATCAGTAGCTGATAACTTTAATTCAAATCTGCTGTCAGAATTCTGATCGCGTTTTGATAACTTCTGTTTTCACTGCTATTTCTCTAATTCACGTTTGATTTCATTTGCTAAGCATCTGCTAAGTTTGCAGGTAATGCAGGGATGATTCAAACAATGGAGGAGGGTCAACTGGGGACTTTCCCTTGATCAGGTTTGGCTGTTTTCTCTTCTCAGGTTACAACGGGCGTCTGGCGCGGGCTGGCAACGGCTGGGAAGCTGACGAACTGACCTGGGCTTGGCTGAAGAGGGTTCAGGGAGTCCAGAAGAGGTCAGTAGTATCTGAGGTTGTTGTAGACGAGCTGGTGAGCTGCAGAGACGTGCCTGGTGACCTGGCAATGGGTGGCGATGGGCAGAAGCTTAAGTGTTGGCTAGCGAAGAAGCCTCGGTAGAACTTTGATCACTGGAGCAACACTTGAGCATCTTTTGAATCCTCTGCGAACCTGAGTGCTTGGAAGAAGGGGAGAGTTTGCGAGTCCATCAGCAAGCAGACACGAAGAGCGGGGAGTTCTTGCGTGAGATTTGTGCTGGGTGGAGCTTGGTGAAGAGTTCTCTTGTGTTCCTTCTGTCCTAAGTGCTCTGTAAGCCTTCTTGTGTTTCTCTGTGCTTACTGTCATCACTCTGTTGAAACTGTTGTGGAGAGGTTTTGTTGGTGCAGGCAGCACCTAAGTCAAACCTGGGTTTTGATAATGGCAAAGGGTTCAGAAGTTAAGATGTTATTGTGTTCTAATTTTGTTCACTGAGTGTGCAGGAAGAAGTCCTAGGTACACTAGGCAAGAAGTCCTGGCAAAGGGCTGGGCAAAGAAGTCATGGTCAAGGACTGGGTAAGAAGACCTGACCAGAAGTCGGGCAAAGAAGTCCTGGTCGAGGACTGGGCATGAAGTCCTGACAAGGGGCTGGGCACCGAAGACCCAACCGAAAGTTGGGCACGAAGACCTGGTCAGGTGGATCGAGCAAAAGTCCAACTGGAGGAGCCTGTTGGCAAAAGGTAAACTCTCCTGAGAGGAGTAGGTGAGAACGCGTTCCCCGTCGAGGGAACCGTAGGCGTCGGTTCGACCTAGGGTTCCATTTGGGAGACCCGAAGTCAGAACCAAGACAGCTACGGCTGTAATTATTACTTACTATGTTTTTTGGGACTAACCTTAGTTGCAGGGTCGAAGGACTGATCGTCTGCAAGTAAAGGTTCTTCACTGGGCCTAGGCGCCCGAATGAAGTCAGGCGCCCGAATGGGCTCAGGCGCCCGTAAGGATACGGACGCCCAAGAGTGAAGGCAAATCCCAAATCATAGTTGCGAAGCCACTGAACCAAGGCGAATCAGGCGCCCGTGAGGTCACAGGCGCCCTCATCAGCTCTGGTGCCCAAGTGGGGAGGATAAGCGCTGACCGAGCCCGTGGATAAGGATTCACAGATCGGAGGGCACGTGTCAGGCGCCCCCAACCCATCAGGCGCCCGATAGAGCACTATAAAAGGGGCTCGACCCCAAGGCTTCAACAACACAATTTTCTAACGCTCCAAAGCTTTTCGTTCAAGTGCTACGCCCCCGGCAAACTCCGACTTCGAGATTCCAGCGCCGACGACGTCCCTCTACTCCGAAATACGATCCACATCGGGCGTCGGTAATGAAAAGTGTAACTAGTTTCATTTCCTGCAATATTTCTGTACTCAACTTGTAAACCTGTTTTACGCGATTATAGTATTGCCTAAAGTAAACGGTTAAGGACCGTTGGCCTTGGAGTAGGAGCCGACCGCGACTCCGAACCAAGTAAAAATCCTTGTGTTCTTGCGTGCATTAAATTATTTCCGCTGCGTACTTGCTCTTTAATTTATCCGAAAAGTTTTAACGATATTCACCCCCCCTATCGTTTTCTCGATCCAACAAGTGGTTGTTGGTGCTTGGATGACTAGAGAGGGGGGGTGAATGTAGCCAGACACAAACTTTGGCTCTTTTGAAGTTTTCTTTGCAGTTAGGGTTAGTAGCACAACAGAAGCAATACAAAAACAGGGATATGAAGAAACTAAAACCCTAAACTAAGCACAAGTACAAAACGCTAACAAAGAGGATTTACAAGGTTCGGGGATAACTTGCCCCTACTCCTTGGCGTGCCCGTAAGGTGGGCGATCCCTTAATCGTCGGCAAATCAAGCCCCGGAAATCCGGATAGAATGCAACCTCCTTCTCGGTGAAGTAACCTCTCCACAGCGTTTCAATCAGTGTATATGAAATTAAGCACAATGAAACACAAAGGAAGCTTACAGAGCACTTAGGACAGTAAGAACACAAGCGAACTCCTCACCGAGCTCCACTCAGCACAGATCTCACGCAAGAACTCCCTGCTCTTCGTGTCTTCTTGCTGATGGACTCGCCAAGCTCCTTGTTTCTTCCAAGTGCTCAAGTATCAGAATGTTGCTCAAGATTCACAGTTGCTTGCTCAAGAGATGATCAAAGTTGTCGCAAGAGCACAAGTGTTGTAGCCAAAGAAGAGTTCTCTCTTCTTCTCCACCTCTCAGGACTTTTAAGCATCTGGCCTCTACAGCTCACATCGTCAGCCACCAGACTCTCCACTGTAGCTCACCAGCTGCTCATCTGCCACTGCCCAGCTACCCTGACCTCTCCTGGAGTACTCCCTGAGCTTCCCTCAGCCGAGCCCCAGGTCTGTTGCCAGCAACCCCAACGTCCGTTGCAACCTGAGAAGGAGAAACAGACAAACCTGCTCAAAGGAAAGACTCCCATTGACTCTCCTTGAGTGTTTGAATCCATCCCTGTCATTTGCACAATTAACAGAGGTTTAGCAAATGAAATCAAAGTTACATCAGTGATAGCAGAGAAAATCAGAGCGAAATCAGTAGTGTATTAGTGGATATCAGAACGCTATCAGAACTCTGACCACGCTTTTGAGTTAAAGCTGTCAGCTACTGATCGGTCACCAGACCAATCAGAGGGACTCCTGATCGGTCACCAGACCAATCAGAGGGACTCCTGATCGGTCACCAGACCGATCAGGATGGGTCCAGACTTGTCACGCCCCGAGACCAATGGAGCCGCTGATCCAATATAAAATCGGACAGCATCTCCCCTGTCCGGCGGACAATTTACACATACACACAACACACGCAGTTTATAAATTGGCCTCAGGCCTCAAAACAGGTATATATAAAACATAAGGTAAGGAAATACCACAATACTGAAACGTAGAACTCACCTGAGCTGCCCCCTGGGCAGGCGTGTAGCAAAACCACAAACACAAAGTCCAACAGAGGACTCAAAAATACAATACCGTACGAATAAATCCAATACAAGCCCACGGTATATGAAAAACGAGTACAACGCATAAGAAATGCTATAAAAAGAAAAATAACGCGGAAGCCTCCATCAACGGAGTCATAGGGACCAGGACCGGCAACTGGCCTCCTCCGGCGAGCTATCAACCTGAAACAAAAATATTACGACGGGTGGTGAGTCCAAGTGGACTCGCGGGTAATATAGAAAGATATGCATGGCAGAAAAGTAGCTAAAACAGCTATAAAGAAACAACAGGATACAGTCTCCATAGTAACATCAGAAGCATGCATAACTGAAATAATAAAGGACTGTACATACCAGAAATCAGTCTATCATGATCATAATAGGACTTGTACCATACGAGCAAGTGCAGGGTCAACAAACCATACCAACAGTACATCCTGTATGTGCATGTCAAACAAGTGCAGCAAATAAATGCAGCAAACACAATCAATGCACAAATGCATCATATGCACATGATGCAATGTCATGGTCACCCCCTAACTTCAGTCAAGCCACCGAGACAGGCGATACTGTGTCGGCCGAGTGGGTAGAGCCGTGACACTGTCAGCACTCTGCCATCACTGCTCCTGAGTGACCGAGTGGACAGGATGCTGGTGGAGTAAACACTCCGCCCCATGTATATATGGGGGAGATATCTCTCTCATCTTCTCTGGTCTATGGTAAGAGAAGGGATCCCTGCCTGCTACCACGCTTCGAAACCACTACCCATGAGCGGACGAGCGGAGCAGTACAGAGCAAATGCACACACCCAGCGGTATCCACTAACCCATGAGTGGCCGTGTGTGCATATCATGTGCCGGAAGACGATTAGGCTCAACCACAAGGGAGTCAGCTAATCGCCGGCATGCAATAGTACAGGTATGGTGCATGACTAACACATGCAACCCCTACCAAGTCATCGACACATAACCCAACCTATCATGTACAAGTCATATGTATGCATCATAACCCAATCAATCCTATAACCAGGTACACATGCAAGTATGAGTAGAATCAACCAATGCAGATATCAGGTGACATACCACAATAACCCAATCTGTCCATATCTAGACACACATGCAAGTATGACCAAAATCAACCAATACAACCATACAATGGTATGCTAATCTATATCCATATACTCATGCTCATACCAATGCTATACAGAGTCAGATAACAAATAAACAAGACTATATAGAAGTAAATATAGATCATATCCAAGGTCAAGCATAAGTATCAAGCAGGATAACAAAACGGTAGCAGATAAAGGTCAATATCAGCCTACTGCATCAATAACAAATAGCCATGCATAAAGATAACGTGGATCTAAAGAAGACAAGCAAGAAGTACCCGCCTCCAAGAGTGGAAGTTCGTATCCAATGAGATAGAACCACCCGCCAATAATAAACAGCAATAAATCCAATCAAGCTCCTGTATCAAGGATGCATTTAATTAGCTATTACACTAATGATAATCAGCAAATTAATTCCTAAACCGTGTTAGGGTTAACCTAATCCATCTCTTTCCATTTAATTACCTTTAATTAAATGGAAGGTTCCTAATTACCCCATGTAATTAAGATTAAGTTCTTAATTAATTAGGATCATTCTAATTATCCTTGTGTCCCAATTTGAAACTCCCTGCTGCATGAAAACCGAAACAGGGCTGATCCATATCAACAACACAAAGCCACACACTAAATTTTTCCACCACAGAATTCATAATCTGAGGAAAGCTAGCGATTAATTCTATTTCAAATCCCTTACCTCAAATCAGAACTCTCCCCACTGCTCAACCCAGAAGCTAACCAACTGCCGCCTCCAAGTGATCTGAAGACAAACACGCTAGGATGAAATCAGGGCAGGGAAATCGATCAATCAATCCATAGCAATACACCAAACTCACCTTCCTCTGCTCAATCTATAGATCCGCCGGAGTAGGTTCAGCAATAAGGGCGATCACGAGTAGCTCTTGATCTGAGCTAGCTACTCCAAGTCCCGCTTCTCACGGCAAAATCCCCCAAAGTCAGCAATAGCCGAACCCAAGAGAGGAAATGGCTCTACCACTCGGTGATGGAACCTCAGCCCCAAGCTATCGCGCTGCCACCCTCTTGGCTGCAACGAAGATGCGAAGAAGGAAGAGAGCTAGGGCTTGCAGTGAGGTCACGGTGAAGGAAACGAAGGCGAAGAAGGGAACTAGGAGCTTTGCTTCGATCACGCGTCCGGTGAGGCTTAACTCCGGCTAGGGCATCCGATTTGGCTCGCGATGAGAAGGGAGAAGGAGGAGTCGGGGAGAGCTGCGGCGTCGGCTTTCGATCGGGCAGGGAAAACGAATGCGGCCAAAGGAGTGAGCCCTAAGCGGCTCTTAAGGTGGCCCTTTTTGCAATTTAGTCCAACCAATTTCCTTCTAATTGCAAGATCACCCCTAGGGTTTAAAGTTATGTACTCATTAACCCTTATAACCATTTGTTTTAATTACCATTTAGTCCCTAATTTGTATCCAAGGACTCGGAAGCCCCGGAACCTATTTGGTAATCCTCCGGAAACTTTCGGGACCTAGTCAAAAGTGTCAGATTTTAACAAGACTGATCAGGCTCCAGCCTGATCGATCCCCACTGAGGAATTAGAAATCATGACTTCTTCGTGATCGATCACCAGACCGATCCCAAGTCGTGGATCGGTCACCAGACCGATCCACCCCATTGCAAAGTGATTTTCCAGCTTCGCAGTCCAAACCTCTTGATCGGTCACCAGACCGATCAGGATGTGGCCTGATCGGGCTGGGGACCGATCAGAGCACCTCCTGACCGATCAGGCTCTAGCCTGATCGGTTGTAGTGAGAAGCTCACGACAATTGATCGTTCACCAGAATGATCTGAATAGTCTACCTGATCGGTCACCGGACCGATCAGGAGACGATCAGTAGCCTCACAAAGTCACTGTATGCTCCTTGATCGGTCACCAGACCGATCAGACATAGCTGGATCGGTCACCAGACCGATCCACGAGGGAACACCGTGCCAACTTCCCTGATCGGTCACCAGACCGATCCAGGCAAGGCCAAATCCACTCTAAGTCAAGAGAACGGGCTCCCAGCCTTCTCTGACTCGTGCTCAGTCCCCCGGACCAAGACTCCATGCCCAGTCTCACTCACTGGGACTTCAACCTAGCTTCCCAAGCTAGGACTTCAACCTAGCTTCCCAAGCTAGGACCTAGCTTCACTCACCAGGATTTCATCAAACCTAGCTTTCCAAGCTAGGACCTGGCCCTCCAAGTCAGGGTTTCATCCAACCTAGCCCTCCATGCTAGGACCTGGCCCTCAAGCCAGGGTTTCATCCAACCTAGCTTCCCAAGCTAGGACCTGGCTTCCCAAGCCTGGATTTCATCCAACCTAGCTTCTCAAGCTAGGACCTGGCTTCCTAAGCCAGGATTTCATCCAACCTAGCTTCTCAAGCTAGGACCTGGCTTCCCAAGCCAGGATTTCCACCTAGTCCCACTAGGTCTTTTCCACTCCACCTAGTCCCACTAGGTGTGACTAGTCCCCGACCAGGACTTAATCCCAATCATCTCATTAACCTAAACTAAAATCGGTGTCAACACCAAAACAACAATCAGGGTCAGACTGCATCAACAGTGGTATCAGAGCGGGTGGCTCAAATTTGGTGCAACCACCAATTTGAGAGTTTTTCGGATCTTACGAATTTTTTTTATTATTTTCTTTCGAATTTTTCTCATTAATCGAGGTTGGTGCAACACCACTCGATCGTTTTTTTTAATTATCTTGTTCCCGCACTACTAATCCATGACTAAGTCTTGGGATAGAATTTTTTATTTATTTCAGAAATCTTAAATGGCCATGCAAGAGAGTTTCAGCACAGCCAGACCACCACTTTTCAGTGGAGAAGACTTCTCCTACTGGAAGAGTCGGATGGAAGTCTACCTGAAAACTCAGGTGGATATGTGGATCATAATCCAATCTGGTTTGGAAATCCCTAAGAATGCTGAAGGAGTGGCACAACATTACACAGAATGGGACGCCTCGCTGAAGAAGAAGATCAAGGTTGATGCAAAGGCAACCCAGACACTCCAATGCGGACTAACCAAAGAAGAATTGAACCGGGTGGGACCCTTCAACAGTGCGAAGGAACTCTGGGGTAAGTTGATTGAATTGCACGAAGGTACCTCCGACACCAAAATCAGCAAGAGGGACCTACTGCTGAACAAATTGTACACCATCAAAATGAACGAAGGCGAGTCAGCAGCCCAGCTCCACGCCAGGATCCAGGAGCTGATGAATGGTCTACACACAATCGGTCACAAGGTAGAAAATCGTGACCTTATCAGGTATACCCTAAACGCCTTCCCGAGAAATACTTTGTGGGCATCTATGGTAGATGCTTACAAAGTTTCTAGGGACCTTTCCAAAATTAAATTAGACGAATTATTTTCTGAACTAGAATTACATGAGCAAACTAACTGCACCTTAGCCGAGAAAGGTATTGCTTTTCTTGCAGGAAAAATAGGAAAGGTGACCAAGAAAAAGCCTCAACCTGCACTCAAGACTGACTCAGACTCAGAAGACAGCGAAGGAGATCGACCCAAACTAGTTCGGCTAGCCCGGGACTACTACAAGGAGCTGAAGCATCAGACCAATAGAAGAAAAGCCAGCCGAAAGAAGGAAGATCCAGCTGAACCATCAATGTCTAAGACCAAATCAAACGTGACCTGCTACGAATGCAACAAGAAGGGACACTACAAATCGGAGTGCCCTAATCTGAAAGAAGTCAAGAAGACAAGAAGGAAGAAGGCCCTTCAAGCCACGTGGGACGAGTCTTCCTCCGAAGAAGAAGAAGAGGCCCCACAATCGAACCTGCTCGCCTTGACTGCTTCGAAAGAGATCGACACCGGATCAGAATCGGAGTCGGATGACGGAAAGCTCACAATTTCGGAGGACGGCAAAATAACTATAAGTGGTTATTCTAAAGTTGAATTAGCAGAATTAATTGCTTACCTATCTAGTAACTTGGCAAAAGCCAAAATCCGAGTCGAGTCCCTCCGACAGGAAGTAAAACTCTTGAAAGAGGGAGCTGACTCTAGATCTTCGACTGAGAAGGTTCAAGAAGGAACCTCTGCTCAAATTGAAAAGCTTGAGAAAGAGAACTTCTCCTTGAAAACTCAAGTCAAGGACCTTAGAGCGGCTTTAGAACGATTCACTTCGGGTTCCAAGGGTCTTGACATGATCCTTGGAAAACAGAAGTCTGTTCTAAATCGATCCGGGTTAGGGTATCGAACCAAGGCTAGACAAAGGTCATACTATGTTGTATTGAACCAATCTAGGCCCAAAGTTCAGGCATGGGTACCCAAACTTTACCTGAACAACCAAGGTGGACCAAACCAGTATTGGATCCTCAAGGACAAGATTCATATCTTGCCTAATCATTACCATGGCTTTAGTCTAGGGGGAGCCAACTTAAAAACAATCTTTATAGTTAGATAACTTCTTTTCTTATTTTAAAATTGCATGCTTGCTTGTTTATTTATTTTCTGTAATTTACCATGTTTAGACCTAAGACTGGTTAGATTAAGGACTAAAACGGTTAACTGAAATTTGAACAACATAGTATTGGGTGGAGGTGAGATGATAGTACGTTAGGGAGGTTATTTTTGGCGGAACTAGCCGAAGATACCGATCCAAGACCCAAACTAATTAGACCAAAATCTTTCAAAGAGTAACTTGAAGATGGATTTTCAATAAAGGGCTTTGTCAAGGAAAGGGTTGATGATCTAATAAGGCTACGGCCAAAGAAAGCTTAGTGCCTCGCCAAGACCTAGAAGTCGATCATTGAAAACCAAATTCATTTTACTATTGTCAGATTTGAATCTAACACAGATTTCAATTAATCTTAGATTCAACCATTTTTTTCAAAAATGACTTTTAAAGCATAATTAATTGTTTTTAAAATTAATTCAACATTTCAAAATTAATCATTGTTTTCAAAATAAAATCTTTACTTCTATTAAAACATGTCTCACAAAACCCATAAGGTTAACGTGATTGATAACTATAGATTGGGTGAGACAGACTAGGTTGTGAAAATCATTTTAAGCTATCCTTAATTCTAATTGGATCCAAATCAACAAATTCTTTATGTGTAGGAACATAAAGATTTGGACCAATGGATGTTGGATAGCGGATACTCCAAACACATGACTGGGGATAAATTGAAATTCATCAAACTCAAGTTCAAGAACCTAGGCTCAGTAGCATTTGGCAACAATGCTACACTCAAAGTCATTGGGTCAGGTAACATTGAACTCAGATCTGATTTCGTAATTAAAAATGTACTCTTGGTTGAGAACTTTAAGTTTAACTTGCTTAGTATAAGTCAATTATGTGATACTGGCTATATAGTTACCTTTACCAACTCTGACTGCCTGATTAGAAATCTGCAAGACTCAGAAGTCATGCTTAAGGGCACTAGGAAAAATAACGTTTACATTATAAACCTATCCTTAGTACCTAAATGCTTCTTAACTCAGTTAGAAGAATCAAACATCTGACATAGGAGATTAGGTCACACTAATCTAAGATTAATTTCAAAAATCACCTAACTTGGTCTAATTAAGGGAATACCAAAAATTAAGAACCATGAAAATTTGATTTGTGAATCATGCAACCAAGGTAAACAAACCAGGTCTAATCACAAACAAATTCAATCAGATCTAACTTAAACTACGCTTAAGCTCCTGCACCTTGACCTATTTGATTCACATGGAGCCAAGTCACTAAGCGGAAACCGGTACTGCTTAGTAATTATAGATGATTACTCTAGGTTTACTTGGGTAAGGTTCCTAAAGACTAAGGATGAAACCCTAAACTTGTTTATTGATTTTTGTAAGATAATAGAAAATCAAAACGATACCAAAATCAAAAGACTTAGGAGTGATCACGGGGGAGAGTTCGAGAATCAAAGATTCGAGGAATTCTGTAGTATAAACGGGTACATACACGAATTTTTGTGTCCTAGAACCCCCCAGCAAAATGGGATAGTCGAACGGAAAAATAGAACCATACAGGAAGCCGCTAGGACTATGTTCAATAAATTCAATCTAGCTAACCAATTTTGGGCAGAAGCAATTAGCACGACTTGCTATATCCAAAATAGGGTCCTAATTAACAAACGACATAATAAAACTCCCTATGAATTATACTACCATAGACTTCCAAACCTACATTACCTAAGGGTCTTTGGGTGCAAAGTCCATATCCTAAACACCAAAGACTACCTAGGTAAATTCCAGTCTAAGTCAATCCCAGGGGGCTTCTTATGATATTCAACAACAAGTAGGGCCTATAGGGTCTACAATAAACAAACTAACAAAATTGAAGAAACAACCAATCTAATATTTGATGAAGAAACTAATTCAAAATCTAATAATTCAAATCTAAATTCATCAAATATCGATCATGAAGATAATGAACAAATTAGTGAACCATCAATTGAACCACTAGTTGAACCTCTAAATGAATTGACTATTGAACCAACTACTGAGTCAATTGAACCAACTACTGAGTTAATTGAACCAATAATTGAATCAACCCAAGTAATTGAACCAAATATTGAACCGAACCGTCCAGCCAGACCTGAGGCTGAACCAAGTACTAGAAAAACCAAGAAACCCAGACTCAGCCACCCAACTGATTAAATTGTCGGTGATCCAACCTTAGGAGTCAGAACTAGGTCTTCCTATAGAAATCTTAGTCAAATCGCACTGATTTCGAAAATTAAACCTAAGACTATAGAGGAAGTCTTACCTGATCCTGATTGGATCATAGCAATGCAAGAAGAGTTAGCCCAGTTTGAGAGGAACCAAGTCTGGGAACTAGTACCTAAACCTGAGGGCAAATCCATTATTGATACTAAGTGGGTATTTAGGAATAAGCTAAATGACCAAGGGGAAATAGTTAGAAATAAAGTTCGCTTAGTAGCTAAAGGGTTCAGTCAAGTCGAAGGGCTAGACTATGATGAAACCTATGCTCCAATAGTCAGACTTGAGTCTATTAGGATGTTGTTAGCCTTTGCAGCCCATAAAGGATTTAAACTTTACCAAATGGACGTTAAGTCAGTATTTCTAAATGGGTTCATCAAAGAAGAAGTCTATGTAGGACAACCCCTAGGTTTTGAGGACTTAGAAAAACCTGACCATGTTTACAAGCTTAATAAGGCACTTTATGGACTAAAATAAGCACCTAGGGCATGGTATGAAAGCCTATCAACCTACCTCATTTCTAAAAAAATTAACCAAGGACAAATTGACTCAACTCTTTTTGTTAAGACCTTAGAAAAAGACATCTTTATTGCCCAAATCTATATTGACGATATAATTTTTGGATCCACCAACTCAAATTTCTTAAAAGAATTTGTAAAAATAATGGAAAACGAATTCGAAATGAGCTTAGTTGGTGAGCTCAATTTCTTTTTAGAATTACAAATTAAGCAAACTAGGGATGAAAATTATGTCCATCAATCCAAATATGCTAAGGAGTTAATAAAGAAATTTAAAATGGATAACTCCAAAAGCATAAGTACCCCTATGGCCATAAATGTAAAAATAGATAGTAACCCTGAAGGTAAACCTGTAGACCTTAAACTATATCGAAGTATGATAGGTAGTCTACTTTACCTTAGAGCCAGCAGACCTGATATCCTTTCCGCTGTAGGAATGTGTGCTAGATATCAAACCTGTGCTAAGGAAACACACTTAGCAGCCCTAAAAAGAATACTTAGATACATTAAGGGCACCCTAAATGTAGGGATTTGGTATCCTAGGACCTCAACTTTTGACCTGTCAGGATACTCTGATTCTGACTATGCTGGATGCAAACTAGATAGAAAAAGTACAAGTGGAAGCTGTCAACTTTTAGGAAATAGTCTAGTGAGTTGGTGCAGCAGAAAGCAACACTGCGTAGCTCTATCCACAACCGAAGCTGAGTATGTTGCTTTAGGAGAGTGTCTAGCACAACTCTTATGGATGATGCACACTCTTAAGGACTTCCAGCTTGATTACACCCTAAACCCAAGTCTACATTGATAACATAAGTTCAATTAATCTAACTAAGAACCCAATCTAACACTCTAGAACTAAACATATAGAAGTTAAACACCACTTCGTAAGAGATCATGTACCCAAGGGTGAGATAGTCCTTAAACATGTAGACTCAAAATCTAACTTAGCTGATATCTTCATCAAACCCTTACCTAAGTCTAAGTTCAGCTCACTAAGAAGGCAGTTAGGGTTATGCTTGGTAGAATAGGACTGCTCTACTTATGTTTTTTTTTCAAAAACTGGTTTATTTCTTATTTCATTTGAAAAACCATTTGTTATTTTTAAAATGATTTTTCGACTTAGTTTTTTTTTCAAAACTTACCCCCTTCAAAATTAGGGCTTTTTTGCAAATGGACTTAGCCTAGGCCCTAACCCTGGAACTGCATGCACCTATAGATTTAGAAGTCAGCATCTCACAAGCACTTTAGGGTACTTTTGATTGATAACCTAGACTAGGTTGAGATGCTTAGGTCTATGCCTTGATTCAAGATACTTTAAGTCAGTGCATCTGCAGTAATTAGGGTAATAAATACCAAATAAACAGTAATCAGGTTAAGTGTCAAGCTTAGAAAATCTAACTTGATCAGATCACTTAACTTGACTAACCCTAGCGAAAGCTACTGTTTATAACAGTTAGTAAGTAGCTAATTGGGCTAGACAGGACCTGAAAGAGAAAATTTAAATTGATTTGATCTAGTTTATACTTCGAATTGGTTCAGTACAGCACCGTAATTTTATTACTCAATGTTTTTGCTATATTTTTTTTGATATATGGCAAAGGGGGAGAGATTGGAAAGGAGAGAAAAGGAGGTTTTAAATTTTTTTTTCAAACTTTTTATCTTAGAAGATTTTTTTCAAACTTTTTATCTCCTTTTTCAAAAAGTAAAGTAATTCAAAATCACTTTGGAAAATTTTTTTAAGTGTTATAAAATTCAAAATTTTGCTTGAATTTTTTTTCTAAATATTACAAATACTTGAAAATTTTCTAAGTGTTAAGACTTCAAAATCAGTTTAGAAAATTTTCTAAAGTGCAAAAACTAAAAAGTGTTTTAACTCAAAATTATTTTTGAAATTATTTTAAGTACTTAACTCAAAATTATTTTCGAAATTATTTTAAGTACTTAACTCAAAATTGTTTTCGAAATTATTTTAAGTACTTACTCTAAAAATTTTTTTTGGTGGAAGATTTTCTAAGTGTTAACTTCAAAATTCTCTTGAAAATTTTCTAAGTGCTAAAGCTAAATATGGTGAAAATTTTCTAAGTACCCAACTCAAAATATTTTGAAAATTTTTCTTACTTAAAAAGATCCCGAATTGAAAATTTTCTAAGTATTGAAAACCTGAAAAACTTTTCAATTTTAGAAACAGAGACTTAGAAACTTTTTCAAAAACCCCACGAACTTTTGAAAAACTCAGGAGGGGATTTCTTTTAGGGGGAGGAAATTAAATTTGGTACTTTACTTACTTTTGTTTAACTTAACTTTTTAATCCGGGTTTCCATAAATCAAAAAGGGAGAGATTGTTGGTGCAGGCAGCACCTAAGTCAAACCTGGGTTTTGATAATAGCAAAGGGTTCAGAAGTTAAGATGTTATTATGCTCTAATTTTGTTCACTGAGTGTGCAGGAAGAAGTCCTAGGTACACTAGGCAAGAAGTCCTGGCAAAGGGCTGGGCAAAGAAGTCCTGGTCAAGGACTGGGCAAGAAGACCTGACTGGAAGTCGGGCAAAGAAGTCCTGGTCGAGGACTGGGCACGAAGTCCTGGCAAGGGGCTGGGCACCGAAGACCTGATCGGAAGTTAGGCACGAAGACCTGGTCAGGTGGATCGGGCAAAAGTCCAACCGGAGGAGCCGGTTGGCAAAAGGTAAACTCTCCTGAGAGGAGTAGGTGAGGACGCGTTCCCCGTCGAGGGAACAGTAGGCGTCGGTTCAACCTAGGGTTCCATTTGGGAGACCCAAAGTCAGAACCAAGATAGCTACGGCTGTAATTATTACTTACCATGTTTTTTGGGACTAACCTTAGTTGCAGGGTCGAAGGACTGATCGTCTGCAAGTGAAGATTCTTCACTAGGCCTAGGCGCCCGAATGAAGTCAGGCGCCCGAATGGGCTCAGGCACCCGTAAGGATACGGGCGCCCAAGAGTGAAGGCAAATCCCAAATCATAGTTGCGAAGCCACTGAACCAAGGCGGATCAGGCGCCCGTGAGGTCACGGGCGCCCCCATCAGCTCAGGCGCCCAAGTGGGGAGGATAAGCGCTGACCGAGTCCGCGGATAAGGATTTGCAAATCGAAGGGCACGTGTCAGGCGCCCCCAACCCATCAGGCACCCGATAGAGCACTATAAAAGGGGCTCGACCCCAAGGCTTCAACAACACAGTTTTCTAACGCTCCAAAGCTTTTCGTTCAAGTTCTACGCCCCGGAAAACTCTGACTTCGAGATTCCAACGCCGACGACGTCCCTCTGCTCCGAAATACGATCCACATCGGGCGTCGGTAACGAAAAGTGTAACTAGTTTCATTTCCTGTAATATTTATGTACTCAACTTGTAAACCTGTTTTGCGCAATTATAGTATTGCCCAAAGTAAACGGTCAAGGATCGTGGGCCTTGGAGTAGGAGCCGACCGTGACTCCGAACCAAGTAAAAATCCTTGTGTTCTTGCGTGCATTAAATTATTTCCGCTACGTACTTGCTCTTTAATTTATCCGAAAAGTTTTAACGATATTCACCCCCCTCTATCGTTTTCTCGATCCAACAGGTTGCTCCACCGAGAAGGAGGTTCCATTCTATCAGGATTTCCTGGGGCTTGATCTGCCGACGATCAAGGGATCGCCCAACTCACGGGCACGCCAAGGAGTAGGGGCAAGTTATCCCCGAACCTTGTAAATTCTCCGTGTTAGCATTTCTGATTTGTGTTTTAGTTTTCTGTTAGTTTTTGCTTTTGTATTGTTTCTGTTGTTGATAACCCTAAGTGCAGAAAACCTATAAGAAAGCAAAAGTTTGTGTCTGGCTACATTCACCCCCCCCCCTCTATGGCCATCCAAGTACCAACAAAGAGAAGTACTCTCTCTAGCCTTTGACAAGAGGGGGTATTTATACTCATCTAATGAATACCAAGGATCTTTGACCCTTGAGCTCCTCTCATCTTAATGCTAATAAAACCCAATGAATACCAAGCCTTTTGGTATCCCTTGAGACTCTTAATATTCTATTCATCTAATGAATAGAATGTCTCTTAGCCTTCCTCTTAAATAATTTTCATTAAACCATTTAATGAATATTATGTTGGTGCAAGTTGCATCAATGATGTTTTCCTTTATGTGTTTTAATGTTTGACAATGTACTTAAGTCAGTAATATGTTGAACAGACAAAGGGGAGCGAAGGAGAAGTAACCTAAGCCTGAGAAAAGTCCTAGTTAAGCTAGGTATGGAAACCCTAAGACCTAGCGAAGGGCTGCTAGGCTCTGACGGAGGGCTGCCAGAATGAAAAAGACCTAGCGAAGGGCTGCTAGGCTCTGGCGAAGGGTTGCCAGAAAGAAAAGACCTAGCGAAGGGCTGCTAGGCACCTGACGAAGGGCTGTCAGGAAAATAAGTCCTAGCGAAGGGCTGCTAGGCACCTGACGGAGGGTTGTCAGGGGAACAAGTCCTAGCGAAGGGCTGCTGGGCACCTGACGAAGGGCTGTCAGGGAAACAAGACCTAGCGAAGGGCTGCTAGGCACCTGACGAAGGGCTGTCAGGGAAACAAGACCTAGCGAAGGGCTGCTAGGCACCTGACGAAGGGTTGTCAGGGGAACAAGTCCTAGCGAAGGGCTGCTGGGCACCTGACGAAGGGCTGTCAGGGAAACAAGACCTAGCGAAGGGCTGCTAGGCACCAAGCGAAGGGATGCTTGGTATCCAAGACCTAGCGAAGGACGGCTAGGCAAAAGTCCACCCGAAGGACCGGGCGGCAACCGTCTCCTGAAAGGAGTAGGTGAAAGGCGCTTTCTCGGGGGTAAGAGTTTGCGTCTGTTCGACCTAGGATTGCGTGCCAATCCGAAGTCCGAACCAAGTTCGTAAGATTAATATTTCATGTATACTTGCTTTGCATATATATATCTTGCAGGTACCAAGAGAAGAAGACAAAGCAAGCAAATGAAGAAGGCTGAAAAATGGCTCTCAGGGGGCCCCCAGTGTTGGGGGCGCCCCCAGCAGCCAGGAAGCCCCACAGGGGGCGCCCCCATCCAGCCAGGGCGCCCCCAGCCAGTGCAAAGATGTGCACTTGTGTGTGTGTGCAGAACAGGTGTCAACCGGGGCGCCCGGAGCGTCCGGCGCGCCTTGATTAGTAGCTGTTTTGCTGTTTCGAAGCCAGAACACAGGATAAGCCTCCACGGGGGCGCCCTGAGCGTCCGGGGCGCCCTGGTCAAAGATCTTATCCCCTACGGCGAGGTAGGCGCAAGGATGAGGTTTGACCGATTCTTCCGGGGCGCCCCCGTCGACCAGGGCGCCCCAGGAGGGCTATAAAAGGGGCTTCGACCCCTCTTCTTCCAACACACTTCCTAACTGCGATTCTATTCATTCCGACCGATGACAACGCGCTAAAGACGAGGCTCTGCGACCGGGAGGCTCCAGGAGGAAGTGCGCGGCACTTCGGAGGTCCAGATCGGCCGAGCTTCACATTTTTGCTTGGTTTGCAATTAATTACAGTATTTATTTTTCTTTATTATTGCTTGTAATATTGCACTGTAAGTCGGGTTTCTCCGCCTCCGGAAATTCCGGAAAGGAGACTATTAGTGGACTCAACGCCGAGTACATAGGCCTTGGACGTACTGACCCTGGGGGGTTGGGAACCAAGTAAATAAACCTGCTGTGTCCACTGTGTATTGCTTTTCTATTTTTATTTTTATGTTTTCCGCTGCGCTACTAATATTCTGAGTCCAGTTTTACGAAAGTCTCACGAAAGTTTTCACGATCGATATTCACCCCCCCCTCTATCGACGGCACCGGTCCTACAAGTGGTATCAGAGCCGAGCCGCTCTTCACCGGACTAACCGCCGATGGAGCAACGACGCCAGGAGTTGAGGGGGAGCTCAGGGGTGAATCAGGTATTTTTTTTTAAAAATGTCCAATTTTAAATTGCATATTATTTGTTTCAAGTGCAGGGAGAGAGGGCACTACAAAAATCAGTGCCCTACTCGTAAGAATCGTTCGTCACCGGCGGCAAAGGAGGTACCAGCGCAAGGAGTCCGAAAAAACAAAAATCACATCAGATGTTTCAAATGCGAGAAATACGGGCACTACAAAAATAAGTGTCCGGCGAAGGTACGTAAGATTTACGTTCCAAAAGTTTTACAATTTCCTGCACTGTCTTTAGATAATTCAGTCAATTTTTCTGCTATATTAAATTTACTGCATAGTAGATTAAATATTTTGCATGAAAAATTAGAAAATACGGATATGATTAACATATCCAAAATTAACTATTTAATTATTAATACCAATTCAATAATTGTGAAAATTAATTCTGATATTAAATCTAAAATAAAATCTGGAAATCCTTTAGATAATTACAAATTCAAATTTGAAAATCCGTTGTACAAATCTGAATTTGAGTCTGAAAATATTAAGGATAATCCAGAAAATAATCCTGAAAATATTAAGGATAATCCAGAAAATAATCCTGAAAATATTAAGGATAATCCAGAAAATAATCCTGAAAATGTTAAAAATAATCTAGAAATTAAATCTGAAAATCTTAAGGATAATCTAGAGATTAACTCTGAATTTCTGGAAAATATTGAAGATATGTCTGAAGATAACTCTGAGAATAATTTTGAAAATAATATTCTCCTAGATAATAATTTAATTATAGATAATATTGAATATTATTATGAAACCTTAATTAGTGGCCCAATTTACTCCATCTACTGTAAGGATATTGAAAAATCAAATCTTAAAGAGGATATGGAACTATCTAAGATAAAGGCCATAATCAATAAAAATTACAAAAATTCAAATAAATCAAAATTATTAGAAAAACTTGAAAAGAAAGATAAAACTGAAGAAGAAATTTTTGAAATAATGAAAATGATGAATTTAAACCCACAATTATTAATTAATGATAATAACCTCAACAAAAAAATTAAATCTTAATTAATTTCGAATTAATTCAAATTAAATCCTAATTAAATTCAAATTAAATCTTAATTAAACCTTAATTAATTTCGAATTAATTCAAATTAAATCCTAATTAAATTCAAATTAAATCTTCATTAAACCTTAATTAATTTCGAATTAATTCAAATTAAATCCTAATTAAATTCAAATTAAATCTTCATTAAACTTTAATTAATTTCGAATTAATTCAAATTAAATCAATAATTAAATTCAAATTAAATCTTAATTAAATCCTAATTAAATTCAAATTAATTTTAATTAAATCCTAATTAAATTCAAATTAATTCAAATTAAATCCTAATTAAATTCAAATTAATTTTAATTAAATCCTAATTAAATTCAAACTAATTTTAATTAAATCCTAATTAAATTCAAATTAAATCTTAATTAAATCCTAATTAAATTCAAATTAATTTTAATTAAATCCTAATTAAATTCAAATTAATTCAAATTAAATCCTAATTAAATTCAAATTAATTCAAATTAAATCCTAATTAAATTCAAATTAATTCAAATTAAATCCTAATTAAATTCAAATTAAATTCAATTAAATTCAAATAATTCGAATTAATCCACTTAAATTCAATTAAATTCAATTAAATTCAAATAATTCAAATTAATCCACTTAAATTCAATTAAATTCAAATTAATTCAATTAATTCACCTTAATTCAAATTAATTCAATAAATTCACTTTAATTCAATTAATTCAAATTAATTCACTTTTCAATTAAATTCAAATTAACTCAACTTTAATTCAATTAAATTCAAATTAACTCAATTTTAATTCAACTAAATCCAATCTTAAAACACTTAAACCTGAACCAAACTAAAACCTTACCCAAACCGCAACAATTAATTCAATAAAATCAAATATGTCAAAGTGGGTTGACATATTCGCAGGTTCACACGATATGTATCAAATCGAGAATTTGATACATTCTTAGAAACAAAAATAAAATGTCTTGACTTGTTTGACTCATGCATAATTGTCATGCCATGCATTTGCTATTTTCCTTTAAAATATATGACATATCATTCATATTTAATTTTTATGCATAATTTAGAAAGGTCATAAGAAAAAGATAATTGAAATTTGGCAACATAGTATTGGGAGGAGGTGAGATGATAGTACGTTGGGGAAACCAACTCTAATAAGATCAAGTCTACTTGGTCTCTTTAGACTGGTGAAACCAGCCGAAGCTACCGATCCAAGACCCAAGCTAGTTAGACCAGAAAATGACCTAATTTAATTTGAAAATGAAATTTCATTAAAAGGCTTTGTCAAGGAAAGGGTGGATGATCCCATAAGGCTACGGCCAAAGAAGGCCTAGTGCCTCGCCAAGACCTGGAAGCCAATTTCTGAAATTCAAATTCAAATTATCTTTTGTCAAATTCGAATCTAACACAAATTTCAATTAAATCTTAGATTTAATAATGGAAAATGATTCAAGCATCTCACAATACACCTATAAGGCAATCATGCTTGTTGTATTGATACATCTAAAATGGGTGAGATGTTAAGGACTAATGAATTGAAAAATATTTTTCAAAATTGTTTTTCAAAATTGTTAGAATATTTTCCTAAAAATATATTTTTCAAAATAGAGCTTTAACATAATAATGTTTTTATGGAATTCATGCTTGTCTGATTGATTATATATATTACACATTTTTCAAAAAGGTATATTGTTTTCAAAAATTGATTGACTCACGCAATTAGACACAAGCCTCTTAGGACAGCACTAAAGTTCCTTAGGGCACTTAGATAGAGTCAAACGGCATTGATGCAGGGGGAGTGTTTTTCATATTTTTCAAACTGCACTTTAAAAACATTACTATTATTTGAAAATATCTTTTCGAAAATCATGCTTTAGTCGTTATCACTTGTGGCTTTTCGAAAAAGATTTTACCTATTGCAAAAATCAAATGTTTACCTGTTCTTTTGATTCTGATAAACCCTAAAGACACAGAGGAAGGTCCACTTCATAATCTAAAAAGGACTCCTAGGATGTGTCAGATTTAGGGGGAGTCTGAGTCAAATTTTTTCAAGTCTTAAACTATTTTTTATTATTAGAAAATTCCTTTGATTTGAATCAAACCTTAAGACTCAAAGGAAGAGTACTTGTGGTCAACAAGCTTCCCAGGACTGAGTCAAGTTTAGGGGGAGGTCAAATTAAAAGAATTATTCAATTACATGCTTTTAAAATACTAAAAATCTATGTTTTTCAAAATACCACTTGTTAAAATTTGTGTGACTTATGAAATGATTTTGAAATAATAGTTACTTAGGTTGGAAAATTCCCAGGACACTTAGGAAATGTCCTTGTGGTCAACAAGGTTTCCTAGGATAGTGTCAGACTGGAAAATAGACCAAGTTAAGTAAAATATTAGATCTTCAAAATTCACACAGTTTTTCAGCACATACTTTGTGAAATATTATCATTTTTCTTAAAAATTTATAATAATATTTACTTGTTTGAAAACTTTCCAGGACACTTAGGAAATGCCCTTGTGGTCAACAAGGTTTCCTAGGATGGTGTCAGACTGGAAAAGAAACTCAATCAAGTAAAATATTTTCAAAAAAAGTACTTATGTCTTTCAAAACCAATATTCTTAATTTTGAAAAAAAAAATATTTTCAAATGTATTGTTAAGTACTTAATTTCTCAAAAAATATACTTATATTTTTTCAAAAAGGGATTTAAATAATCTTTTAAAAGTACTTGCACTCCTTACAAATCATCTTTTCAAAGTACTTATATTTTAAACCTAGAGCATTTTTCAAATTTATGCAATTCTTTTTAAAACCAAAATTGCACTAAGTATTTGAAAATTGCACTAAGTTTTTTTATTGTTGATGCAAGTTTTTTTGATGCATGACAAAGGGGGAGAGAGTGCTTAAGTTAGAATTTTTTTCAGTTAGAAAATTTTTTACTCTCCCAAAACCTATACCTTTTAGTTTTTCTATCCCAAGGATAGTAATTTAGCCCCTTAAACCAATCTAACTTAAGTTATTGTCAAACATCAAAAAGGGGGAGATTGTTGGTACAAGTTGCATCAATGATGTTCTCCTTTATGTGTTTTAATGTTTGACAATGTACTTAAGTCAGTAATATGTTGAACAGACAAAGGGGAGCGAAGGAGAAGTAACCTAAGCCTGAGAAAAGTTCTAGTTAAGCTAGGCATGGAAACCCTAAGACCTAGCGAAGGGCTGCTAGGCTCTGACGGAGGGCTGCCAGAACGAAAAAGACCTAGCGAAGGGCTGCTAGGCTCTGGCGAAGGGTTGCCAGAAAGAAAAGACCTAGCGAAGGGCTGCTAGGCACCTGACGAAGGGCTGTCAGGAAAATAAGTCCTAGCGAAGGGCTGCTAGGCACCTGACGGAGGGTTGTCAGGGGAACAAGTCCTAGCGAAGGGCTGCTGGGCACCTGACGAAGGGCTGTGAGGGAAACAAGACCTAGCGAAGGGCTGCTAGGCACCTGACGAAGGGCTGTCAGGGAAACAAGACCTAGCGAAGGGCTGTTAGGCACCTGACGAAGGGTTGTCAGGGGAACAAGTCCTAGCGGAGGGCTGCTGGGCACCTGACGAAGGGCTGTCAGGGAAACAAGACCTAGCGAAGGGCTGCTAGGCACCAAGCGAAGGGATGCTTGGTATCCAAGACCTAGCGAAGGACGGCTAGGCAAAAGTCCACCCGAAGGACCGGGCGGCAACCGTCTCCTGAAAGGAGTAGGTGAAAGGCGCTTTCTCGGGGGTAAGAGTTTGCGTCTGTTCGACCTAGGATTGCGTGCCAATCCGAAGTCCGAACCAAGTTCGTAAGATTAATATTTCATGTATACTTGCTTTGCATATATATATCTTGCAGGTACCAAGAGAAGAAGACAAAGCAAGCAAATGAAGAAGGCTGAAAAATGGCTCTCAGGGGGCCCCCAATGTTGGGGGCGCCCCCAGCAGCCAGGAAGCCCCACAGGGGGCACCCCCATCCAGCCAGGGCGCCCCCAGCCAGTGCAAAGATGTGCACTTGTGTGTGTGTGCAGAACAGGTGTCAACCGGGGCGCCCGGAGCGTCCGGCGCGCCTTGATTAGTAGCTGTTTTGCTGTTTCGAAGCCAGAACACAGGATAAGCCTCCACGGGGGCGCCCTGAGCGTCTGGGGCACCTTGGTCAAAGATCTTATCCCCTACGGCGAGGTAGGCGCAAGGATGAGGTTTGACCGATTCTTCCGGGGCGCCCCCGTCGACCAGGGCGCCCCAAGAGGGCTATAAAAGGGGCTTCGACCCCTCTTCTTCCAACACACTTCCTAACTGCGATTCTATTCATTCCGACCGACGACAACGCGCTAAAGACGAGGCTCTGCGACCGGGAGGCTCCAGGAGGAAGTGCGCGGCACTTCGGAGGTCCAGATCGGCCGAGCTTCACATTTTTGCTTGGTTTGCAATTAATTACAGTATTTATTTTTCTTTATTATTGCTTGTAATATTGCACTGTAAGTCGGGTTTCTCCGCCTCCGGAAATTCCGGAAAGGAGACTATTAGTGGACTCAACGCCGAGTACATAGGCCTTGGACGTACTGACCCTGGGGGGTTGGGAACCAAGTAAATAAACCTGCTGTGTCCACTGTGTATTGCTTTTCTATTTTTATTTTTATGTTTTCCGCTGCGCTACTAATATTCTGAGTCCAGTTTTACGAAAGTCTCACGAAAGTTTTCACGATCGATATTCACCCCCCCCTCTATCGACGGCACCGGTCCTACATATTATTCATAATTAAGTGGTTGAGTCAAATTAGACTCAATCCCATAATCCAATTGGATTCACATGAGTCTAACTCAATTAATCTAATTCGGATCAAATCTTAGTCAAACTAAGATCAATTAATCTCCGAAGCATCGTGTCCTTAGTATGTGACCCAATAGGTTATCGTAACATTGGCAATGTGTCTAAACCACTTTAGACACATAAGCAATGAACGACATCTAGCAATGCATCATTGCTACCTAAGTGACGAGAAAGTCGAGATCCGACTTAACCTCCGAGACTATGACAATGTATGACCTTGTCCTTCTATCCTTGATATCTAGATTGACCAATGAGGCATAGACCGTGTCATCCTCGATCAATCTTTGTATTTCTTGATCCCCAAGTAGACTTACTCAAACAAATGAGCTCAATATCTCATATTGACTCATTTGAGCATAGCCACGCATTTTAGTAGTCTTACTCGATCAAGGGGCCCACAGATATCACTCCCGTCATATGGGAAGGATAGATCCCATCTACATCACTCACATCCCTCTGTATAATTTATTACATACCCAGTGATCGCCTTTATAGTCCACCCTGTTACAGGTGACGTTTGACGATACTAAAGTACATAACTCCTTATGTAGGGAACCGTAGTTACTTCAGGTCTAAGGACTATTCCTACTAATAGTCACATGAGAAAGTTTATGACACTTATATGACAATCTATGAAACTTTCTCATGGCGGGTCAATTCAGTACACATTCTCTAATGTATACCAATGTGTCAACTTGATATCACATATACATGACTTGTGAGCTCAAGTCATCAATTAACCTACATGCTAGTCTCCATGCATTAATATTGTCCTTGAATATTAATGCTTGACTAGGAATGGTTTAGTATAGTATTCTCTACATCATCTCACTATAGATTCAACCAATCGATATGATGTAGATAAGAACATACTACCCAAGGACATTATTATACTATCATTTGGCACAAATATAAAATAAGTATAATAACCAAACATGTCTTTATTAATGATAGAATATGATACAAAAAGTCTCTAGTCAATCATCACATAATTGGCTCTAGGGCTCCTACTAATAGTCCTTCTATCCTCGATATCTAGATTGACCAATGAGACATAGACCGTGTCATCCTTGATCAATCTTTGTGTTTCTTGATCCCCGAGTAGATTCACTCAAACAAATGAGCTCAAGATCTCATATTAACTCACTTGAGTATGGTCATGCGTTTTAGTAGTCCTACTTGATCAAGGGGCCCACATTACATACCCAGTGATCGCCTTTATAGTCTACCCTGTTACAGGTGACGTTTGACGATACCAAAGTACATAACTCCTTATGTAGGGAACCGTAGTGACTTCATGTCTAAGGACTATTCATACTAATAGTCACATGAGAAAGTGTATGACATTCATATGACAATCTATGAAATTTTCTCATGGCAGGTAAATTCAGTACATATTCTCTAATGTATACCCATGTGTCAACTTTGATAAATCGAATATGCTTGCTAGAGGGGGGTGAATAGCAAATCGTCGTCGTATTCTCTACAAGATTGTTAGCGCAGCGGAATATACAATAAAAACAATCTAACAAATACTAACCAATGCTAACAATGACAGTTTACTTGGTATCCACCTCGGACGGGTGACTAATCCAAGAATCCGTCGGTAGATCAATCCCCAGATAACCTCCGGCTAGCTCTGTCTCTCCTTCTGGGTGGAGAAACCTCACCACAACACCTTTAGAAGACCTGAGCATAAAGACTACTATCTTGCCTTTAACCAAGACAAGATTCGTCAAGCCAGATAATAGGAAACGAGCCCCTTTAAATAGGGCTCGAGTCTGAAATAGCCGCTACCAGTCGACAGCCCCTGGGGCAGTCGACTGGTTCCACTCAGATTCGACCGTTACAGTACAACGTTCGAATCTGCCAGCCTGTTCTAGCCTACACCAGTCGACTGCCCCTTGGCCAGTTGACTGGTCCAACCTAAGCCTAGGGTTTCACTCCCGAGTACAAGTCTCTCCGCACTCAAACCCTCCCGGCTTAGCCCCTGAATACAAACACTTATACTCAGACCCTCACAACCCGGTTGACTCTTCACCTGCAGCCTCGACTGTTGCCTTCACGCCTTCTTCATTTTCGGCCCTCGTCCCTCGGATGCGCACGCAAACCTCCAGTTTGCCTCCATGCCACCCTTCACGTACGCCTCGAAGTCCGCGCCCCTTGGCTCATCGTCTCTGCTATCCAACGGTCCTTCGGATGCACACGCAAGCCTCCAGCTTGCCTCCATGCTATCCTTCACCTGAAGACATCAACCAAGTCCATGTGTACCTGTACACCTGCACACTCATGTACACATATGAGAACACAATAAACCCTAATTTAACCATATTGCCCACACACATCAAAATCCTATGATCCTCCAGATCATCTCAGGGCCGATTGCCTCAACAAACTTGATATCATATATCCATGACTTGTGAGCTAATTAAGTCATCAATTGACCTACATGCTAGTCTTCATACATTAATATTATCCTTGAATATTAATGCTTAATTAGGAATGGTTTAGTGTAGTATTTTCTACATCATCTCACTATCGATTCAACCAATCGATATGATGTAGATAAGAACCTACTACCCAAGGACATTATTATACTTAGTTATTTGGCACAAATATAAAGTATAATAGCCAAACATATATTTATTAATGATAGAATATGATATAAAAAGTTTCTAGTCAATAATCACATAATTGGCTCTAGGGCTACTACTAACAAAGGAGAAGGACATATAAGGGATGAATATCCTCTTTTAAAGAAAAAAAAAGGAAAGAGGAAAGAAGAAAGAAGAAAGAAGAAAAGAAGAAAGCAAAAGAAAAGGGGAAGAAGGTCCAAAACTTAAAGAAAACATGGGATGAGTCATCATCATTAAAAGAAGAAGAACAATATGTGTCCCATTTTACCTTAATGGGAATTGAAGATATTGCCTCTACATCATCCGATGTTGAAGAAGATAAGAGCTCAAGTGAAGATGAAGGGAGCTCAAGTGAAAGGGGAGGTCAAACATCAGATTCGGACGTCTCGGTAAATGAGGTATATAATCTACTCACTACTACTTTAGTTAACATCATTTCTAGCATTAATGATGATGTATTTAAGACTAGAAAGAAAATTAAATGATTGAAAAATAAAATTTATATACTTAATGAAAAACTAGAATCCATGACACTTAGGGATGGTATGCATGTTTCCTCTTCGTCTAGTTTAAATGATTCATGTTTAGAAGAAGAAAATAGGGAATTAAGGGAAAAGGTGGATAACCTTACTAAAGCTTTTAGAAAATTTGAAATTGGCTCTAACACTCTAGATATGAGCATTAGGAGTAAAAGAGCATGCTTCAAGAAAACGGGGATAGGATATGATCAACCAAATAATGAAAAAGTTTACCATTGCTTATTTGCTAGGGGTTAACAAAAACCAAGACCCTAGATAGAAAATGGATCCCCAAGGAATATTTGGTTAACCCAATTAGGAAAAATCTCTATTGGGTACCAAAGTCAATCCTCAATGGTTAGATGATTTAGGGTTAGTCAACCATAACACTAAAATTTAAATTTTTGAAAAATGGTTAACATGACACCTTAAAGGAGAGCACTTAGCCTAAATACATTCATGATCAAATGGGCTAAGTAGAAATTACCTTTAGTACATCACATAATGACTTGATTTACGGTTTTACTTATGCATATGAGATGTTAGGATGATATTCATAATCCACATGAGTTTATGACATTTTGATGGTTATGAAATGTATCATTTTAGCAATAATAGACCAACTATGGGGAAAGTAAATGTTTAATTAATGGACATCTTGTTCATAGTTAGATATTTTTAAAGGTTTTGAAAATAATTCTGTGTTTTACTTGATATGGTGTAGATTTGAAAAATATATGGTTTCAAAACTAGGATTTGAAAGTGGTACAAAATTGAAAATTTTTTAAGTTTTGGTCAAAACTAGCCGTTTCGAACAGTCGACTGAACTTTCTTTAAGTTTCGAATAGCAGGATCAATTGACTAGCCTGAATGGCAGTCGACTGGTCTGTTCGAAAACTAGCCGTTTCGCTAGCTGTTGGATGAGCACCAGTCAACTAGTCTTGACAGCAGTCGATTAGTGTTGGGGCTGAGTTGTTTTGTTAATAGCTCTCTCCTTTATTTAAAGGGATGATTGAGACTTGAGAAGGGTTAGATCTTAAGTGAGAAACCTTCTTGATCAAGTGTTCAAGATTTTCAAGTTCATTCTCTTCCTCTTAACTCTAATTCTCATCTTGTAAAGAGGAGGAGAGGTTTGTGAGAGGTTGTTCTCCACCGAGAAGGAGAAAGCATTAGTCGGAGATTGCCGAGGATTAATCCACCAAAGGATTGAGGGTTCGTCCACCTCAAGGACACGCCGTGGAGTATGAGCAAGCAATCTCCGAATCACGTAAAAGGTTAAGTGTTAGCATTGTTTCTTATTGTTAAATTTGCATTTTGGCTTGCGCACTAACCTTGTAGGAAGAGCAAAGCGAATAGGACGAAAAACTATTCACCCCCTCTAGCTAGTCCATTGATCCCAACAGTAGTAGGGTCGCAGCATGAAGACAGGGATGCAAAATAATTGCTTGAGCTTGAATACAAATTGTATTTGAAGAGCTGCTCTCGATCACCTTATAAAGCCTATTGAGGGTGCCTCAGTTCCCAACTAAGGCACCCCAAATCTGAGGCTTTATCTGATCCAAAGTCTTCACAGCTTATCCACTGCAAGGCGCCTTCAATCCAACCTGAGGCACCTCAGTTCCCAATTAAGGCGCCTTGTCTCCAAGCTGAGACGCCTTCAACGCAAAAAACTCTATCTTCAACGTCAATTGTGTGGACGCACCCTCAGCCATTGAGGGCGCCTCTGATCCCAACAGAGGAGCAGTTACTGTTCATCCAAGGTAATTTTTATAATTTAGACCCTTAAAAACAACATTAGTCTGGAAATAAAATATACCTTGTAAAATAGAGTTAGCATATTTGAAATAGGGTAAATAAGATTAGTATTAATTAGACTCTGTCTTCCGAAGACCAAGATCTAATCAAGGCCTCAGCTTAGAGCTCTAAAATGGTTCTAAGTTGGACCACACCTACGGTCTCACGGGGACTTATCTTCATCGGATCTATTTCTCCAGTGACTTACCCAACTTACCTCATGCAGACTTATTCAACCTCTTGACCCACCAAGTTTTCCTACTAGATTGCCCCATCTAGACTTTAGCTAGTTGTCAAATCCCGCAGAACCGGCCGGACTTCATATCAGGTCTTAACCAACTTGTGTTTTAGTCAGTTGTCAGGCCCTGCGAACCTAACTAGACATCCTACTAGGTCTCAACCAACCTGGACTTCAGTCTGGTATCAGGTCTTAAGCCTTTCAATCATGAATACTTGATAAAAGGTTAGACAAACATAACCTTTAACTTTAACCATTTATCATATATCAAAAATTTGAGTTTGATCATTAGTGTAAACTGCACCAACAATCTCTCCATTTTTGATGTATTAATTGTTGGGAACGAGATGGCTATAGAGGGGGGGTGAATATAGACAATCACAATTTCTTGAGCTTTTCAAAACTATTCTGCACTTCAGAGTTAGGCAGCGGAAGCAAATGCAGAACAAAGAAACTAAGCAGAGAAAGAAACTCAAACCAAACAAACGCTAAGACGGAGATGTACAAGGTTCGGGGATAACTTGCCCCTACTCCTTGGCGTGCCCGTGAGGTGGGCGATCCCTTGATCGTCGGCAGATCAAGCCCCGGTGAACACCGGATATCAAGCGCCTCCTTCTCGGTGGAGTAACCTCTCCACAAGCTGTCTCAGTAGATGAATACAAGATTAAGCACACGATACACTCAAGAAGGGTAGCTCACAAAGCTCTCACAGGAATGCAACAAGATTGCTCAAGAACAAAGCAGCAGAGAGCACGAACACAGCCCAGCAACAACTTCCCAAGTTTTCTGTATGTCTCTTGTTCGCCCCCGCTCCTCTGCCTCAGCTTCGCCACTTAAGCTCTGCTCACCATCACAAGCTTCATCAGCATCCACTGAGCCAGCCTGAACCCACTGACCTCCCTGAGCACTCAGTCCACTGAAGACCTCCTCTCCAGCTGAGCCTCCGTCAGTCGCCAGCTGCGTCAGTTGCCCGTTGAAACCTGAGAATGAGAAACAGCCAAACCTGCTCAACGGAAAGCCTCCCATTGACCCTCCTTGAGTGTTTGAATCACCTGCTATCACCTGCACACTCCAATAGAGGCTTAGCAATGCATATCAAAACATATCAGCAGTGTATCAGAGAATCGGCAGTGAAAACAGACACGATCAGAGCTTTTGACAGCGTATTTGAATTAAAGTTCTGCGCCTGATCGGTCACCAGACCGATCAGGATGAATCATGATCGGTCACCAGACCGATCAGAATGGATCATGATCGGTCACCAGACCGATCAGAATGGATCCTGATCGGTCACCCAGATCGATCAGGCAAGATGAACAGTTACTGTTTAATCAAATCCAAGATCCCTGATCGGTCCCCGGACCGATCCAAGACTCTGATCAACAAGGGAACTCAACTCACCGTTTGCTCCCTGATCGGTCACCAGACCGATCAGGAGCTGTGCAGTGAGTGAAACACACACTCCCTGATCGGTCACCAGACCGATCAGACATCGCTGGATCGGTCACCAGACCGATCCACGAAGGAGCAGCGTGCCAACTCCCTGATCGGTCACCAGACCGATCCAGGGACTCAAACTTAGCCCTCCAAGCTAAGTTTTCATCCACCTTAGCCCTCCAAGCCAAGGATTTTTCCATCTAACTCTCCAAGTTGGGAATTTGCACCTAACCCTCCAAGTTAGGACTTTTCACCTAGCCCTCCAAGCTAGGACTTTTCACCCAACCCTTCCGAGTTAGAACTTCATCCAACCTAGCCCTCCAAGCTAGGCACCTGACCCTCCAAGCCAGGACTTTTCACCTAACCCTCCAGTTGGGACTTTTCACCTAACCCTCCAAGTTAGGACTTTTCACCTAGCCCTCCAAGCTAGGACTTTTCACCCAACCTTCCGAGTTAGGACTTTTCCACACCTGGCTTCACTCACCAGGACCCGGCTTCACTCACCGGGATTTCCAACACCTGGCTTCACTCACCAGGACCCGGCTTCACTCATCGAGATTTCCAACACCTGGCTTTACTCACCAGGACCCGGCTTCACTCACCGGGATTTCCAACACCTGGCTTCACTCACCAGGACCCGGCTTCACTTACCGAGATTTCCAAGACCTGGCTTCACTCACCAGGACCCGGCTTCACTCACCGGGATTTCCAACACCTAGCTTCACTCACTAGGACCCGGCTTCACTCACCGGGATTTCATGCCCAGTCCTCGACCAGGACTTTAACCCAAATTTGCTCAACCAAACTTAAATCATTGTCAAACACCAAAACAACAACCGGGCCAGACTGCATCAACAATCTCCCCCTTTTTGTTGTTTGACAACCCGATTTAAGTTTAGGTATCAATTAATTGAAGTCCATTCAATTCTTATAAGGGAATCATGATCCTCCCCCTATAATAACCATAAACTTAATCATTCATTTTCTCCCCCTTTGTCAAACATCGAAAAGGGTATGGTTATTAAGTTTGAACATACCTCCCCCTCAAACATGGGTCTCTCCCCAAACCCAAAATAATCAAAGCATAATTTTGAATTGCACATGAATACATATACCAAATAATATCATGGTCAAGTATGTATATGATTCATATGACAATAATTATCGCAGTTCCATCAGACTAATGATCGATACAGAAAAATTTCTGATTTATCTATGAACGATCAATTTTCAGAAAAATTTCTGTAATTCTAATTCGTTCAAGATCGGACTGCGTTAGCAATTGGACTTCCATGTGAAGACATATACAGAAGTATATTATGATCAAATATGTATATGCTTCATAGGACAAGTAAGGAATGCATCTGTATCTGACACATAGTCCTGATTGGTCTCCGTGACCGATCAGGGTCGTTGATTACTTGATACAGAAGAATTTATGATTAGTCTGGGGAGCGATCAGATTTCAGAAAAATTCCTAAAACTCTGATACATTCCTGATCAGACTGCATTAATAATTGACATTCCATAACCGGGGAGTAGACTCTATTAATATTCGATATTTCAGAAACAATTCCGAAATACGACATTAAGAATAAGAGTCATGACTTAACAAACCCTTTCTTATGAATTTGAACATTCCAACATAGGTTTGTATCAAATCACTATTAAGTACTAGGTTTGCATCACATGAACAAATTTGTGCTTCCTTAGTATCAGGTTTGTACCAATGGAAGATCAAGTATATTTCAATTGTAATCGGTTTGTATCAGATTTGTGTGTTGTATGATCATTAAACTGATATAATTCGACAAGACGATTTTGGTTTGAGGAGGTTTTGGATCAATTTGGAACGATATGGGAGTTCCTCAATTAGAGTTGGTCTGATCGGTCACCGGACCGATCAGAAGCACCCCTGATCGGTCGGTGGACCGATCAGGGATGATACAGAATGGTTTCTGAAACTGTTATATTTCAGAAATGGATTTGTTTCACCCCTTAACCACTCCTAAACCCCAATTAGATTCAAATTTAACTCCTAACAGAGTTCCATTAAACAACATTCATGTTTCTCTACCCAAAGGAAACAACATGATTTGTATCTCTTTAACTATCATGTATATTATCAAATCATGCAACATCTCCAATATATCTTGAGAGTAAAACTTGTAAATACAAAGGTCAAAGCATGATTCCAGAAAACATGATAAGTTTGAAAGCGATTAACATATGATTAAATTTCAAAACATGCCTATATAATACCAGTATCAAGGCATGATCAAATTCCCAATTTTTTCAAGTTCATTTACCATCATAAGCAACACTAAGTGTGAAGACCTTGAATACATGCCAATTCTTTTGATTCATTTCAAGAAAACACTGAACCTAGACCTTAAGTTCATGTTCTTGTCTAATGATGTATTGTGAGATTTTCAATGTGTCCATACTTGTTCTTTAGCATGCATCCATGTTCTACAACACTATTTGAGTCAAAACATGATGGTGTTCTCTAAGCATGAAATTGAGTATCAAAACAAGTTTGTATCAAAGCATGATCATATCAAGAAACCTTAGTTTGATACAAAGAGGGCACTAAATCAAAGAACTTAAATAGTGAATGTTGAAGCACATGTTCTTTGTTTGGTGATGTCTTGTAAGAATTTTGATAGTGATCATCACAAACTATGTGTTCTTCATGTTGGCCTAATACTTTCATGTTGTGAGACACATACAAGAAAATCATGGCATACTTGATCATGGAAGAACTTAAACACTAAAATAGATTATACCATGACTAAGTATTTTAACACATAAATACCATAAAAATCACTAGCCAAGGGATTACATTGTCATAAGATCTAGAACAATGGAGCTCAAAGCATTTAATTCGAATTTTCCATAACCATCCATGTGAATAACAATTTTCCTTTGGTCATGGGTTTGGAGCACCAAATATCAACATCCCATGTTGATAGATGCTCCCCCTCAAACAATGTTTATACAATTCGAAATATGGAGGTTTTAGGTACCCAAATTTTGGGACCTAAGGCATCTACAATGAAGGACTTAGGCACCCATGCCTTAGTCTTTTTCTTTCTAACCTTTTGAACCCTAGAATTATTTTGTGCTCTAGATTGGGTTCTTGGCATTAAGGATACAAAGGTCGGTTCCTTAGGTCGGTAACCTATACCGGCCTTGTTGTAAACCGCCCTTTGGGAATTCAAGATCATGTCTAAGGTTTTTGAGTCAATTGAAAACTTTTCAAGAATATTCTTGAGGTTTTCAATTTTGCTCCTCAAGTCCTTATTGTCATTCTCAAGGGTCTTAACATGTGAGTCATCAATTACCTCATCCTTAGAGGTTTTCAATTCCTTTACTTCTAATCTTAATGACTTAATCTTATTCTTTGATTTCTTTAACAACTTAGTTAAACATGCTATCATCCTATAGCATTTATCTAATTCCGGAGAGATTACCTCTTCATCATCCGAAGATGATGAAGGCGCGGTTGAGGAGCTTGATTCGTCATCACTCTCCTCCTTTGACTCTTCTAGTGCCACTTGAGCCACGTGACAGTGGATGCCCTCCTCCTTCTTCTTGTTGTCACCTGTCACACAAGCTAACTCTTTCTCTTTTGGGTTTGTGTTAGATATCTCGTGTAACTCCATCTCACAAAACAAATTCTCTAACTTAACAAAAGATAAGTCCTTGGAAACCTTGTAAGCATCCACCATGGATGACCACAAAGTATTCCTAGGGAAGGCTTTGAGTACATACCTCACTTGGTCTCTATTTTCTACCTTTTCATCAATGGAGTGGAGACCATTCACTACTTCTTTGAATCGACAATGAAGCATACTTACAGTTTCATTTTCTCCCATGGTGAGATTTTGAAGTTGGTTGAGAAGGAGGTCCTTCTTGGCAGTCCTTGTATCTTGAGTTCCTTCATGGAGCTCAAGGAGTTTGTTCCATAGGTCTTTGGCAGAGGTGAAGGGGCCAACCTTGATTAACTGGTCCTTGGACATTCCGCACTGCAGGGTAACCACAGCTTTGTCATTTGCTTCACCCTTTCTAATTTGCTCAGCCGACCAACATAAGAAATCGAGGTCTCTGCCTTCGGCATCCCTTGGAGGGATGAAACCTTCTTTGACCGAGAACCACATGCACATGTTGGTCTTCAAATAAAACTCCATTCTTGACTTCCAATATGAAAAATCAGTGCCGTCGAGGAATGGAGGTCGATTTGTGCTCAATCCTTCTCTTCCAGCCATCTTGTTGAGAACTCTCGGTTGTTAAGCCGTAAACAGAGCACCAAGCTCTGATACCACTTGTTGGGAACGAGATGGCTATAGAGGGGGGTGAATATAGACAATCACAATTTCTTGAGCTTTTCAAAACTATTCTGCACTTCAGAGTTAGGCAGCGGAAGCAAATGCAGAACAAAGAAACTAAGCAGAGAAAGAAACTCAAACCAAACAAACGCTAAGACGGAGATGTACAAGGTTCGGGGATAACTTGCCCCTACTCCTTGGCGTGCCCGTGAGGTGGGCGATCCCTTGATCGTCGGCAGATCAAGCCCCGGTGAACACCGGATATCAAGCGCCTCCTTCTCGGTGGAGTAACCTCTCCACAAGCTGTCTCAGTAGATGAATACAAGATTAAGCACACGAGACACTCGAGAAGGGAAGCTCACAAAGCTCTCACAGGAATGCAACAAGATTGCTCAAGAACAAAGCAGCAGAGAGCACGAACACAGCCCAGCAACAACTTCCCAAGTTTTCTGTCTGTCTCTTGTTCGCCCCCGCTCCTCTGCCTCAGCTTCGCCACTTAAGCTCTGCTCACCATCACAAGCTTCATCAGCATCCACTGAGCTAGCCTGAACCCACTGACCTCCCTAAGCACTCAGTCCACTGAAGACCTCCTCTCCAGCTGAGCCTCCGTCAGTCGCCAGCTGCGTCAGTTGCCCGTTGAAACCTGAGAATGAGAAACAGCCAAACCTGCTCAATGGAAAGCCTCCCATTGACCCTCCTTGAGTGTTTGAATCACCTGCTATCACCTGCACACTCCAATAGAGGCTTAGAAATGCATATCAAAACATATCAGCAGTGTATCAGAGAATCGGCAGTGAAAACAGACGCGATCAGAGCTTCTGACAGCGTATTTGAATTAAAGTTCTGCGCCTGATCGGTCACCAGACCGATCAGGGTGAATCCTGATCGGTCACCAGACCGATCAGAATGGATCCTGATCGGTCACCCAGATCGATCAGGAAAGATAAATAGTTACTTTTTAATCAAATCCAAGATCCCTGATCGGTCCCCGGACCGATCCAAGACTTTGATCAGCAAGGGAACTCAACTCACCGTTTGCTCCCTGATCGGTCACCAGACCGATCAGGAGCTGTGCAGTGAGTGAAACACACACTCCCTGATCGGTCACCAGACCGATCAGACATCGCTGGATCGGTCACCAGACCGATCCACGAAGGAGCAGCGTGCCAACTCCCTGATCGGTCACCAGACCGATCCAGGGACTCAAACTTAGCCCTCCAAGCTAAGTTTTCATCCACCTTAGCCCTCCAAGCCAAGGATTTTTCCATCTAACTCTCCAAGTTGGGAATTTGCACCTAACCCTCCAAGTTAGGACTTTTCACCTAGCCCTCCAAGCTAGGACTTTTCACCCAACCCTTCCGAGTTAGAACTTCATCCAACCTAGCCCTCCAAGCTAGGCACCTGACCCTCCAAGCCAGGACTTTTCACCTAACCCTCCAGTTGGGACTTTTCACCTAACCCTCCAAGTTAGGACTTTTCACCTAGCCCTCCAAGCTAGGACTTTTCACCCAACCTTCCGAGTTAGGACTTTTCCACACCTGGCTTCACTCACCAGGACCCGGCTTCACTCACCGGGATTTCCAACACCTGGCTTCACTCACCAGGACCCGGCTTCACTCACCGAGATTTCCAACACCTGGCTTCACTCACCAGGACCCGGCTTCACTCACCGGGATTTCCAACACCTGGCTTCACTCACCAGGACCCGGCTTCACTTACCGAGATTTCCAAGACCTGGCTTCACTCACCAGGACCCGGCTTCACTCACCGGGATTTCCAACACCTGACTTCACTCACTAGGACCCGCCTTCACTCACCGGGATTTCATGCCCAGTCCTCGACCAGGACTTTAACCCAAATTTGCTCAACCAAACTTAAATCATTGTCAAACACCAAAATAACAACCGGGCCAGACTGCATCAACATTAATAATATGTGTTTAAGTTAGAAAAAAATATGCAATGCAAAGCATGAATGAGAGAAAAATGATATTATAATGAAGTTCATTGATTTTCTCTCAAGATTTTTTAGGATTTAGCTTTTCTAAGTTGTACCCACTCTTATTCTCCTCCTTTATCACTCATCAAAATGATGCATAGAACAGAAAAGTCAAATAAAGCAATCATAGGCAATTAACTTGAACTAAAAGAATGAACAAGTTAGTGTTGGATCTATTTTAAGAAGAAATTTTAGACCGCTCATTGCGAGCGCTTTCCGATTTACCCTAACGATCGATGGAAAATTTTCGTAAGTCCGGGCCGGTCATCCGAAGTTAGTTGGAAAAACCTCATTAATCATTTTTTTTAGGAAGAAATTCAAATACTTAAACAAAGTTTAAAAAAAATATCTTCAAGGATAAATTTTCAACATTTTTCAAAGAAGTTTAGGTATTAAAGACAAATTTAGAGGCCAAAACATTTTTCTACACTTGTGAAAGAATCAATTTTGAAGTTTAATAAGTTATTTAAATCAAAATTTCAAAACTAATTTTGTAAGTCAAAACATTTTAAATAAATGATTTTCTAATTTCAAAAAGATTTACAAATAGTTAAGACATTTTCAAAGAACATATTTTAAAAAACCAGTGCTAAGAAAATATTTTTTAGAAGCAAAAAAAATATTTCTAAAACATTTCAAAAGTTAAGGCATTTTCAAATAATATTTTTTTAAACTCTTTTAAAATATTTTTAAAAAAATATTTTCAAAATAGTTTCGAAAAACATGTTTCAACAACACTAAGCGTAAATGATATTTCAAATACATTTTTGTAAAAACATATTTTCAAAAGATTTTTTTTTCAAATATATTGCAAAAGTAAATTTTGATCTATCAATTAGGACTTCCATTTAACTTGACATGCATTTAGGATTCCTTATTACAGAGGATAAATTTCCTATTGTATGTTAAAGATAGATCTAAAACTAAAAAAAGTAAAATAAGTATTAAAGACATGTATTTTTCAGAATAATATTTCAAAGAATGTTTTTAATACATTTGTCAAAACTATCTTCAAGTAAAGTAAAATTTATCAAATCTATGATTTTTAAATTCTTTATCATTATCACTCTTGATTCTTTTAATCTTCAAGTCTTTTACATTTTCTGTTTGTTTAAAAAATTATTAGAATTTTCAAAATTTTTATCTTTATCTTTTATCTCTTAAGAATTTTATCAAGTAAGTCTTGAATAATCATTGATTATTATTAGATAGTATAGATTTTTGTTTATTGGTTTAATTTTATGTGAGTCAAATCTAGACGTAGTAGTTTAAGTATAGAGTTAGTTTAGGTTTAGTAGGTTGATTTGTGAGTTTATTTGATTTATTTTTGTTGTTGACAAGTATTATAAATTATTAATTCAATATTAGATAATTTTGATAATTTTCTACTTAAGCTATTAAATTTAGTTATGTTTCTAAAGTCGAGGTGTGCTAGTCTTTTATGTCATAGCAGTTTTTTTTTTTTTTTTGGTTAGGAGGTATTTAAGTAAGGGACTAACTAGTTTAATTGCATAGTTATTATTATGCCTAAATCCCTCGTGTAAAAACACTGAAGCCCTTTTCTGAACCGATCTACCTCTTTCCGTCTGTTCACCCAAGGAAACTGCTGCGCAAGGAAACCCGCCGCTCGCCTTCATCACGCAAGGGCATGTCGCGCTCGTCTTCTTCGCTTAAGGGCAAGCCGCCGCTCCATCTTCTTGCCACCCCCTTTCCCTTTCCCTCCTCCCCGACAGATTTGCCGCCGCTCGTCTTCTCCGCTCAAGGCGCAGAAACCCTTCCCTCTTTAAGTTCCTTCAGCGGCAGAGGTATTTGATATCTCTTTAACCTTTCTTTCCATATTCTTTGCATTTTGAAGTAATTGTTTATTTCAAACATTATACAAGAGTACTGCTTGCCATTCTCCCATGTCGTTATGTATAGTCTTTAGATATTTTTTGTTTGCATGTCACTGTCGCTCTAACCTTGATTCTCTGTTTTAGCCGAACGAGAATGCTTCATAAGCCAAAGCCTCAACAGCCCTCACCTTACCAACCTAGCGTACCTCGAAAAAAAGATGCAGGGACTCAACATGGTTTAGGGTTTAGGGACTCTTTTTAGTTGAAATCTAATTGTTTTGTGTGTCATTATGTGTTCCTCTGACTATCAACCATTAGAACCAATTTATAATCTTGCAGATGTACAAATCACCCTTTGGATCAACTGATCTATTAAATTTGATGTTTGTGGGAACTGAAACCTCTGCATTGATGGACATGTCGTTGACATGTTTTAGTTGTAACTATAGTTGAACACCCTTGTCATCTTTTAGGCCAAAAGCACTATTTGTTGTGTGCATATCCAAAACATCCTTGCGACCTCAACACTTCGATCTTTTGCCATTATTGGTGCAAAATTTAGATGTTAACTCATCGTCAACTTGATGTGTCTGTTAAGACCGAACAAATCCGTGCCTATGTAATACTACTTTAAAAACGAACAACTTAGGTATCGGCATACTAATATAGACTATTAAAAACTAACCTCCCAACTTCTGAAATGAAGTAGTTCAGATCTTACCATTTTAATCAGAATTTCAAAATTTATGAATCCCCTAGAAAAGGAACACCGAACTTAAGGAATGAATCAATTTTACTCCATAGGCTTCTGTTGGGTATGGCTTGGCGGGTTTCCTAAGCGAATACTTGGTCGATCCGAGAGACCTTTCCATGTCTACGGATTAAAAAATTAATTCGAATGGAGACCCGTCTCCCAACGACCATCTCGTGCCGTATCGAACGATCCAAATCACAACTCGGCCAATTACCAAAATCGGCCTTGTGATTTGCTCGACCGTTCGACCGCGGAAAAGGTGACTAGTTGATCGCCGGCTTTTGTATTTATGGTCGGGATCCAGTTAAATAATTATTTACTATATTTCACAATCAAAATAATTAAATAACAAATATATAATGACGAGGCAAATAAATAAAGCACAAATAAGAACGAAAAGAGCCAAGGAAGAATATACCTTCCGTTACCTTACGATCTTCTACCGTGTAACCCTCTCCTCTTGGACGTCGTGTGGGCGACGATCTACCAAGACCCATGGTCACCAAGTCGATCCCTTCTCCTTGCGCCAACCAATCCCTAACCAAAAGGATGTCGTCGGCCGCTCCTAGGAGATAATACAAACACAAACTCAATTGATTCTTTCTTCCACTGTCAGCACCTGAACAACAAGTATCTTGGAGTTCATGTGATCTGAGCAACTCCAAGTTACACAAGCAACTTGTATTCTGAGCAACTCCATAACTCTAACTCGTGTTCTTCTAGGCAACTCGATGTTGCTCCAAACAAATTGCTGAAGCAACTTGTTGTCTCCTCTCCCCCAATTGGCACCGACAACATCCAATTGCCTCACGGCAATTGTCGCCGGGCATTATTTTGCACTCACGGCAACACGACAATTGGCGTCGTGCAAGGCAAAACAATCGCCTCGCAATTGGCGCCGGCCATGGCGCCATGCCTCTGCCAATTGCCTTCCGGCCACAACCACCGAAGGGAGAGAGAGAAGAGGAGAGGAAACCTTAGGGATCTCTTGTGTCTTCTTGAATTCATCCACTGGATCGATTAACCCTTGGTTCCATGCCACCATGGGGTTTATATAGGGCTACGGTAGGGACCATGAGGAGGAGTTGGATCTTAGCCTGCTAATGGACCCGGTCCATTAATGAGGATCCATTCCACTAAAGGGGTCTCTTTGAATTACCTCACCAACTTCCATATTTTACATATGGGCTCCATTTATTACGAGTCGTCCATTCCCCCGTGTTTAAGATCTCGCATGCCCGTTAATTAATTAAATTACTGACAATTTAAATTAATTAACTTCTGAATCCTTGATTAGTACCACTCAATCTTATCAACGTGCCGGATCAAATCCACCTGCAGGGTTTAGCACGATGAACCTTTTGAGCTCATCAAGGGGGCATCATCATCCTGACTGACCAGGACACGGATTCCGTCAATAATCATCGGCACATCATATTATTAATATTATTTCCCAACTTACCGAGTATGTCGATCTAACAGAATATATCTCGCCCATTGGTAAATCAAAGAAATAATAATTAATAATATAAGCCCGATATTATTTCGGGATTAAGGGATCGTACTCCATAATAATATCTTGAGGTCCTATCCAATTATCGAGTCAGTACAAATCGGATAATCTCGGGTTTTCGTCTTACCCAATGTACTCAACGCACACTAGTGTAATTCTATGGTCAAGACCAACCACACCTAATTTCACTACAACCATCCCGATGGATTGCCCAATTCCATCTCGGTTGTGGGCCTCTATTTTATACTAAGCAAGGAACTGATAACATGATCTTCCGTGTGACACCACACACCATGTTATCTACAACGCAAAGTAATTGGACTTCGTGCATGTACTAATGTAAACAAGCACCTAGTATAGTTGTGATTCTCTTTTCAAAATAAGATGTTCATATAAAGAAATCATGTCTTTCAGTATACACATTCTACAATCTCCCACTTATACTTAAAGACATTGCTGTTCTCAAAATGTCATACATCTGACTCCCTGATCCTCCACATACCTAAAGCTCTCGCTTTCAAGGCCTCAGTGAAAAGATCTCCCAGGTTGTCCGCTGATGTAATCTAGGCAACAACAGCTTTTCCTCTCCTGGGTGGTACTTGCGCTCTATGTGTTTACTCTCCTTATGAGCTCGTGATTCCTTTGAGTTTGCAACTGTACCATTTGTTTATCACAACAAAATGTGATAGCTCTGAGCAAACCAGAAATCACATCGAAGTCCATCTTGAGGTTCCTGAACCATGTAGCTTCCCTTGGCTGCCTCAAAGGCTGTTACTTTACTCAGCTTCCATGGTGGAGTCCATCACACAGTCACTGCGCGACACTCCTTCAAACTATGGTTCTACCTCCTAAAGTAAACACAAAACCCCGATGAATACTTACATTTGCCCCTATCCGACTGGAAGTCTATATCCGTATAACCCATAGGGAATTGTTCTGCCTTGTAAACCAACTTATAATCCTTAGTTCTTCTCAGGCTCTAATATAAGCTTTTACCGCAATCTAATTTCCTTGACCTGGGTTACTCTGATATTTGCTAACCATGCCCACGGCAAAGCAGATATCCGGTCTCATTTTTAGCATACATGAGGCTTCTTATAGCCGATGCTAAAGGAACCGCCATTACCTGCTCTATCTCCTTTGATAATCTAAACATATCTCATTGGATAGAGTAGCTCCATAGCTGAAAAGTTCAAAACTTTTCTTGGAGGTTTCCATGCTAAAACGAGTTAAGACACTGTCACTCTATGAAGCTTGGGATAAGCACACCATCCTTCTTTGGTGATCCCTTAGAACTTTGATCGCCAAGGATGTGTCCTGCTTCTCCTAAGTCCTTCATATCGACTGTTTGGACAACCATACCCTTACGTCTGATAAAATTTGTCATTGTTGCCAACTGACAAACTATTATCTACGTATAGTATAAGAATACCACTATGTTTCCGTCACATTTCTTACATACACAACTCTCATCCGTCCTTCGAACAAATCCATATGACCGGATTTATCTTTTCAAAGCAGACGTTCCTTGTCATAGGTCTAGGGATCTTGATTTATGGTCGCCAGGGATCGAGTCCGAATACTCTCCCAAGAACATGAATCTTTCTGGTTGACTAACAACCCTCCCACTATGACAAGGCACCACCTATGTATCTTCTGTGACACGCGGTGCAGTGACTTGTGGTATATCTTCTTGTACAGTTGGTACTAAGGTCGGAACATATCCTTTTCTTAATTCTTCAAGAACTAGTCTACTCATGGGCTTGTGGTTCATCACATAGTCTACTTCTGAGATTCGGGTTTTCGTCCCAACGATTACCCTTTGATCCTTAAGACTAGAGAACTATCTTTCGTTCTTCTAGGATGGCCCACGAACAAGCGTACGAGATTCCAACCTATCAGTCCCCTCTCAGCACCTGTGCTGAGCTACCCCAAATCTGAATATGTCTTAGACTTAGCTTTCGCCCAGTCCACACTTTTATGTGAGTAGAATGTACTGACCTAGATGGTATCAAGTATGTACGCTGTCGTTTCCAGAACATATCCCCAGAACGAATCCGGCAATTTGGAGCAGCTCATCATTGTCCTAACCATCTCCATAAGAGCATTTTCCTTCGCTCTACTGCACCGTTCTGTTGGGGCGAACCGGATGCAGTCAATTTGTATTAAATCCCAGCCTCTAATAAGTCCTGAACTTTCCCAAGTGGTACCCACCACCACGATCTGATCGTAGTGTCTTGATACTGTTACCTTGATGTTTCTCCACAACCGTCTTGAATTCTTTGAACCAATTAAAGATTCAGACTTGCGGGCATCAAGTAAACGTATCCATAACTTTGAATATTTGTCTCACGAAGTATTCAAAGCTACCCCTAGGCATAGGACCACACAAATCAGAGTGAACCGATTCTAACATATCTTTGGCTCTATATCCCTTGGTCTTGAAAGACCTCTTGGTCATCTTACCTTTCAAGTAAGATTCAAAGTTAGGGAAGTCTCCTACCACGAATGAACCCGAGGGTCCATTGTCTATCAACCTTTAAATCCTACTAAGGTTAATAAGACCAAGCCTTAGACGCCAAAGGTATGTTTGGTTCATCTCGAAAGGAACCTTTCTCCTACTTTGGTTAGATGATGAGCTATTAGTTACTATTTGCATCATGGAAGACTTTGGTTCTAATGTGTACCAATTGCCTATCAATGTACCTAAATAGATAATCTTTCTATTCCACTTTTCATAAAAAGCAATAGAATATCTTTTATTTCAGAAACTGAACCAGAGTTCTTTCTAAAAAATTAGGTACATAAAAGCAATCTTCTTAAAACCAAAACCTTTATCTTCTAAAGACAAATAAATAACTTCCACTGCAATAGCCGCCACCTCCGTAGCATATCCCATGTAGACAGTAATCTCTTCCTCTGCTAGTCGTCGGGTTTCCTGAAACTCCTGTAAAGAATTGCAGACATGTTTAGTGACATCCGTATCTACCCATCAGGTACCGGTAGATAACTCCGCTAAACATGTTACAACGACAAAAGAAAAAGATATACTTTTTGTCTTGATGACGGGGACAGTTCGCCTTTCAATGTCCAGCTTGCTGGCTCGTGAAGCACTTGGTTTCTTCACACCAGCCTGAGGTCCCTGCGATTATGCTGCCTTCTTGGACTCACCTTGTTCTTTCCCTCTCTGCCTTTTGGTCTAGAAATAGAAACCTTCTAAGTAACCAAGGCCTGCAAGTTCTGATGATACCGCCCCTCTGCCACCTAAAGTTCTCCCAGGAGTTCCCAACGTATACACATGCTTATTCATGCTATAGTTGAGCCGGAACTACTCAAAACTCCTAGGCAAAGATTGGAGTGTAATATCGATCTGAGTTTCCCGGTCGATTTCTCCTCCAAGAACCTCAATCACATTGAGGTAGGCCATCATCTTCAAGACATTCCTCGAAGAGTACCTATTTGTACTCTTCTCCGGAAAGGGCAATGTCTAGGCTTATTTTCCAGTCTATGTAGTTGGGGTCACTAAGTTTGGTTTCCTTAAGTATTGTACTCTTCTCCGGAAAGGGCAATGTCTAGGCTTATTTTAGAAGTAAAAAAAAGTATTATCTAAAACATTTGTTAAGGCATTTTCAAATAATATTTTTTAAAACTCTTTTAAAATATTTTTAAAAAATATTTTCAAAATAATTTCGAAAAACATGTTTCAACAACACTAAGTGTAAATGATATTTCAAATACATTTTTTTTAAAACATATTTTCAAAAGATATTTTTTTCAAAAATATTGCAAAGGTAAATTTTGATGTTTCAGTTAGGTCTTCCACTTAATTTGACACGCACTTAGGATTCCTTATTACTCATAGGATAGATTTCTTATTGTATGTTAAAGATAGATCTAAAACTAAAAAAAGTAAAATAAGTATTAAAGACATGTATTTTTCAGAATAATATTTCAAAGAATGTTTTTAATACATTTGTCAAAACTATCTTCAAGTAAAGTAAAATTTATCAAATCTATGATTTTTAAATTCTATATCATTATCACTCTTGATTTTAATCTTCAAGTCTTTTACATTTCCTGTTTGTTTAAAAAATTATTAGAATTTTCAAAATTTTTATCTTTATCTTTTATCTCTTAAGAATTTTATCAAGTAAATCTTGAATAATCATTGATTATTATTAGATAGTATAGATTTTTGTTTATTGATTTAATTTTATGTGAGTCAAATCTATCTAGACGTAGTAGTTTAAGTATAGAGTTAGTGTAGGTTTAGTAGGTTGATTTGTGAGTTTATTTGATTTATTTTTCTTTTTGACAAGTATTATAAATTATTAACTCAATATTAGATAATTTTGATAATTTTCTACTTAAGCTATTAAATTTGGTTATGTTTCTAAAGTCGAGGTGTGCTAAATTTTTATGTCATAGCAGGTTTTTTTTTGGGTTAGGAGGTATTTAAGTAAGGGACTAACTTGTCTAATTGCATAGTTATTATTATGCCTAAATCCCTCGTGTAAAAACAAAGAAACCCTTTTCTGAACCGATCTACCTCTTTCCGTCGCATCTGTTCACCCAAGGAAACTGCTGCGCAAGAAACCCGCCGCTCGCCTTCATCACGCAAGGGCATGTCGCGCTCGTCTTCTTCGCTTAAGGGCAAGCCGCCGCTCCATCTTCTTGCCACCCCCTTTCCCTTTCCCTCCTCCCCGACAGATTTGCCGCCGCTCGTCTTCTCCGCTCAAGGCGCAGAAACCCTTCCCTCTTTAAGTTCCTTCAGCGGCAGAGGTATTTGATATCTCTTTAACCTTTCTTTCCATATTCTTTGCATTTTGAAGTAATTGTTTATTTCAAACATTATACAAGAGTACTGCTTGCCATTCTCCCATGTCGTTATGTATAGTCTTTAGATATTTTTTGTTTGCATGTCACTGTCGCTCTAACCTTGATTCTCTGTTTTAGCCGAACGAGAATGCTTCATAAGCCAAAGCCTCAACAGCCCTCACCTAACCAACCTAGCGTACCCTGAAAAAAAGATGCAGGGATTCAACATGGTTTCGGGTTTAGGGACTCTTTTTAGTTGAAATCTAATTGTTTTGTGTGTCATTATGTGTTCCTCTGACTATCAACCTTTAGAACCAATTTATAATCTTGCAGATGTACAAATCATCCTTTGGATCAACTGATCTATTAAATTTGATGTTTGTGGGAACTGAAACCTCTGCATTGATGGACATGTCGTTGGCATGTTTTAGTTGTAACTATAGTTGAACACCCTTGTCATCTTTTAGGCCAAAAGCACTATTTGTTGTGTGCATATCCAAAACATCCTTGCGACCTCAACACTTCGATCTTTTGCCATTATTGGTGCAAAATTTAGATGTTAACTCATCGTCAACTTGATGTGTCTGTTAAGACCGAACAAATCCATGCCTATGTAATACTACTTTAAAAACCAACAACTTAGGTATCAGCATACTAATATAGACTATTAAAAACTAACCTCCCAACTTCTGAAATGAAGTAGTTCAGATCTTACCATTTTAATCAGAATTTCAAAATTTATAAATCCCCTAGAAAAGGAACACCGAACGTAAGGAATGAATCAATTTTACTCCATAGGCTTCTAATTAAATGCCACATTTAGGAATGAATTTCTCTACTATGAAACTTTTTAACTGTAGAAATAATGATGATTCTTTAGCTTTTATCTTCGAAAGCCGATGACTTTCGAATTTGTGTGTGTGTGTGTGTGAGAGAGAGAGAGAGAGAAGTTAATTCAAACAAGCTAGGAAAACATCCATATTTCATTGAATAATATATTTGATTATAAGGATAAAAGAATAGCTTATCACCCTTGAAACTTTTCAAAATTTCAGTATCACAAGCAAAGCAAGTATTGTATTCTAGGGCAATGATGAATCAAATTGGTATGTGTTGCTAAAAGCGCTGCCTCGGGGTATTCATGACATGAATTTGATTGAAGAGGAAGCCTATACGTCATCAATACCATTTAGTGCGGAAAACACTTCTTTCTCACAATTAAGATAATGTACAAAAGTGAGAAAACGTACAGACTGAAATTATAAGAAAGGAACTTGCAAACTTACTTAAATAAGAACTTCTCAAAGTTGGACTTGTATCGTTATGCGATGTGTGTCCAGCAATGAGCTACCAAACCCCCTTATATAGAGAATAAGGGTAAGGAGTAATCATGAATAGGGTGCTCATTGGGCCCCATCTTCACTCATGATATTCCTTTCTTATCTCTTTACAGCAGGGGATGTGCTGGAAAGCAAACTAGTGCGCTAGCTAGGTGTACTGGAAAGTAAAGCTATCACTAGATAATTTTGACGCTTATGGACAAATGGACAGCTATCCATTTACCAAATCGTCCTTTGGATCTTGGGGGTCCACCACGTTCCGAACTTTCTCAGGGAGGTGCATCTTTTATGAGCTGTAAAATGCTTTGTGCCTTTATAAAAAGGTTCAATAATTCCATCCTTGCTTTTGTCACTTCAGGTATAGTATCTTTGAAGTACAGTCCCCCTCTGAGCTGGCTTCGTCGGTGGAAGTCTATCTCCTTGGCGTCCATGATAAGCTTAAGCTCCCAGATGCCGTTGATGAGGTGATGGGATGCTGTCCATTCAATATCTTCAAGGTGGGCGCGGAGATCTTTTTCTTGGGGTCCAAGGATAGGGTTTTCTCCTCTGCTGAGGTATTCATACTGGTCCAATAATTGATAAGGCCCATTAGGTGTTGGGATGCCTTCATATTGGGTTGTATCTTCAGTTGATTCATGGTTTCCTCTATTTGCATTAGTATTGGGTAGTCTGCTTCCTTGAGAGGCCATGATCCTGTGATAAAACAAACAAGGCGAGAAAGTGCATCAGCTAATACATTATCTTTACCTTCTATGTGTTGGAATTGTACTGTGATGCCTAGCCCAGTAATGAAATCCGTAAAAGCAATCCAGCGAACCCTGGAGGGCTTATTTTGGGCTGATTTATTGAAGAAACTTATAATGGCCTGGCAATCTGTTCTGATAAGAACTTCCTCCTTATCCAAATAATATATTTTGAAATTATTCAAGCAATTCATAACTGCATGTATTTCAGCGTCAATTGTTGATTTTGGAGGAGTGAATTTGCCACTGGCATAGGCACTTATAAGTTCAGAAGCCTTTGAATCATATTTCTTAGGCTTCCATTTGAGAATACCACCCCAGCCTTCCATGCACCCGTCTGATTCAATAATGATATAGCAGGATTTGGGTGGAATGTGAAGTTCTGGCAGCTTCTTAATAGTTTCCTTCATTTGTCGTACAAGAGCCCAATCCTGTGCATTCATTCGCCTTTCTCCATTGGGTGATGTTTTTGAATAGAGAGGACCAAGGAGCTTACCCAAATTAGGGATATATGCCCTAGCATAGTTGAGTAATCCTAGCCAAGATTTGAGTCCTTTGATATTCTGTAGCTCTTCATCCTTAAAATCAGCTACTTTTGAAATAATATGGGGTTGAAGCTTTATCTTGGATTGCCCAATTGTAGCGCCCAAGAATTCAATGGTAGGGCTCCCAATCTTCATTTTAGTCGGACTTAATATTAAGCCATTCTTTTTGCATATCTCCAGTAATATTCTCAGGTGTTCATGGTGTGCGGCTTCATTTTCTGAAAACACTAATATGCCATCAATATAAACCGCAATAAATTGCTCAGTACCTTTGAAACAAAGGTCCATCTTCCTTTGGAATACTGCCGGGGCATTCTTGAGGCCAAATGACATGACAAGCCATTCATAAAGTCCTTCAGGTACCCAGAAGGCAGTCCAGGGGACTGACTCGGGGCTCATGGCTACTTGGTGAAATCCGCTTTTGAGATCGAATTTTGAGTAGATCTTACTACGGCCAACCCTTTGAATGATGGTATTAATACCTGGGAGGCTGTATTGGTCCTTGTGGGTGTTATCATTCAGCCTTTTGTAGTTGAATACCATTCGTTCTTTTCCTTTTGTCTCCAGGCCAGTCTTTGGATCCACAGTGGTTCCTGAATAGACAATTATAGCTGTAGTTCTATGTTTACTCTTACTTGGTCTGATTACCTGAAGTTTGAGAAGAGCATTGACATGCTTTTGGAATGAATCCTGCATTTTTGGAGTCACATGCTTCAGTGGTTTGTCTTCAATGATTAGATCTGGATTCTTTAAGTCCAGAGTGCAGGATATCTTGTTTGCTGCCCAATATTTCATTGGGTTTTCCCCAATATAACCTGTGTCAATAAGTTCTTTTATAAAATATTGCAAACCTTGACCGGGAGTCCATGTACAGACTTGTTCTTGAATTTGATGGTACTCTTCCTCTTCAAGATCCAATTCTTCAATAGTTGCTATTACAGGAATAGTTTGCTGGGTTTTGATGGTAGTCACATTCTTATAAAAAGTGACTTCATCTCCTTCAATCCGAACACCTCCATACATAGCTCTAATAAAGTTACATCCTAAAATCATGGTAATATTCCCTAGAGTTAATGGGAATGCATAAGTGTAAGGTATACGAAAGCAGTGTTCCCCTATACGCATATTACCATATTTCAGCTTCTTATTGGCTGTTGTTTTGGAGTTTATATCACTAAAATTGACAATAAAGGTATTGTCTTCAATTGCAGAAGGAGGTATGGTTACCTGGTCAATACAACAAGTAGTTGCGCCAGTATCTAGTATTGCATTCACCCTGAACTTGTCTACTCCAGGAATATCCAGCTCCACAGTGAGGTTGAACAGGCCATTAGTCTTATTTTTGGGTTGCTTGGCCTCTTCCACAAAGAAAACCTTTTCTCGACCAGAGTTAAGGAGGACATTTAGACTTTCTTCCAGTGGTTCTTCATTGAGTTCAGATACCTCTGGAATAACTTCAAGTCCTTTTTGGATTAATCTGCGCAGATCACCATTTTCTAATGTCAAGGCATCTATTTGGAGTCGCAATTCCTCATTTTCTGTATCCATTTCTAATCTTTCAGCAGACGCTAGTCTCGTAATCTGCTCCTTCTCTGCTTCGGCTAAGGATGTGATTCTTGCGATCTCTTGTTGTAACCTGCTAATTTCTGCTTGCGCCCAAATAATATAATTCTGTTGTTCTTGGATCAGATTATTTGGTATGAAAGGTGCAGGAGTTGATCTTTCTATTGGAATTGTCATGTCAAAATAATTGTTTGAACATAAACCACAGGAAGTAATTTTGCATACGCTGCAGTGCATGCGGTGCCTCTTCATTGTTTCTCTTTTGCAACAATTGCATAAGCAATAAGGAGGGGAGATTTCTCCATTAATTTACCAGACATGGTTGGAGTCATGTTTGGTTTTTGAAATGCGCACCATAGGCTGTCATCCTCCTTGCTTTCCTATCATATATGAGTTGGTTCGTTCTATAAATACAAAAAGGAATTCTGTTTTAAGGATTGAGTGCACCTGGTGTTCCTCTCCCTCCGAGATGCTGTAGATACATCAGATTGATCATCGCCTTCCTGTACTGATAGAATTTCATAATCATCAGGAAGCTCTAATCCTTCAAAGAGTGCCACGCGTCGAACATTTTTGTATTCTTTGGGACAGTCGCGAGCGAAGTGCCCTTCTTCTCCACACAAGAAGCATTTACACTTCTTGTTTCGCAACAAGTGTTTCTTCTTTTCAATTCTTGCATGGGATTGATGTGGCTTTCCTTTATAGGTCGTGGATCTTCTGATTCCATATTTCTTCTTTGAGTCCTGATAATAACCAGGAATAGGAATCTGGCTGCAAAATGACAGATCTTTTAGTGAGCGGCTGAAGGCAGCTTTCTTGCATTCTTCTTCCAGGTATTTATATGTGAAAACCACCCGGGGGTGTACACCCATTGTATTTCCCTGGTACTTATCATCGAATGCCGCCTTGATTCTTTTTCCCAGATCTCTTGGTAGCTTTAGCCAGAATTTCTCAGAAAGCTCTGGACCCGTGAATAAAACGCCCTGTTTTTGCAGCAAGGGTCATGTATTCATTCATAAAAGGAATTAAATCCTTTACCTGTGAGCATGATAGTCGCTCCAAATCCCTATAGGCGCGGTCTTGCATATCGGTAGACCCTTGAAAGGGGTCTTCTAGGAGGAAGATTCTTCTGATTTGGGAAATAATATTTTGAGTCCCATTTCTTCCATCGCTAGAATTGATTAGCTCCTGGTACTCATTTAGATATGTCATTCGCCATTGTATCCAGGTGAGCCTTTCTGCTTCTCCTAGTAGATTTTCTATAAAATCCGCCTTATCTTGAACATCCGTAAAGTTTTGTTGTGCCACCACATTCTTTGTAATTGCTTCCCACCTTAAAAATACATCTTCAATTCTATTAGGTTGTGTGGGTAATGTAAGGAGAGCACCTGTACTTTGGTGAGCAGTTGGCAGGTTCCACCATTCTGATGTTTGCTTCCTTTTAAAGGTGCCAGCTGGTTCCCTTGCAGGTGTAGATAAACTTACTGGTTCTTCTTTTACCTGTTTCATGGGGGGGGGGGGTATCCTAGTGGGTTCATTGTTGTATCGGCTGGTGGTTGATAATGAGATGTGGCTTCTTGAGAGAAAATATTTTCCTGTATTTGCCGTAGCTGAGGATAATCAGAAATCCATTCCTCAGTAGTAGTTGCTGCTGCAAGAATCTTTTCGTCAGCCTCCCCACCACCTTCCGCAAAAGGATTAACGAATTCCTCGTAAGTTGTTGAGCCTGTATCTTGTATCGCCAGATATTGTAGGTAAGATAAATAGTCATCCTCATCCAGAAGATCATCTGAAAGGACACATAGAAAATTAGTAGATGTGGATGATGATGATTCTGGCTGCAAGGCGTCTAATTCGGCTTGTAGCTGACGCCTATATTCTCTAGAATCCCGGAGTCTTCTGCGGGTAATGGCTAGACTTTGTTGGAGGGATGGAGGTTCATCAAGAAGTTCCAGATACGCCTCTTCTTCATAGAATTTGTGTTGTCGTATCATGAACTGCCTGGCTTCTGCTTGCATGGCATGCATCTCTTTTTCATTAGGAGATGACTTGATTGTTATATAGTCCTCTTGTCTTCGTGTTGAGAGTCCTGTGGATTGTAGTCGGTGTTGATGCATACTCGTTTGTTGAGAGACATGAGTGTAAGCTTGTATCTGCAAATCCGCCATTGTTTGCTGCATTGGAATATAAGGAGGTTCCTCTATCAAAGGGGC
>JAGFNQ010001676.1:0-44449 GCA_024364735.1 Boesenbergia rotunda | reverse complement strand
TGGTAGCACTGCAAGAGATGATAGTCTTCGAACTAGTAGGGTTGCTGATTGGTCTATAGGTTCTTCTATTAGTACAGCAATTGTTTGGTTCTGGATCTCCTCTTCATCTGACTGGACTTCTTCATCTCTAGAGTTATATCTTGGAGCTGATGGTATGTCTACTGTTTGATAATCCTGAAACTGAATAGAAACATTTCCATCTAATAGGTTCCTGGTGTTTACCTCAGTAGGCTGGACAGGTATATTAATGTTGGACTGTCGAATTATCCAGCTGTGACCAGCAATATCTCTTGTGTTATAACTTCTGCCGGGGAGTGCTCGAACTCCATGACTGGCCAGATAGTCCACGACATTTTGGACCTCGTAGGCAAAACCCACATTAGGGGTATTAGAAAGCCTGCCTACAAGTCCTCTGGTTATGAGGAGATTTGCTTCCCCATTTCTCCACCCTTCATAGCCTCTGGTGAGAATAGATACCTGTATATTTCTGTAGAAATCAGAAATAGTCAGCATAGTATCAGGTATCACATAGACGAGCTGACTCCCAGAAGTCAGGTCGATTTCCATTGTTGCGAAGATGGCTTGGTCTCCCTGCCACCTATTATCTCGAAACACTATAAGGGTCATAGTGCCTTCTTCTTGCCTGTGCAAAATTTGAATGCGTACTTGAATGACGCCCATATGGATGAAGCGCATGTTGCTTTGTTGCAGCTGTCGGTAACTCTCGGGTTGAATGAAAGCCCTGTCAACCTGATTGCGTGTTACAAGGAGAGCTTCTTCTGATCGATGCATATAGACTCTATGATGAGCATCGTCTCTTCTGGAGTGGTATAGTACTTCTGCAGGTACTATAGAGGCTCTTTCCTGCATGGAAAGTCTTAACTGTACCTGCGGGTCCAGCTGCTGCTCTAGAGAAATATTGTAGTTTCTTCCCATTACTCTATTAGTAATTCTCCTTAGAGTCCTTTGAGCATTGTATCTGCGCCTTTGGTTCTGGCGATAGTCTCTTACCTGATCTTCAAAGACTGGTGCTTGCTCCGGTTTTCTTGTGATAGTTGTGACCGGAGGGTCTTGTGTTTGCGTTCTTGTTGTCATTACTTCTTAAGCTTTAGCCTGTTCTTCCTTTAAAATGATAAAAGGATCAGTAAAAACCCTAAGCTTGCCTCTTGCTTCTTTTGGTTTTTCTTGAATTGTCAAAGTTTTTACTTTGTCTGTTAGGCTTTGAATTATGGCTTCAGGAAGAGGTTGAGTGTTTTCTCTTTCTAGGGTCTTAGCTTCAAGCCTTTTCAACCTTTCTTCTATGTTCTCTAGCTTCTCAAGTATTGTTACTAGAAGCTGTATTTGGGTATTGACTTGTTTAATAACAGCTGAGACACTACTTGTGGTCCCTTTGTATTCTGCAGGTCGGCAGAAACCGAGGGCTGGTGCTTCGATACCTTCTGTTGCTTGTAACGCTTCCTTATATGTATGAGTTGCCTGGGTATTGATATGACTCATGAAGTAAGCCAAGCTTCTACCTTATGGAGAAGGGCTTCTACCTTCTCAATCTTCTTTCTTAGATCCTTAGAAAGTTGTAGGGCTTGTTGTTCAATTAACTTTGGCTGCTTAGTAATCTGGATAACGACTTCTTTTAACTGCCTCTCAGTTAAAGGTCTATTATCAATAACTTCCCTGGTGAGATTTTCAAGGGATTCTCTTAGTTTATGATTCTCAGTTTTCACCTCTTGTATTTGCTCTTGTATTTGTTTAAAGTTCTTCAAATGAACTCTACAAGATAAACACACTCTGTCGTATACAACTGCTAAGTTGTGGGCTAGCTCTCTTTTCGTAGGCTCATTTGATGATTGGGCGAGGTCAAGGTACTCTAGGTTTGAAGTATGTGACTTAGTATACCATTCCTGTATCTGTTCTTCCCAATATCTTGACATAGACTTACTATTGTAGCCAATTTTTCAGTTTAACTTTTTGCCTTATAAAGACTACTTACGTCTTAGGAGGTTCTTAAGGGCTTTCTTACTCATACCAGTGTGCCCTTGGGCTTACTTATGGCCTCCTTGCCTTGCTGCCAAGTTAGGACTGGTCCTTTTGTAATCCACCCGCAGTTCCCCGGTCGACTTATTATTGCCTTTCGTAGCTAAAAGTTAGTTGAAAAACAGACTAATTAGATGCTGCATCAGTTCATGTCTTCGCTATAACTGATCAACAGTTGCAATTTGCTAAACATGACCTAGGACTTTGCTATAACTGATCAACAGTTGCAATTCGCTAATTCCTAAGTTTTAAAGAAAGACATCTTTTATAGTAAGGAAGAATTTTAACAGAAATAATTTAAGCACAAAACTTCTCCCCTGTAGTACCCTGAGCAAGGAGACTACTCAGCCATGAAACAGAGCTCTGATACCATCTTGGGGCGGAAACGCTTCTTTCTCACAACTTAAGATAATGTACAAAAGAGAGAAAATGTACAGACTGAAGGTGTAAGAAATGAACTTGAAAACTTACTTAAATAAGAACTTCTCAGAGTTGAACTTGTATCGTTATGCGATGTGTGTCCAGCAATGAGCTACTAAGCCCCCTTATATAGAGAATAAGGGTGAGGAGTAATCATGAATAGGGTGCTCATTGGGCCCCATCTTCACTCATGATATTCCTTTCTTATCTCTTTACAGCAGGGGATGTGCTGGAAAGCAAACTAGTGCGCTAGCTGGTGTACTGGAAAGTAAAGCTATCACTAGATAATTTTGACGCTTCCGGCTACCAAATCGTCCTTTGGATTTTGGGGGTCCACCACGTTCCGAATTTTCTCAGGGAGGTGCATCCTTTATGAGCTGTAAAATGCTTTGTGCCTTTATAAAAAGGTTCAATAATTCCATCCTTGCTTTTGTCACTTCAGGTATAGTGTCTTTGAAGTACAATCCCCCTCTGAGCTGGCTTCGTCGGTGGAAGTCTATCTCCTTGGCGTCCATGATAAGCTTAAGCTCCCAGATGTTGTTGATGAGGTGATGGGATGCTGTCCATTCAATATCTTCGAGGTGGGCGCGGACATCTTTTTCTTGGGGTCCAAGGATAGGGTTTTCTCCTCTGCTGAGGTATTCATACTGGTCCAATAATTGATAAGGCCCATTAGGTGTTGGGATGCCTTCATATTGGGTTGTACCTTCAGTTGATTCATGGTTTCCTCTATTTGCATTAGTATTGGGTAGTCTGCTTCCTTGAGAGGCCATGGTCCTGTGATAAAACAAACAAGGCGAGAAAGTGCATCAGCTAATACATTATCTTTACCTTCTATGTGTTGGAATTGTATTGTGATGCCTAGCCCAGTAATGAAATCCGTAAAAGCAATCCAGCGAACCCTGGAGGGCTTATTCTGGGCTGATTTATTGAAGAAACTTATAATGGCCTGACAATCTGTTCTGATAAGAACTTCCTCCTTATCTAAATAATATATTTTGAAATTATTCAAGCAATTCATAACTGCATGTATTTCAGCGTCAATTGTTGATTTTGGAGGAGTGAATTTGCCACTGGCATAGGCACTTATAAGTTCAGAAGCTTTTGAATCATATTTCTTAGGCTTCCATTTAAGAATACCACCCCAGCCTTCCATGCATCCGTCTGATTCAATAATGATATAGCAGGATTTGGGTGGAATGTGAAGCTCCGGCAACTTCTTAATAGTTTCCTTCATTTGTCGCACAAGAGCCCAATCCTGTGCATTCATTCGCCTTTCTCCATTGGGTGATGTTTTTGAATAGAGAGGACCAAGGAGCTTACCCAAATTAGGGATATATGCCCTAGCATAGTTGAGTAATCCTAGCCAAGATCTGAGTCCTTTGATATTCTGTAGCTCTTCATCCTTAAAATCAGCTACTTTTGAAATAATATGAGGTTGAAGCTTTATCTTGGATTGCCCAATTGTAGCCCCCAAGAATTCAATGGTGGGGCTCCCAATCTTCATTTTAGTCGGACTTAATATTAAGCCATTCTTTTTACATATCTCCAGTAATATTCTCAGGTGCTCATGGTGTGCGGCTTCATTTTCTGAAAATACTAATATGTCATCAATATAAACCGCAATAAATTGCTCAGTACCTTTGAAACAAAGGTCCATCTTCCTTTGGAATACTGCTGGGGCATTCTTGAGGCCAAATGGCATGACAAGCCATTCATAAAGTCCTTCAGGTACCCAGAAGGCAGTCCAGGGGCTGACTCAGGGCTCATGGCTACTTGGTGAAATCCGCTTTTGAGATCGAATTTTGAGTAGATCTTACTGCGGCCAACCCTTTGGATGATGGTATTAATTCCTGGGAGGCTGTATTGGTCCTTGTGGGTGTTATCATTCAGCCTTTTGTAGTTGAATACCATTCGTTCTTTTCCTTTTGTCTCCAGGCCAGTCTTTGGATCCACAGTGGTTCCTGAATAGACAATTATAGCTGTAGTTCTATGTTTACTCTTACTTGGTCTGATTACCTGAAGTTTGAGAAGAGCATTGACATGTTTTTGGAATGAATCCTGCATTTTTGGAGTAACATGCTTCAGTGGTTTATCTTCAATGATTAGATCTGGATTCTTTAAGTCCAGCGTGCAGGATATCTTGTTTGCTGCCCAATATTTCATTGGGTTTTCCTCAATATAACCTGTGTCAATAAGTTCTTTTATAAAAGATTGCAAACCTTGACCGGGAGTCCATGTACAGACTTGCTCTTGAATTTGATGGTATTCCTCTTCTTCCAGCTCCAATTCTTCAATAGTTGCTACTACAGGAATAGTTTGCTGGGTTTTGATGGTAGTCACTTTTTTATAAAAAGTGACTTCATCTCCTTCAATTCGAACACCTCCATACATAGCTCTAATAAAGTTACAGCCTAAAATCATGGTAATATTCCCTAGAGTTAATGGGAATGCATAGGTGTAGGGTATACGAAAGCAGTGTTCCCCTATACGCATATTACCATATTTCAGCTTCTTATTGGCTGTTGTTTTGGAGTTTATACCACTAAAATTGACAATAAATGTATTGTCTTCAATTGCAGAAGGAGGTATGGTTACCTGGTCAATACAACAAGTAGTTGCGCCAGTATCTAGTATTGCATTCACCCTGAACTTGTCTACTCCAGGAATATCCAGCTCCACAGTGAGGTTGAACAGGCCATTAGTCTTATTTTTAGGTTGCTTGGCCTCCTCCACAGAGAAAACCTTTTCTCGGCCAGAGTTAAGGAGGACATTTAGACTTTCTTCTAGTGGTTCTTCATTGAGTTCAGATACTTCCGGAATAACTTCAAGTCCTTCTTTTTGGATTAATCTGCGCAGATCACCATTTTCTAATGTCAAGGCATCTATTTGGAGTCGCAATTCCTCATTTTCTGTATCCATTTCTAATCTTTCAGCGGATGCTAGTCTTGTAATCTGCTCCTTCTCTGCTTCGGTTAAGGATGTGATTCTTGCGATCTCTTGTTGTAACCTGCTAATTTCTGCTTGTGCCCAAATAATATAATTCTGTTGCTCTTGGATCAGATTATTTGGTATGAAAGGTGCAGGAGTTGATCTTTCTATTGGAATTGTCATGTCAAAATAATTATTTGAACATAAACCGCAGGAAGTAATTTTGCATACGCTGCAGTGCATGCGGTGCCTCTTCATTGTTTCCCTTTTGCAACAATTGCATAAACAATAAGGGGAAGAGATTTCTCCATTAATTTCCTAGACATGGTTGCAGTCATGTTGGGTTTTTGAAATGCGTACCATGGGCTGCCATCCTCCTTGCTTTCTTATCATATATGAGTTGGTTCGTTCTATAAATACAAAATGGAATTCTGTTTTAAGGATTGAGTGCACCTGGTGTTCCTCTCCTTCCGAGATGCTGTAGATAGCATCAGATTGATCATCGCCTTCCTGTACTGATAGAATTTCATAATCATCAGGAAGCTCTAATCCTTCAAAGAGTGCCACGCGTCGAACGTTTTTGTATTCTTTGGGGCAGTCGCGAGCGAAGTGCCCTTCTTCTTCACACAAGAAGCATTTGCACTTTTTGTTTCGCAACAAGTGTTTCTTCTTTTCAATTCTTGCATGGGATTGATGTGGCTTTCCTATATAAGTCGTGGATCTTCTGACTCCATATTTCTTCTTTGAGTCCTGATAATAACCAGGAATAGGAATCTGGCTGCAAAATGACAGATCTTTTAGTGAGCGACTGAAGGCAGCTTTCTTGCATTCTTCTTCCAGGTATTTATATGTGAAAACCACCCGGGGGTGTACACCCATTGTATTTCCCTGGTACTTATCGTCGAATGCCGCCTTGATTCTTTTTCCCAGATCTCCTGGTAGCTTTAGCCAGAATTTCTCAGAAAGCTCCGGACCAGTGAATAAACGCCCTGTTTTTGCAGCAAGGGTCATGCATTCATTCATAAAAGGAATTAAATCCTTTACCTGTGAGCATGATAGTCGCTCCAAATCCCTATAGGCGCGGTCTTGCATATCAGTAGACCCTTGAAAGGGGTCTTCCAGGAGGAAGATTCTTCTGATTTGGGAAATAATATTTTGAGTCCCATTTCTTCCATCACTAGAATTGATTAGCTCCTGGTACTCATTTAGATAAGTCATTCGCCATTGTATCCAGGTGAGCCTTTCTGCTTCTCCTAGTAGATTTTCTATAAAATCCGCCTTATCTTGAACATCAGTAAAGTTTTGTTGTGCCACCACATTCTTTGTAATTGCTTCCCATCTTAAAAATACATCTTCAATTCTATTAAGTTGTGTGGGTAATGTAAGGAGAGCACCTGTACTTTGGTGAGCAGTTGGCAGGTTCCACCATTCTATGTGTACTTTCATCCACTACTTTCAGATGTGTACTAATTTTAGGGTTTAGAGCCTGAGAGCCTTGCCGAGGCTTCCCGGTCGATGGCATCCCAGGGAGCGTGGTCCGCCACGCGCCGCCTGAGAGCCTCGCCGAGGCTTCCCGGTCGAGGGCATCTCAGGGAGCATGGGCCGCCACGCGCCGCTTGCGAGCCTCGCCGAGGCTTCCCGTTTGAGGGCATCTCAGGGAGCGTAGTCCGCCACCCGCCGCCTGAGAGCCTCGCGAAGGCTTCCCGGTCAAGGGCATCTCAGGGAGTGTGGGGTGCCACGCGCCGCCTGAGAGCCTCGCCGAGGGTAATGCAGCGACGACTGAAAACCATCCCCGAGGGGCGCACAAACTAGATGAGATATATCCAGAAGACCCGGTTTCCGACATGCGGCGAGTGTATAAGATATATACAGATTCCAAATACGTGATGCGCCAATAAGCCATATCCCAAAGGCCAGACTATAGAGATGCATAGAGTACGTGAGGTACATCCAGAAGGCCAAACATCCGATGCGCGGAGAGCATAGCATACATCCTTTCCCTTATCCGACTAGCCCTATCCACCATGGAGTCAGATGAAGAAGGGCTCGTATTCTCCGAGAGAGGTAACCGTCAGAACCCAGCTGGATTTCCCATCTCCACTTCCGATCAGGCTGCTGGTGTCCCCCCTTCTAGCGTCAAATTTGATCCTGTCGCGAAGCGGGGTGACCGTCCCACGGGCCAGACGCACCTCCCGGGTGGTGCGAACCTGTGAGGTGGCAGAGAGCTGACCGTGCCCCGGCATGTCACTGCAAAACATCGACCGTCAATAAACCCGCGGGGGAAATCCCCGGTCAGGCACTCCGACGGTCAAGTCAGTATCCGCAGGCAGATGAGGGAAAACTGAGTTGAAATGAGACAAGGGATGCGAGAACTCACGCGCGCGTACCTACGGTAGGTGGAGTGCCAAGCTTATATAACCGGGGGAGCTAACAACCCTTGTTCGTACCGACGAGACAAGAGTATGCTAGCTGTTAGCTCATAGGGAGCACTTAGGAGTGGCGCGGCATGGCGCGGGGTGCTCAAGTAGTACCAGGGTACTGAAGGCGCAGTACGAGAGTACTGGATGAGCGGATTAACCTCTTTGCAATGTCGGAGGTGAATGAAGCGTGGGGAACCCCGTCGGCGGGGTTGTACCCTGGATATAATGATGTAAGGGGTGTAGGGGCGAGACAGCCCATATACCGAGCGCCGACTAGCGGGTCCGCACAACTAGGACCGAGTCGGGTAGTGGTCAGTGGGCGTGGGTAACCACGCGTCCGACTGGTAGGATGGAGGCGCAGGGTACGACCGAGGTCGGGGGTTCGTCTAGGGGCGTCTGCCTGATTCTGTAAATTATCTGGTCTGGGTGATGACAAGGGGACGTGAACTGTTATGTACCAGACTGTGGTACCTGCCCGAGCTCTGGGTCGGGGAGGGGTCGAGGAATATGGGTTGCCAAGCGTTTTTCTGGCTGACTAGCCAGAGGGCGGCCCGACCGCCTTCATCAGCGATCCGCTAGCTTCTGCTCATTACTACCCCCTGAGAGACCTCCCAGCTTGAGAACCTACCTGGGAGTCTGGCTGCAGATTTATCAGGCGATCCTTCCTAGCCCCAGGCTGGCTGGCGAGCCTGGCCTATGCACCTACCCGTAGGCAAGGCTGGGATCAAATTTGTTTTTGTTTTTTGCAAAAATAAAAAACGATATAACTCTGAAATTCATTGTTATAGCCTTATAGGATAGAATAGGGAAAAAAATTGAGTGAGGTAGCGATCGAATTTAAGGTGATCGGTATGATCCTACGGAAGTTTTTCATCGGTCATCAAGATAAATAGGAAAATGTTCGCTGTAGACGGTCTAGAAGCCCAACGTCCAAAATTCGCGTCTTATATAGAAAAAAAATTTCTGTAAAATATATCGTAATTAAAGATCAAATCATAAATATTTAAAATAATAATTAATTATTATACCATTGTAATATAGCCCCGGATGCTCTTGGATAAAATGAAAGATAAGTTCATTGGATTCCAATTTCCCGCATCGATTATTCACTAACAACAAGACGACCATGTAGGCTGGACCCTTATCTCCAACAAAAAGCACATGGCACAGTGCACTTTCATCTCTGTCAGGATGCACATGCCACTACCCTGACTAAACATAGCAAGCGGGGTAGTGTTTTTTTTTTTTAAATATTTTTTAAAATTTTAATTTTTTTTATTTAATCGATATTAAATATTTTATTTACGTTCATTAATTTTGAAAATGATGAATTTGACTCCAAAAAAAATTTCATTCATAATTAAGATAAATCAAACAATATTCTTAAAAGATCATTATCAGTTCTACGTTCTTAGATTAATTACTTATTAAAAAAAATTTAACTGTTAATTTTCTAAAACTAAATTTTGGTCATAGTTGAGAAATTAAGAAAAATGTATTACCGCTGCATTATTGTTGCAGCTTGCTTACTCGCCCTTTCGATTTTTAGATTGTGGATGTAGATTTTTGATTTTTTTTCATTTCGCATACTAAATTTTTATAATATTAAAATCATTAAATGCATTTTCACAATACTCCTTCATTAACAAAATAATTTTGCGAATTTATATGTAAATTTACCCGGATGATCGGTAGAAAACATTCATGAGACTGAGCTGATCACCCTAGGTTCGATATTATCTAGTTTATTTTTTTTCATTTTTTTCACCAATCACATTTTTTTCCCTATGAGATGTTTCAATATATAGCTCTTAGGATCAATTTTCAGCTGGTGCAAATTATGTCATAGGGTGTCTAATGTTTCTCGTTTAAAGGGTTAGTTCATTAGAGTAAAATGTCCATCATAATTTATCTGTCTATATTTTATTATAGGGTCGATAATCCGTTTGAAATGAGCAATATTACATTTTTCTCCAATCAATGACTTTATTTCTTTATCTAGGCGTCTTCTTAATTTCTCAGACATCTAAGTATCAAATCTCAATTTTGATGAATATAATTAATAGTTAAATTTTCCATAATGTGCGATTGAATCTGAGAATGCTAAACTAAACTGATGAGTCACAAATAAAAATATTTAACATTTATTTAACTTTATACTTACATTTTTATCCTAGTACCAAATTTTTTTATATATTTTATAAAATTAATTGAAATCCTATATTCAAAATTTTTCAAATGTGCATCTAATTTTGTTAGGAATGAGGAATGAGGAGAGGAGAATGAATTACATCAGATTGGGCAGGACAGGATTAAGTATCAAGGGTTCACTAAAAGTGGAGCTTCATATATTTGGTACAAAAAGGATAATTATGTCATGGTAAATACCATTTTAGGTCCTCCTTTATGTTAAATGCGATAGTTTTTTTAGTATGTACCCCCAAGAAGTGATCCATGCTTTATTATAATAAATCCGTCACTCTCTTACCAACTAAACACCCCGTGGAGATCTTCATCTCCCATTTGGATTTAAGAAAAAAAGAGCGCAATCCAATCACAAAAGTCCAATTACAAAAGCTCAATCCTAAAAGTCATTTTCTGGCATCGCCGGCTACTGGCGAAGTGGTATAAAAAGGTGGTTCTAAACTCCAAGAAAGAGTTAATCGACCCTTGGGGCAGCCTCTGGAACCATCTCTAGGCGGCCCTTGACAAGGTGTTTAAGAACACCTGGCATTTCACACCATTTGTATACTGATGTAAGAGAGTCGCTTATCGAATTTGCAGATGTGGTACTTTGGATCCGTCTTCCAATCATAGTTAACAATTCCTGGACCACGGAATTGCTTGGGCATGGGATCCTCCATGATGTCCGGAGAGAAAGGGGTAGAAGGAGATTTCATGAAGACCTTGGAGTCTGAGGCCTCCATCTTCCCCGGTCTGTCCTCCCATCATAGAACACTAGAGGCGACGGAGTTTGCCCTTTCCAGGTCTCCCAGGGAATCTCGGCGGGGCACTGGAGCTGCCATTGCCGGCCCCGCTCGTGGCGAGATGAATCTTCGATTTCGGGGGTACGAGGTAGACATCCTAGGGGTTCCGCCCTGCATCGAAGCCGCTCGTCGTGAGGCGGCTTGCTCGATCAGGTATTGTTCTAGCGCTCCTTTGACGGCGTTGGCGACTAGGCGATCCAACTCCTCCCTCGTCATGATGATGAGTTGTCCCTCTGGATCTGCCATCACGGTGCTCCTTTAGGTGCTTTGATTGTTTCCCACAGATGGCGCCAAACTTATTCCAGAAGGGAACGACGCGGATGACGAGTTACCAAAGCGCATCCCAAGAAGACAGTGACGGGGAGAAGATGCTCTCGCCTTGCAAGATTAACACGAGCGTTAATAGGAACACACTGGAAGGTTTTCCGACGTTCAAGTTAGGATTCTTATATCTTTTTAGGAGAACAACGAGTAATCAGAATTTTGCCGAAGTTCGGAAAGCTTACCCCCTTAACTGAATGTCGAAACACCTTATATATCTAAGGTTTCGATCACACGTGTTCTCCTCCACGTTCCCTAATCATCGGTTATTTGATATCTTTTGGTAACAACCTCTACGATCATTAAGGTCTTAATTGCCGCATGTTGTGGATAATAATTATCTGATGACTTTCCTGTTCTAGAAAGAGGAACAACTACTTGAAATTGGGTTATATGATATATTGATCTTTGGGCTCCACTCTCCCGAGTTGGTCTCGGGGTCTCATCTCCAGAGCTGACCTCGGGGCCTTCATTTGTTTATTGAGAGGGTCTCAAGGCCTGACACTCGAGCTGACCTCGAGGACTTTCGTCTATTCTCCCGAAGTAGTCTCGGGAGTCCGACACCAGGTCTGACCTCGGGGGCTTTTGCCTTTTCTCCCAAGATAGTTCGGTCTGACCTCAAAGCTCCGACTTGGTGTGCCCTGCCACGTAACTTCTCCGTGCCACTTGTCCATCCCGGGATGGCCATCCCTATCAAAGAGCTATCAAAGAGCTTACGCTAAAATAGATAATATAATACATTATAGGGATAGATGAATTTGTTTTATCCTAACAAATTTGATAAAATATTAAGGGGTTGCTTGGTTAGAAGGTTTAGGAGTAAGGAATGAGAATGAAAGTTATTCCATTTCCATATAAGATGCTTTATAGGTGTTTGAAAGTGCTCAATGGGAATCAAAATAAGGATATTATATCCTAGTTTTGATTCTCCTCTTTCCCCTTGGATATCAACTTTCCATTCCCTCGTCGCCTATGCACGCACGCGCGAGCCTCGTCACGTCGCAACTCTCTTGTCTTCTCATCACACGAGAGAAAGTTTCTTTTCTTCACAAGTTTCCGCCGACGCCGAAGCCCTCCTGCGGTTTTGTCCTTGTACAAGCGAGCCGACGCTGACTCCCTCTCCTTCATCGATTGCCTTCTTCTCTCCTCATCACCCAGACGCCCAACTTTTCTCTTTGCCTTTTCATGTGCGGGTTTCCTCATGTGCGGCTTTCCTCTCTTAGTTTGAGCATCGCTAACCGTCCTTCCCTGCAGAGGTGATCCCTTCTGGCGCATCACAAAAGTGAGCATCCCTTTTGATTTAGGGAATAATACACATTCTAATATCTATATCAAGTATAAACAATCCAGCAATTATTCCCATTTCTATTAACCCCTTAATTAAATTTATTCCTGTTCCTATTCCCGAATATATACCAAGCACCCCTCAGTCCCCGCACCAAATTTTGAATGAATGAATGAAATATCAACACATTGAACTCTTGGACAGAAGAAAGAATTCAAAATAATATATTACAACTTAAGATTTAATGATAAAAAAAAGGTCTAGAAGGCCTTTTATATAGTAATGAAAAAGTAGTGATTAATTTTTTTGGGCTACTACTCTTTTATCGACCAAGGAGGATTGAGGTTGATGAGGAAATGCCTTAGAAATTTCTTGAGTTTAATTCCACGTGAGCTAAACTTCGTGCATGAAAACTACTCTTCAATCAAAATTTTAATTGTCAAAAATATAAGATATATAAATAAATAAATTTGAATATTAGTGGTCTTTATTTTTATTACTTATTAACTTATGTTTTTTTTAAAAAAACATATACAAATATATTATTTTGCATTTTTATAATTTTAATTTACCTATAATATGTTAAATAAAGAACAATATATTTTAATTATTTGATCAATATTTTAATTTAATTTAATGAATTGAACTTGTACACAACTCAAAGATAAAAATTGAACAAATAAAAATATATATTATTATTTTTTATTATATGAATATAATCCAACTTGGGTACGATTCATCTGGGTCAATTGCCCATTGGGCCGCATCAAAATTAAACCTTCAAAAACAAATGAACGGTCGAGATTCAAGGATCCTACTTCTCCATGAATTGAGGCACCCATAAATTGCCAATCGCTTCGTAAAGAACCCTAGCCGGGGATACAGCCGGACGTCGTCGACAGACTCTGGGAGCTCTGCTCTCTCTAGCTTGTGGAGGCACAAGAGTGTTTGATCCACCATGAAGGTATTTTTCTCATTCACTCGAGATATATGGGCCACCTCTGCTTTCCATTTCCTCTCTTTTGCCCTTTTTGTTTTCTGGCGATTTCATAATATTCGATCTTATTTTTTGCAGTTCAACATCGCGAATCCGACCACTGGATGCCAGAAAAAGCTGGAAATCGATGACGATCAGAAGCTGTAAGTTTCCATTAGGCCGCGGTTTTTTTTTAAATTATTATATTATTATTAGTTGTGCTAGTCGTTTCACAGAAATGAGCAAGTATCTGTCTGCATAGTCAAGGGATAGTTCGTATCGTTTTGCTAATTATAGCTATGTTCGTACTGTGATCGTTTTCACTGGTTTTTGTTGATGTAAAAGTTTACCAACGTTGTTTTATTGTTCGTCTCTGGTCTCATTTATGAGCAGGCCTATTGAATTTGCCAATTCAACATTCTGATCTCTTGCACAGGGGAATCCAGATTGCTTTTGTCAACGTTATCGGTTGCGCTTGAATAAAAACACTAGCTAGATTTCTGGATGTACTCCATATTCAAACTTTGGTATTCATAAAGTTTTTGATTTATGTATTAACTTGAATGAACCCGGTTTGGTTGACTATTTTTATTATTAAATGGTTTCTGTGTTTTCTTCCAATTCACGTAAGGAGAAACTTAATGCCTTAGGCAATTTATCCACAATGTATTCATATAAAATTTAGTATGTTTTATAGTTATGTAGCCTGTATGCTGGCCACATTTCAGTCGACCTGTAAATGAGCAGGATGTTTGCTTGCTAATGGTTGTTCAATATTATGAATAAAACATGCGAAATAAACAAGCTCATGCACCGGTGAACATAGCTTGTGAATTTTATGAATAAAATATATCTCTATAAATATTTATGATTTCTAATTGTCTTATGATGTGTTAGAAATGAGAAGAATAATAAATTTCATTTATTAGATCAATGTTTTCACTATATTATAAGGATAACAATATCTCTAGTTGATCTTCATAAAAGATCAACCTCAATTAAAAGCTAGACCCTGTCTTGAATTGAATATGCTTTTTAATAAACAATTTGAACAAGCTTGAAAGAAAATGAGCAAGGTTGAATACAACCAAGCTTGTCTTGGCTCAGCTTGTTTTCCATTCCCAGTTTATTTTACTATGATGTATGGTAAAATTTTAGTCATGTTCTATGGTTGATAATTGCTAGTTGATAAAATTAGATTTTAATGTAATTGACCCACTGTGAGATACTTGGATTAGGAGTTCCATTCCTAATCATTAGTTTGATCAATTGACATTTTTTTAAAACTTTTTTATTCAATCTGTTTGAGATTAAAATATATATAGTTGAGACTAATATATCATATAAAAAGTTTTTTACATACCAGTGTTGATATAGTGACTTCTAAATATTAGAAATGTAAGGCTACACAGTGTATCACTTTTCATCCTAATAATGTTTTCTCCCATAAACCATGTGTACTTGATTTGCCACTATCTATGCTTATGCCTATGCCTATGTATGTACGTCTTTTCAAGAATTTTTTACCCAATTTATATAATGTCTAGTCATGATGTTCATTGTTGATGTGGTTTAATTTACTTGTCCCCAATACCGGGGAAGTGAATTATTTTAGTGAGAGTTACTAGTATTAATGTTGTACTCATTATTCTTGATTTGTACAGCCGTGCATTTTTTGACAAGCGGATCTCCCAGGAAGTTAGTGGGGATGCTCTCGGGGAGGTATATTCAGCTAAACAAACTATTTTATTTTGCAAGAGTTATTACTTCAATTTTATTCAAATGGTTACTAAATTTAATCGACGAGCTATTTCCAGGAGTTCAAAGGTTATGTTTTTAAGATTATGGGTGGCTGTGACAAACAAGGTTTTCCCATGAAGCAAGGAGTGCTAACGACTGGTCGTGTTCGCCTTCTTCTCCATAGGGGTACGGTCATCATTTGGTTTGCTTTTCATTAACTTGCTTTCTGGTTGTTCCTCAGATTTTTCTTAATTCTATCACAGGTACTCCTTGCTTCCGTGGGTATGGTAGGCGTAATGGAGAGCGCCGGAGGAAGTCAGTTCGTGGTTGCATTGTTAGCCCTGATCTCTCAGTTCTGAACTTGGTTATCGTGAAGAAGGGTGATAATGATCTTCCCGGATTAACTGATATTGAGAAGCCAAGGATGAGGGGACCTAAGAGGGCCTCCAAAATCCGGAAGCTATTCAACCTCTCTAAGGAGGATGATGTTCGGAAATATGTCAACACATATCGTAGAACGTTCACAAGTAAATCAGGTGTGTTTTTATTTTTTAGATTTGAAGTTCACTCATTACTTTTGATTTTATTCAGTATTTTGAATGCTTGTTTATGAACTCTCATCTCACAAATGTGTCTGGAAACTGGAAGGGCCTGTGACTCATTGCCAATACTCATACCATCTTTTATCCAACTTATTTGTTTTCCACGTTGAACTTGCAGGCAAGAAGATCAGCAAGGCACCGAAGATTCAGAGACTGGTAACTCCCCTGACTTTGCAGAGGAAGAGGAGTCGGATTGCCGAGAAGAAAAAGAGGATTGCCAAGGCCAAGTCAGAAGCAGCGGAATACCAGAAGTTGCTTGCTTCCAGGCTCAAGGAGCAGAGGGAACGTAGGAGCGAGAGCTTGGCCAAGAGGAGGTCCAAGCTTTCTGCTGCCTCCAAGCCATCCGTATCTGCCTAGACTGTGTTATTTCCCTCTATTTTTGATGCTGGTGAAGAATTTTCTTTCCTTGATGAGTGTTTTTTGCTTAGATATTATCTACTCGAGTTCATTCGGTGATGGCTTGATCTGGGAATCGAACAAACCAATTGTTGAAGAGTTTGTCTTAAACATTAGTTCACCCTGTTAGTATTTTTGGATATTTGATTGATGAGTTGACTTGTTTTCTTACTCGTTGGCTTGATCTGCGAGGAATGAAGTGTCCTTGATAACAATTTATATTTTGCAATATATTTGATTAAAGTAGCACCTCTTCAATGAGCCTCTGGAGGTTCACCGTCGAAGATCCACCGGGCCCTACTGCCCTCGCCGCCTTCTCCTTCCACTCCGCCGCCGTTCTCTTCATATCTTTACCTTTCTCTTCTCCCATCAACGTCCTTATCAATTCCGCAACCTCCGTCCTTTTTACGTCGTTGTCGATCTCCATGGCGATACCCCACTCTTTGCATGCGTACCGGCAGTTGGTCTGCTGCTCCGCGAAGAACGGCCACGACAGCATCGCCACGCCGGCGGCGAGACTCTCCAACGTCGAATTCCACCCGCTGTGTGTTAGGAATCCCCCGATGGCCTCGTGTCCCAGTACTGCCTCCTGCGGGCACCAGCTCGCCAGCAGTCCTCTGTTCTTGGTCTCTTTTACGAACTCCGGCGGAAGCACCGCCGCGTCCCCCGTCACCAAGTCCGGCCGTACCACCCACAGGAACTCGTACCCGCAGCTGGCCAGCCCCCACGCGAACTCCTCCAGCTGTTCCCTTGTCATCACCGTGATGCTGCCGAAGTTGACGTACACGACGGAGCAGGGGCGCTTGCCGCGGAGCCACTCCAGGCATCCGGGCTCCTCCTTCCACAGATTGGAGCGGAGGGAGGAGAGAGCGCCGTCGCCGGAGGAGGAGGAGGAGAGGAGGGGGCCGATGGTGTAGATTGGTCGTGGGAGGACGGTCGCTATGCCGTCGAGGACGGGGCGCTCGAGGTCGTCGAAGGTGTTGAGGACGACGGCGGTGGCGAGGGCGGCGCGCCGGGCCTCTCGGGTGCAGAAGTTGAGCATGACGTCGTCGGGGTCGGTGGTCCGAATGAAGCTGGGGATGTCCCTGAGCCGCATCTTCTTCGTCATGCCCGGAATCCAATCCACAGGCGTATCCAGGTAACCATTTGCGAGATCCTTCTCATCTAAAAATTGCAAAAAATAAAAAATAAAATTTAGACAAATTTAAAAATCTTTTTGTTGAGTTTCGGAATGATCACCTTGAACGGCGTGAGGCCTCGCTCGCGCAGCTGCTCGTAATGGAGGTACCCCATGAACCCGCAGGCGCTGGCGGTCCAAAACAGCACCGCCGGCACGCCGACCTCCTCGGCCGCATCGAGCGTGAAGCTCATCACGCCGTCGGACACGACGCAGGTCGCCGGCAGCGCCCGGAGGAGGTCGCGGAAGGGCCCCGCGGCGGCGCGGGGGAGCGAGGCGCAGAGCGCGGGGATGGACTGCGTGGCGTCGTCGTCGGAGGGCGGGAGGCCGTCGGGGATGGAGACGAAGCGGAAGGTGGGGAGGGCGTGGGAGGAGACGGCGCCGGAGCGGAGGAGGCGGCGGTGGTTGTAGTGGGTGTTGACGAAAGTGACGTGGAAGCCGTGCGAGTGGAGGAGCTTGGCGAGCTTGAGCATGGGGGTGATGTGGCCTTGCGCCGGGAAGGGCACGCACACAGCGTGAGGAGGCTTCTTCTCGCTTGGAATCGAACTCATTTCGCTCGATCTTTCTTACTTGTTTTTGATCTTGTGCTTCGGTGTAGTGCCTGATGGAGAAGGATGCCGGCAGGGGTTTATATACATCGATGCCGAGTTTCGATAACGAAATCAATGACGATAACTTGGACAATTTTTTTGCTTATTAAATAACTCCGCGAATGTGGAATCAAATAGCAATTGGAGGCATGGAGGAGAATTAGGATTCAAACTCTTTTCGTCCAAGAACTTGTGAAAAATTCTAAGCGTGATGAGAAGGTAGGTAGTTCACCTTAATTTAGAATGAGACGTGAAAAAATAATAATAATTGAAGGCAAGTCGTCGGCAAAGACTAGTCGTACACTAGTATCCGACGGTTTTAATATCTTGATTGACCTTTTTGTTTTTCTGGTCCTCGTCTTCTACAGTAAACTGGGTCAAAGAAGAGTAAATAGTTATCTTATTAATTTTTTAAGAGAAATGATTTGTAAATTTAAATTGAATGTCTTAGTGAAAAATTTGATCGTCAATCGATGACACGTTCGACGTCTGATCGTCGATTGAACATCACCGACGACCTCCGATCGTCATCTCCAATCAAATTTAGGTACAACCCCTGTGTTTGCTTAGGACGTCTGATCGTCCTAAATTGTATATTTTATTATAATTCTGTTGACTTAGTGATCAGCCTTGTACATATATTTTAGAGCATCTCTAGGCAAAATTTACGTACAAAAAGTATAAAAGAAAATATAATACCTTCTAAATTCAACATTATTTAAACTAAAATTTAATATTTTTTCTATCCAATTGAGTACTATCTACAATAGGTCTATCAATAATCTGGGGCACACTACTTGTGCACAGATTTTTTAGAGGTTGGTGCAGGTGAATTTTTTTAGGCACGAATTGACTCAAAAAATCAAGCACAATTTGTTGGTTTTGGTTGTTCGCGCATGGGAATCCTTTCCATGTCCCCGGATTAAAATTTTATTAATTAAAAAAATCCAGATGGAGACGAATTACCCAAGCAACCGTTTCATCATCGTACTAATCAACTTGAGTGACCGCTTGAATAAACTTGTTGTTCAAGCAATCTAACTCGTCTAGTCGATTAGCCGTGGAGTAGACAATGAATAGATCGCCGGTTTTTGTATTTATCTTCGGGGTCCATGACAAATAATAACATACAATGATACAAGAAGGAGCCATAAACAAGAATTATACCTCTTGTTTACCTCGCGATCTTCTATTGTATGCCCTACCCTCTTCTTGGACGTCGTGTGGGCGACGATCCTCCAAGAAACGAAGTCACCAAGGCCACCTTCTTCTCCTCTTTCACTTGCGCTGAAACCCTAATGGGTGCTTTGGTTGTCGCCGGCCAAAAGGAAGGAAATCTTCCTTTTGCTTGTGATCGCCGTCCACCAAGGATGAAGAGAAGGAAGGAGAAGATGAAGAGGATGATGAAGAAGAAATCCTCTTCTTCACAAAACCCTAATGGGTGCTTTGGTTGCCGCCGGCCAATTCTTCCTTTTGGTTGAGATCGCTGGCCACCAAGGACGAAGAGAAGGAAGTAGAAGATGAAGAGGATGATAAAGAAGATATCCTCTTCTTCACAAAACCCTAACCGCCGCTCCCCTTTTTCTTCTTTACTTACGCCGGCGCCACCCACCACTAGGTTGCACCGCCGTCCACCCAAGGAGAAGATCTCCTCCCCTTGCGCCGCAACCTAGGGTTGCTAATGGAAGCCGCCGACCACCTTAGAAGAAGGTCTTCTCCTCTTGCGCCGCAACGGTAGACCCGACCACGATTCGGAACCGACGGTTCGATGGTTCGGAACAGCCGGTTCGACGATTCGGAACTGCCGGTTCACGGTTCGGTTCACGGTTCAAGATTATTATATTAAAAAATAAATTTTATTTAAAAAAAAGCTTACACTTATATAAGTTGCCTACGTATCCCCTTAGGGTGTAGGGGAATCAAAGCCCACGTAGTTCTTTTATATTTTTACCCTTTGACATTCTTTACATTTTTACCCTTTCTCACTCACTTCCATTTCCTCCCGTTCCCGTTGTATTTGTTCCTTCGTATCAAATTCTTCGACTTCGTCTTCTGAAAGTTGCATTCCTTGGATTCACTTCTCGGCTCTGGTCCAATCATCTAGTAATGCTTGAGCTTCCAATGAGTCGAGAGACATAGTTGATCGTCGTTCATCTAATATGTTGTCGCCGGCACTGAACGTCTACTCCACAGCAACAGTTAACACTGGAGAAGCTAAAATTTCTTTTGCGATCACGGAGAGAACGGGAAAGCTTTGAGCTTTCTGTGACCACCACTTCAAGATATCGAAGTCTTCGCTATCTGCTTCATTAAAATAAAAAGAAGTCATAAAATAATTCTCAAGTTCCTGTGTGGAACTTGAGGATCCTCGTGGACGTTTCGTCCGTTCTTTTAATAAAATTTGTGCTTTTGTAAGTTTTAAATTAGTAGTAATAGGTTGTTGTGTTTCAGAAATATTAGTTTGTGTTCCATATTTAATATAATATTGATTATAAAGATCATATAAATAATTTGTAATATTATATATAATATTAGCTAGATCCGGAGAAGAAGAATCTTTAATAGGAATTAAAGAGTCATAATATAAAGTTAACAATTCTTGTAAAACTTCTAATTTAAATATAGGATCTAAAGCAATGCAATTAAATAAATTTCAGGAATAAAATAAAAATATTTTTCTCATTTAATTTTCATAGCTAATATACATAAAGATAAAGCTTCACTATTCATTTAATATTAATACTATACTAAAAAAATTCACTAAAATTAAATGAGCAGTGGAATAATAAATACCGGAAAATTGTTCAATTGCATCGTTAAAAACTTTTAAAATTTCATAAATATTACTATAAATATTCCGTTGTGAAAATAAATATACATTAATATTACTATTTTGTGCAAAAAATAAACATAATAAATCTTTATATTGAAATGAATCTTGTAATAATTGATATGTTGAATTCCAACGTGTTGGAACATCACGTGGAAATTTTTTAGGTCGCATTCCATTAGCTTTACAAAATCTACCCCATTGTTTCATCATAGATGGATGAGACAATAAGTATGAAATTGTGGTTCTAATTGGTTGAATATAATTTTGTAAAAGTTTTAATCCATCTTGAACACATAAATTTAAAACATGGCATACACAACGAATATGAAAAAATAAACCACCAATAACAGGTTGACAAATAAATTTTAGTTCATCTATAGAAGCGGTATTAGAATTAGCATTGTCTAATGATATTGAAAATATTTGATGAGTCAATCCATATTCTTCTAAAATTAAGTGTAATAATTGTGCAATGTTATGAGCAGTATGTGATTCATCAAAAACTCTATAAGCTAACAATCTTTTTTGGAGGATCAAGAGTTATCAATCCAATCATGTTACACCCATATAAAAGAGTTTGCCAATGATCACTCCAAATATGGAACATAAAGAAACTTTATTATTTAATTTACTAAATTATCAATAAATTCTTTTTTCCTTTTTTACTAATTTTTAATTGTACGAGTAAGTGTAGTCCTAGGTACACATTTAGTAGAGGATTAAGAGATTCTTTAAAAAATCTTCAAATGTGCATTTAGATCCAAAACTAAAAGAAAGATATTCTACGGAAACAAATTTAACTAATGTTTCTCTTAATTTATTATCTGAATATAAAAATAAACCAGAATCAGTACTACTACCACTAGAAAATCTAGATAATTGTGTTTGAAAGCAGTCAAGCCCATATTCCGTCGAGTGCTTTTTTTCTACATGTCGTTTCAACGACCCATAGCCGCCGCCGCCGGCTTGGAAGTTATAGGAAGCATTGCAATGCTTGTATTTTGCACGCAATTCTCCCGACGGAAGTGTGACCTTCTCAAAATGTTTAGTGAAAATGACGATTTTAAAGGAGGATTTTCCCGAACCTTAGAAGTAATCGCATCGGTACTTCCTTGCGTTTCGGGGATCGAAGGGCGTTGGGGTTGAGCCTAGTCTCATCATCGGTGGATTGAATTTGAAGGTTGGGATCCTCGTACACTATTTCTTTTCCCCTCCGACGCCTCCCTTTTTCGTGTCATCCTTCTCGTCCGCTGCGTTTTCCGCTCGACTTCTTGTGCTCTAAGCTCCTGCACACTTAGACAAAAAAATAAAAAATAACTAGGACCTAACTTGACTTGATTGATCACATCAAAACTAACTCGGAGTATTTACAATTCTTAGGATGTCACGCATATGTGAATATTGAGTAAACATATTTCAAGAATAGAGAAAGTAACATTAGTACAAAGTGACCTCGAAGAAGATGATGTATAGTTTCTCTTGAGATGGAAGATGTCAATGGCTCGCTAAAATGATGTCTAAGACTGAGATAATGTCTGAGATCAAGATTGTTGGGATCGATAGTCCGGCTAGAGGGAGGGTGAATAGGTCGTCACCTAAATCGCTTTCTCTTCCTACACAGTTAGTTGCACTAGCGAAAATGCAAACTAAACAATTAAGAACAATGCAATTTTTACGTGGTTCGGAGATTGCTTGCTCCTATTCCATGGCGTGCCATTAAGGTGGGCAAACCCTCAATCCTTCGGTGGATTAGTCCCCGGCAATTTCTGGCTAGAGCTTTCTCATTCTCGGTAGAGAACAACCTCTCACAAGACACTCTTCCCCTTTATAGATTGAGAATTAGGGTTAGAAGGAAGAGATGAGCTTTGGAGAGCTTTAAGTACTCGATCAAGAAGGTTTATTACTGAGAACTAACTTTTCTCAAGTCTCAAAACTCTCTTTTAAATAGAAGAGAGTGCGGTTAACAAAACAGCTCAGCCCTGATACCAGTCGACTGATGCCAACCCTAATTGACTGGTGCTCAACCAACAGCTGCCAAACGGCTTGATTTCGAATAAACCAGTTGACTGCCATCAGACTGGTCGACTGATCTTACTATTCGAACCTCACAGAAGGTGCAGTCGACTGGTGTCTCAACCAGTCGACTGATCTTTTTAGACACTCACACTCATCCTCTCCGGAATCACCCTTTGAAGATCTCTTCTTTTGACTCTCATCCCTTGGATGCATCCAAGCCTTCGGCTTGTCCCGATGTCATCCTTCGTGTATGTCTTGAAGTTTGCTTCCCTCGGCTCCACTCTATTGCTCCTCGTCCGACGGTCCCTCGAATGAGTCATCCTTCACTGACTTCAAGGACCCGAGCACCAGTATGAGATCTCTCATATGTGTGTTTCACAAAGTCCTATATGAATCAAACACACATCAAACTAATATGAAAACATAACTTAATCATATTGACACACATATTAAAATTCATAATCTATCCGATCAAACCTGGGTCGATTGCACCAACAAAGATGGCCTCTAAGACCGAAACGACGTCTGAGATTGAGAGGATGTCTGAGACCGAGATGGAGTTTGAGACGACCAAGATGGTATCTAAGATTGAGATGACGTCTGAGATCGACATAACATCTGATCAGACTGAGATGATAATCGAGATGACATCTGAGATTGAGATATCGTCTAAGATCGAGATGAAATCTGAGACTGATATGACATCTAAGATTTGTTCCATGGTTGGACTTATTCGGTAGAGAGGAACATGTTGGACACATAAAGTTCTGCTTTCTGGATTATAAGTCTGATTCATTTTTACTTTGATGGTGTTGCCACCATCAAGGGCACATAAATATCCAAAAAAAAAAAAAGACGTTTGTATCACCAATCAATTGATCTAGAAGTCGTGAACACTTCACAGATCGTTGCTCCGCAAGCTACGCTGATCAATTAGCGCATGGAGACAAATATAAATGTACTGAGATTACATCCTTCAATGTAACTCCACTTGCTCGATCGATCGCTTCCTTCATTGATTACTTTCTCCTTGAGCATCTGCATTCCTCCGACCACCATTATAAATACGCTTCATTAGTTGCTTTCCTTGATCAACCATCAAACCCTAGCTCATGGCGTTTTGCCAAAAAGGTGGAACCGCCACCTCAGCGGCCCCTCATCCCTGCCCCACGGGTTTTCAGAGGGAGGTAAATCACGGTTACTACTGATGTAGTGAAGCGCCTGGGGTCGAGGGAAAACTCATGACGTTTTGCATCTTCTGCCTTCGTCGTCTTCTCCACTGACTGCCTCTCCGGCTCTCACGGTCGCTCTCGCTTCCAGCGAAAGAGACTCGCAAGCACGATGACGATGGCAGCAGGCTCGTGGACGAGAACATGGTGATGCTGCGGAGGAGGATTCACGAAAGAAGGATGGCGAAGGATTACAGTGACAGAGTTATCGAGGCTCCGGGGGATTGAATGGAGTGGGAGCAGCGCTACTACAAGAGATATGGATCGGACGTGTCGGAGTTGCTGGGGATGGTGCAGGGGGTGTTGATGAACGCTCGGCCCAGCGTCGGGCTGGCAACCGTGGCGGTGGTCGGGCTGATCATGCCGACGACGACGTTGTTTCTGCAGCTATTGTTCGTGATGCATTGAGCGCATCTTCGAATGAGTCTCAGTCAACCTCGACATATATAATCGATGAAAAATGATATTATCAGTGAAAAATTTTAAAGAAAAGCTCAGTAAATAATGTGGGATTTTGCATGTAACGATCTTCGACGGATTCATCGTATCCACAGATATAGTTTGATTCGGGGCGGCGGCGGTCACCGTCCGCCGATGGTATCCGAGCGATAATCGAACGTGTACATATAAAGTGTCACGTCATTTACTGAGCGTTTCATTAAATTTTTTTACTTAGTGTATCAGAGCTCATAATCGATATATTATTATTTGATTCGCTAAATCTTCTCTTTTGTGTAGTGTTTTTCTATTTTTCTTTTTGGTTTAGCACTGGAAGAGAAACAGAAGAGACGGTAGGACTCTTCGCTCCGTAAATTAGAAGTATCCTAGAAGGTTAATTAATTTGGTTAAAAATTCATACGTATCGATTGATAAATTAACTCAGTACAAATTGATTTTAGAACATGAATTAAACCTGATTTGGTGGGGAAAAAATCATTATATGAGCAAAATTTGGTCAATGCCAAATAAATTGTTGTGTACTAAATTTTTTTTCCTTTCTTTCCTTGGTTTTTTTTCACTGCCACTCACTTTTAAAAATAAAAAACTATGAGTTTATATTTTAAATACACTAATTCACAATCACCCTTTCACGTGCATCAGTCCTATAGAAAACGGGATCCACCGATACTCGAGTAGCTCAGGGGACGGAGGTAACTCCACTTGCCAGCCGGTGGGCTCGGAGATTGGCGAATCTAGTTGAATATAAAAATAATGAGATTTTCATCTTTTATTAAGGTGGGCATCTTGTAAAAAAGGACGGTCTTCGGTCGAGCATGAAAAATGAAAATTTAGGCTTCTATTTTTTTAAGGTAGTAGAAGTAGTGGAAAACGCGGGGAGTAAGAGGAACACCATATAAACAAAAGCGGAAGACTACCCCGCACAACAGGTGGATGGAATTTGGGCTTAACTGCCGAGAGGAATATGGAAATATTGAGATACTTTAGAGAAAAAATAAGGGATATGGAAGCACATGGTCTTCCAGGAAATAATCCCTGAAGAAGATAATATAATCAGGAGGGAGGTGGGCTCGTCTAGGTTATTGGGTATGATTATGGGTTGATCTACGTTGAAAATTGTGGCGGTGGAGGTGAACCACATGGGAACAAAGGTGAGAGCATCGAGAGCCATGATAGGAAGAGTAACAATAAAACCTGACAGAAAGAAGAAAGACGATGGGGGTGTTAAGAACTTACGGGAAGATGGTTGGGAGAGCTTAGAGAAGATCACCGGAAGTTGCCACTATAGAATGGTGGCGACAAAAAGGAATACATGCGCATTCACCTAGTTGATGAGGCTTATAAACCCTAAAGGTTTCGAACCCTAGTTGTTCGATCCAAAAAATAAAAAGGTAGGGTAACCAACATAGCTGTCTGATCAAGAAGTCAGACCATTAGAGGCTAAAATCGTCGAAAGCATGACTAACAGCTGTCGCCTCGAAAAAGCCCTATTTCAGTGTGAGTGGGCCACGTGGTAGTTGCGCATAGATAGCATTTATGAAGGATGGGATAGACAAATCATGACCATGATACGCCATCCCGTGTATCACCACACATTACCGTCACATTAATGGCACTCAACACACCTCTTTTCAAGGTACAGGATAGCAACAACTGCGCTCTAAACGGAATGGCGTCAACAAAGGCAATACATCGATCGAAGAACTAGAGCATAGGGAGTTTAATCGGTCGGTCCAGGGCCTCCTTCGACTAGACTTGAAAGGAATGCTTATGATATGATAAATAAATGGGAGCCGCCAAAAGGAGTCCTATGGTCAATAGACTAGAATACGTGGTAGATAAGGGGCCCAGCTCCCCATTCGGCTGCTCAAGGGGCTTTGCTCCTCATACACCGATCGGTCATTGCCAATTGGATAGCCAAGGGGCAAGCAACTCATTCGGCTGCTCTAGGGGTATCGGATATCCAAGGATCCCAGTTCCCTATTCGGCTGGTCTCTGCTCCCTTACACACCCCTATCAAAAAGCTCATGGGCCTAGGGATTCATCTCCTTTTCCTGGCCACCTATGGGGTCTCCATCCTTGTAGTACTTCCGACCCAACTCTTCGTAATGGACCAAAACTCCTAAAAGCACATTGGAGCTGACCCAGACTCTAAAAAGCATTCAGTCATTAGCACCATACGTGGGTCAGTAAAAACATATCTTCTTATAGAATACGGGATACAACTCACATTTCTACGATAAAACAATTTGATACAGTGACAACGTGCTGACAATATATAATAATTAAACAGCGATATGATACCACATGAAAGCAGAGATTAGAGTGACATTATAAAAGGTCTTTCTCCATTGGCACAAGTACGTGCACCCAAAATCTCTGAGACACACGCTCCACTTAATATTGTTCATCTTCTCCTTGCACTGACAAGATTTTTCTACGTTCCTATACCAAAAGTCCTTCTCATCAACGACAAAGACACATCACCGGCGGTCCGTCTCCATTGATTTCAAACGGGATCACTCAACTTTATATTTCAGTGTAACAAGCAAGAGAAGAACATCAGAAAGGCCACACAACAAACAGGCAAAGAAAAGAACATCGAAAGCAAAGAGAAAGGTAAAACTCTTGGCTTTGTATATCTTCCTCACGAGCAAAACAAAGCAGCAAGTGAAAGTAGGTTTTCTCATTCTTCAACAGAAAACAGAAAAATATCAACTTCAAAAGGAGGCAATATTAAACTGATCGGATAAACATGAAGTGCTTGGCTCACATCAGATTAAACAAATTCCATATCAATTAAACAAAGGAGGAAATAACGAAATATATAAATTTTATTCTGTCAACTGTTTCAGCTCATAAATTGAGCTGTCCATCGACTAAACACAATGTAATAAGTTTCCCAATTTAACAAAAAGTAAGAGTATAATGTTTTCTAATTTATGACTGAAAGCTAATCAAATCACATTTAAAATTGAATCACCATCTCAGTTCCTTGAAGTGATAGACTGTTTCATTTCCTTAAAGTGATAGACCGTTGATGCCTGTCCCTTGATCTGTTCATTCTGCTCCTCTCTCCGAGGTTGCGGCTTGCTCCTCTATAGGTGTTCTTTTCTCTTCTCCAGCTCTTACCCGAACAACTGGCAGTCTTGATCACTCGCCTCGTCAACTGTTTCTGTGAGAACCGGTCATTGCTTCCGAGTGCAGCCTTTGATATGCTGTGCAAGGCCACCTCCTGTCCCTTCCGAGGATCAATGGGCTTCTTATTCAGGTAGGATATCTTAGGGAGGATGCTACAAATGTTTTTACGAAGGGCAGCTTCGCTAAAATTGCTCAGAATTGGATTGCCAACCAGGTTGAGTGCCAAGAGAGAGTTGTCGTTAGCAACAAGTTGACTCAAGGCCCTCGCTGTGGTTATGCTGTTGAAACTCAGGTCCAGAACTTTTAGCCTCAGAAGTCTGTGGAGACCCTCGATGTAGCTGATCTTATTTCCAGCTAAATAGAGCTCTTTTATAAGTGTGCCATTTGGAAATCCTGAAATTTAAACATTGGATTATATTCCTATCCCAAGTGATAAATTCTCCAAGTCAAAAATACTGTCCTAGCATACATCATAGCTAGCACTATTTTTACTATTAAAATGGAGGAATAAAATTTAAAAATTTAGAAGACAAGCTTACCATGACCAATCCGTGAGATCCTGTTGTAACTGAGATTAAGAACCCGGAGCCTCATAAGCTCTTTCAGTCCCTCAATTGTTGTAATCTTGTTCCCAGACAAGTCAAGTGTATGGAGACTCTTTGGGAGGATTCCTGAGGAAATGTGGGCTGCAGGAATACGAAAGAGATTAATATAAAGTCTGACAAATGTTTTATTTCTATATTGAAACAACACATAAGATTTACATTTTAACAGTTTCATATAGGTTGTTTGTTCATACCTATCATATTGCCAGATAAATTAACTGATCGGAGATTGCTGAAGGCTGAAATGACTGGAATAGTTTTCAAACCCATACTAGAAATGTGAGCCGTATGGGGAAAGGAACATGATGGTTGGAAGACGTAGCTGCCTTCCATTATAGCCTTCATTGTTGGCCTGCCAATTTGAGTTTGTTTCTTTCCTGAGGTTTTTTCAACCTCAAGAATATTTGTAAATGAGGTTGCCTCTTCTGCTGGTTCATCATCCTGATAGCTGTCGATTGGATATGATGAGCCATCGCCAAGACTCTGAACCCAAGCATCAACTCTATCCAAGCTAGAAGACTCTGAATAAAGAGCAACCCAGGGATTCCGAGACCACAAGTCATCTGCAGTTGCAATTTCTGATTGTTTCATTTTTGACTGGTTCTCCATTTCAAAACATGACCTTGACTCAAGTACATCGGAACAATATCCACCAGAATTTTTTGAGGCATCATTGATGGAAATCCTCTGTGGTGCTGTCATCCTAGGGCTGTGAAAATCATTCTGGCTGAAGATTAAAAGATTTGACCCAAGTTTTGTGCCCCTCAGTGGGAGCACCTGGGATGAATAGCACTTCTTTATCAATGCCCTATCTGAACCGAAAGATGTCATTACTGATTTTGGACTTCCAGGAACTGCATTTGTTGGTTCACCACCAACAGCCTCATATATGTTGAAAAAATCATCTGAAGAATTGGTCTTGGTAGGGGATCTAACAGATATCTTTGTCTCAATGTAAGAGCATGAACGTTTAAGATACAGAGATCCACACAATGTTTCTGTTCCACCAATGCCAGGATCGCTAACATGACCAGTGTAGGTAATCATTTCAGAAGCAGCATCTTCTTTAAGCAAACTGCTATCCGAACCATCAATATTCACTTCTTCATCGACACTTCCTGAATTCAATTCATGCTTGTCTGCTTCTAATGCTTGAAGATCAAAGTCAGAGAAATCTTTCCTCAGAGATAAATTATCCTCGTCCTCATCACCTCCCTCATAGACTGCTTCAGTGACAAGCTCAGTTTCCTCGAATTTGAGATTTTTTGTACCACGCGTTTTGGTTTGTGCATTCTCCACAGGGCTCTGTCCCAGAGCTATCGACAGCATAGGCTTTCTGAGATTTGCTACCTCTACAGAACTATGGGCCAATTGATCGGCATGATTGGGATTATCAGAAGTAATTCCCACTGCAACATTCTGGACATGTTGATGAACTTGTTCTTCAGGGTTAACTCTTAAATCTCCACATTTATAGGCAATTTTGGATCTTTTCTTTTCCTGCAGAAGATTATAAGATTACTTGTAAACAGCACCATGTCAAAAAAGACACCAAGGACAAAATCATAACGATTGGTTCTTACCTTGGACTTCCTTCTAGCAAAAAGAGCTGAGAAACAACTAGTTATTGCCATCTTCATGGACAGCAATTGATCTGAGTAAGACAAACTATAGGGAAATCCAAACAAGTTGTTCTTTTGCAGTAAATCAGCTGCCAGAATCTCTATCGTTGCAGTAGTTAACCGTTGTCAAAAGGAGATCCTTTCACCGTGCAATGGAATGGCCAAACGAGAAGAGTGGAAACCCCAATGCAAAGAGGAGGCAACTGAGCATTCTTGAGATCCCACACCTTCGTCGAGGTGCAAGGATATGGAACCCCAAAAACGGCCAGATTGATGGCAACTCCTTAAATATCAATCTATATCCTGTGAATAAAAAAAAAACTGTAAGATCTCCTAGAAATCCCAATAAGACAGAAATAAACTAAGTTTTACAAGACTCTTTTGTCAGTTTCAATGTTTAGGAATAGAACAGTCGAACTGGAGACACCAAAAAGAAGAAATCGGGCAGCTAATAACAACACTCCACTCTTGTGCCATCTATATTAATTAAAAAGGAGTTGAGAGGAAGAAATAGAGATCCGATCGACACGGAAAGAATGATCTCTTCGCATAATTTAATCTTAACAACTAAAAACATCTGCTACTCCCTCGAATCCAACCCAAACACGAGAGTAACAAAACAATAAGCACGGAATTAATTAGGAAACTTATATATAATAAGATTCACAGACCCCAACGGAAAACAGTTTCCCTTCACATCACAATGTCATCATTCTCGAGACAGAAAGAAGAAAGTAGAAAAAATCCGGCATCCTTTCGTTCGATGACACGAACAATTGGCCAAATCGAATAGATTGAACCACCAAACACACCAAAAACCCCCGACCTTACTCTTTCTCGAACGAAGAAACCCCAGAAGGAAAAAAGAAACGCTCCATCGCATAGTTTCTGGCGAAAAGTACCTGCAACGATCGAGTCGCCAAAAACTCTGCCGGGATCGTTCGTGCGCAAGCAGGACGGACGCAGACGCCACTGAGGGGAGATCGAGAGCTAGCGAGAAAGAATCGAGCGCCGAAGGAATCTCCGTCTGCTGCGGCGGGAGAACGGCGAATTGATCTGCGGATGAGAAAGAGGCGACGATCGAGGCCGGTATAAATAGGCAATCGAGGTGATGACGTATGAAGGGTAGGTTACCGCCCTAACAGAAAATCACTTTAAAATCTCTTTGAACAAGTTATACATTATACAATTCCATAAATAAAATAAAATAATTAAGAATATGTCTTCTCAAATTCGAACATAAATTTTATTCCTTTTATTTTACTTGAGCATTTAGATAAGAAAATTAGTTAATAATGTTAGTTTTTTTTATATAATTAATAATAAAAACCGTTTTCATTTATTATGGATAGAAAGGAAGATATATTAAACATATTTATAGTGATGAAGGATATTTTAATAATAATAAAAGGCTAATAATTAGCGGGAAAATTGAACATTAATTTATTTTCAATTTTAAAATATAAAATCGAGAAAGGAAATATTGACTATATTAAATAAATATATTTAATCATTAAAATTAATTACGTTAATCCATTAATTATTTTATTAAACCGTTTGACAATCTAAATGATGTAGTTTAATATATACAATTTAAATTAAGTTTTATAAAAAAATATTAATTGGAAATTGTCCTAAACTCCCTGCATGCAAACTTAACTCCTTCCTTAGCCCCTGCGTTAAAAAAAAAGTGTTTCAATTCCCTACATACAAAGTTTTATTTTTGCTTCAACTACTCATTTACCTAATTATCCTTGGTTGTTTTAGGTACAAACAGTCTGAAATAAAGTATAATTCCTCCTAAATTCAGCATCATTTAACTAGAATCTACTAATATTTTTTATCAAATTGAGTACGACCCAATTTATTCATTCTAAACCAATTGATTAGTATGGACTCCTAATCAATTGATCAAACGGGAAAAGAATTATACTTAATATGATAGAAAATATACTAAATTTTAATTTAAACGTGCTGAATTTAGGAAAAATTATACTTACTTTTGGACTTTTTGTATATATAAAAAATAAGGATAATATTCTCTCATGACAAATACAACTAATTGATTTTCGATCAATTTCTAGTCAATCGGAGCTCCTTAATTGATTGAAGTAACTCCAATTAATTATAAGCGGCTCCGATCAATTTTCGATCGATTGAGTTCGATAAAGAATCAATTCTTGATTAATTGAGTTTAAAAAATAATAGTACTCAATTTAATAGAAAATATACTAGATTCTAATTAAATGATACTGAATTTAGAAAGAATGATACCTCATTTTGAACATTTTGTACCTAAAAGTAATGAGGATAATTAAGTAAATCGGTATTTATTAGAGAGTTAAAGTAAATAAAATTTTGCATGTAGAGAGTGGACATAAATTTTTTCTGACATGGGGACTAATAGCAAAGTTTAAGATTTAATTTTTTTTTAAAGTTTAAGATTGAAATTTAAATGATTATAAAATTTAATTTTAAATAGAGATTTAAAGATAATTTATAATTATTTTAATTATTCAACTAAAATGGCCATTACCTTTTCAATACATAAAAGTTAAACTAATTATCTGATAATTTTTTTTTCCTTTTTTCAATGTATGAACTATGAGAGCTGCTTTTCCCACCCCCTCTCTCACACCCCCCCTCTCTCTCCTTAATGAAATGTCGCATGTGCCCTCCTTCTTTTTTCTTTTTTTCTTTTTTCTTTTTAATTTATTTAAATTTTTATAAAATAAATATTAATGAAAAAATATTAATAAAAAAAATAAAAAATAACTGCTGTCATTAATTTTTAATTAATTTAATTAATTATTTTTTTTATCAATAATTTTTTTATTTTTTTTATTTTATTTAATTTTTATTATTTAAGCAATTTTATTTATTATTTTTTATAAATACTTTTTTTTAAAATTTTATATAAATTTAATTTAGTTTTATTTTTAAACAATTTTGTTTATTTTCTTTTTTCATAATACCTATATTTTTTTAAATTTTATTTAATTTATTATTTTTTAAATTTGGTTTTTTATAAATAAAATTTATATATCTAAAACTAACAAAAATACTAACAATTAATAGTGAACACATTCATAACTTAAGAACAAACATTTTTTTTCAAATGAAGAACACATGTAATAATACAAAAAAAAACATAAAAATGCATAAAAAGTACATTTTTAGTCAATATTATCTCCAAATTCTGCTCCTGACGCGTTTGGTGGTGGTATACCCATTACTTCGTACTACAAATGAATACGTGTCCTATAACGAGTGACCCATCCTTTAGCTTCATACAATGAATGTTGCCACCACCACGTTGGAATGGGAGGTACAGGGTAATGAGGATGTAAGAAAACTTGTACAAAGTGATTACCAACATGAGCAATAGCAATTTCTCGACGCCTTTGGTTTGGAACTGGAGGAGTTCTTAATGGCAAGTGAGTAAAACAACTCCCAACATTCTCACCAAATGTATGCAGTACAAGATTGTACCTTGATGCGATGACAATTCCCAAAGGCATAGCATCCATCCAAAATATTTGTGGGGCACTCGGCTCGAACCAATTCAATGAGAATAATAGATTTGTTACCATATTTGGATCTGGATAAAGTTGATCATATAGATCCATATTTTGTTGAATCTCTTCCATAAGCTCGAATCGTACTTAAAAAAACTTTCTTCACCATACCCAATTAGTGCAGCTATTGCCCTGAATCCACAATGACCATCAGGTTTAACATCAACAGTGTGAGAAATATAACGCTGCAGAGGCACAGGTAATTTCTCAATATAAGTATCATGGATAGATGGAACTGGAGAGTGATCATGGGTCATTTTAGTATTGCAAACCTTTGACCCCCTTCCACGTCTTCCTCTCTCTCGAGATGTTGCATTCGGTTGAGAAACCCTAGATCCCGAAGTGGATGCATATACAAAAGAAGATATGCGATGTCCACTTTGCTCTTCTCTTCCCGTAGGGCGACCTCTATGTTCTGTGTTGTATGAAGGGGCTCGAAGTGTACTTTGAGATGGATCTATCATATCAAAAAACTTATCTATCATATGCTCTCGTATATGTGGATCCATCCCATCCAGTATATCAACAACGTGGGATGTCCTGTTAGGTTGTGCCCCCTCGTCACTAAGCTGTTGTACGTGCATTGACAATCTCCTCCAATGAGCGTTGATACTCTGAAGCGGAATTGGAATGGAAGAATACCGGTAATATGCAAGATCATGCTCGCATGGCAATCCGTATATAATTTTGATAGAACAGTTACATCTGCCGGCTAGCTGGTGAGATGCTTCCTCAATGCATTTTAGCTGACCAGAAATCAACTCCATTGCCTCTAATGAAATCCGACACCTTATTTGACTGAAAATGTCATCATGTAAATGTTGATGGCGTGGAATGTTGATAGATTTCTCGAACGACTTCTTAATATCACCAAACTGAATTCTCAACATATGTATTTTTTCAAAAGATGTCTGTAGAGATGACATGGTATCTCCCAAATATAGTTTTAGTCTCGCATGCGCAGACTCTGCTCTGTAATAAAAAAATACATTTGTTTTAATACTGAAAAAATTGAAATAGTACAATAATGAACAAAATTTAAATAATAAAGCTATAAAGTGACTTTACCTTTGATTTGAATTGCTCCCGAGATGCATACATGTATCAACCCATGCTGAAACAAATCGCTCTTTGTAAGGGTGTAGCCATGTATCCCAAAGGTAATTTAGAACACCTTCGAATCTTTGATACTCCTTGCACATAACATCCCACTTCTGCCGATAAGACCATTGTGTCGATGAATTAATGAGTGAGTGCCAAGATGCATTAAAATGTTGCCACTCCAGACCAAGCATAGGGGCGCATTTCTTCATTACGCACTGGTTTATGTGCCAAATACAAATGATGTGACGTGCATTGGGAAAACATGTTTCAATGGCATTCATAAGCGCCAAATCCCGATCTGAAACAAACACCAATGGCAATGATGCCTTCTTTTCAATTATCCACTTTTTTAAGGTATCTAATGCCCATGTCAGTTGCTCTGTTCTCTCACTACTAAGATATGCGAACATAAGTGAATAAGTTCGCATTGTGGATGTGATACCCACAACCTCCAATAGTGGTATCTGATACTCATTGGTCTTGTATGTGGCATCAATGATCAACACAGATGAAAAATGAACAGACAGTTCTAAACTTTTTGGATGAACCCAAAGAATATCTGTGATTTCGTTGGTGTCTGGATTTGTTCGGTAATTATGGAGGTATTCTTTCTTGATTAATTGGTCCAAGACATACTGAATAGAATTTAGACCGCCACGTTTAGCAGATTTATTTGTGAAAATGGCATTGTAAATACTTTTGATCCCCGTAGTATTTGACGGGTCTCTTTCCTTCAAAATACTAAGAATTTCACGAGGTGTGGTGCTGTTGGCCATGTCGAGCACAAATTCTTTCTCTATTGGTTTTAACCTACTCGGGTACTCATGGCCATCAATATATTCTGCTAATTGATGATTATGAAAACCACAGACAACCCTTAAACCCCACATCACACCATCTGGAGGTATTGGTATACCTCGCAGCTCAAATGGGCATTCACATTTTTTAGTCCCAGTATTTCTTTTTAAGGACTGTCCTTCAACTAGATATCGTGGCGGTTTATACTTTCCACCTCTTTCACACATAAGATGACACTTTGGTAGCTTACCACCTTTTAAATTAGCAGAATTTTTAATAACCACTACAATACTATTCTTCAGACCAACTGTCTTTACCCAATTTATCATATCTTCTCTAGTTTTAAATATCTATATAAAAAAATAAAACAAAGATGTATAAGTATGACATTATACAATCTTAATATAATTTCTCTACTTATAAAATAAATAACGAATATGCATAAAAAATGATAATAACTAACCTGATCTGTGATAAATTCGATTGTATAATCGCGATTGTTGTTGGAAATACTCTCTCCACTAGGAACATCATTCTCAATTGACCAACTATCTGAAAATAAACCCAAATAGTCATCCATGGTTTCCTTCTATGAATTATGAAAAGTAATGGCAGGAAGAGAGGAGGCTGAGAGGGAGATAGCAATGGAGGGAGGTGTGATGAAGTATGAGAGGAGAGGTGGATTTAAAGGGAGAGGTTTTGACATGTGTCAAGAGTTGAAGGGTGGACAATTTAAAGGGTGGGGAAGTTCTGACATGTGTCAAGAGTTGAAGGGTGGACAATTTAAGGGAAGGGAAGGTTCTGACATGTGTCAAGAGTTGAAGGGTGGACAATTTAAGGGGAGGGAAGGTTCTGACATGTGTCAAGAGTTGAAGGATGGACAATTTAAAGGGAGGGGAGGCTCTGACATGTGTCAAGAGTTGAAGGGTGGACAATTTAAGGGGAGGGGAGGTTCTGACATGTGTCAAGAGTTGAAGGGTGGGCAATTTAAGAGGAGGGGAGGTTCTGACATGTGTCAAAAGTTGAAGGGTGAGCAATTTAAGAGGAGGGGGAGGTTCTGACATGTGTCAAGAATTGAAGGATGAGCAATTTAAGAGGAGGGGGGAGGTTCTGACATGTGTCAAGAGTTGAAGGATATGTTGAAGGGTGGACAATTTAAGGGGAGGGGGGAGGTTCTGACATGTGTCAAAAGTTGAAGGATGGGTAATTTAAAGAAAGTGAGGAGTTCTAACATGTATCAAGAGTTGGAATTGGGGTAATTTAAACGGATGAGAAATTTTGACATGTGTCAATGGTTGGAAGGGGGTAATTTAAAGAAAGGGGGTGTATTGACAGGTGTCAATGGTTAGAGGATGGGTAATTTAAATAGAGAAGGTTCTGACATGTATCAAAAGTTAGATGAGGGGTAATTTAAGTGTCGAATTAGAAAGGTAATTTAAAAAAGAGAAAAATTCTGACTTATGTTAAAAATTATATAAAATAAAAAATAAACAATTTTTATAATAAAATAAACAAAATTGATTAAATAAATAAAATTAAATAAATTAAATAAAATTTAGAAAATAATAAACAAAATTAATTTAATAAATAAAACTAAATAAAAATTAAATAAAATTAAAATATATATATAAGTATTAATGGTAAATAATAATAAACAAAATTAATTTAAAAAATAAAACTAAATAAAATTATTATATATAAGCATTAATAAAAAATAATAAACAAAATTAATTTAAAAAATAAAACTAAATAAAATTAATATATATATAAGTATTAATGAAAAAGTAATAAATAAAATTAATATATATATATATATATAAATAAAAGTATTAATGAAAAATAATAAATAAATTTAATAAAAAATAAAATTAAATAAAAAAATAAAAGTATTAATGAAAAAATAATAAACAAAATTAATTAAAAAAATAAAACTAAATAAAATTATTATATATAAGTATTAATGAAAAAATAATAAACAAATTAATTAAAAAAATAAAATTAAATAAAATGAATATATATATAAGTATTAATGAAAAAGTAATAAATAAAATTAATTAAATAAAATTAATATATATATATATATATATATATATATATAAAAGTATTAATGAAAAATAATAAAAAAAATTTAATTAAAAAAATAAAATTTCATGTGTAGAAACGGTTTGCATGGGTGGAAGGGCACATGCGTCATTTGACGCGGGGAGAGAGAGAGAGGGGTGGCAGGGGGTGCGCGGTATCAGGGGTGGGAAAAGCAATTTACATGAACTATATATTTTATATATTTTAGCTGCTTTACAAGCATTTCCAAACACGCAAAATCTTGTTATATTGGTGCATTTATTAAGATAAGACATGACAAATTAATGGAGATATTGATTCACTGTGAGTCCGTGGAATGTCTATTAATTTTGGGACAAAAGTTGGAAAACGGTCAAGTTGTTTAAATTGTTAATTTAAAAAGAAAATTTTATTTTGTTAAATATAAATTTTGCCATGGCTGATCGATAGGTTGTAAACCTATTTATTTATAAATTTAGATATAACCTTTTATGGTCTAATCAATTTTCTAATATTTAAATATTTTATAAAGGTTATAAAAAATATTATGTGGATGTAAATTTATGCTTTGGTTTTTATAGATATGATTTTTTTATATTGTTAAGTATTTATAACATTATAATTTTTTATTGTTTTTATTTTTTATTTTATAAAATTATGATTTTCTATTAACAACATTGAAATACTTTTGATAAAAAAAAGGATGCTTTTTATTATTTTATAGTTTGGAGTGCTACTTTAGTTTATGTCCTTTATTTTTTTTCGCAAATTTAGTAATATTTTTTTTATCGTCAAAAATTTGATCCCCACTTTTTTTTTTCTTTTCTAAGGGGGGCCTCTATTTATATCGAGAGATTCAATACTAACTTCTGTCCTTTCTATACTTTTTTTGTAATTATTTATTCCGTTCTCTTTTGCCCATGACTAAGGGCACTGCAACGAAATTTTCTTTTTCCTGTCTGTCATCCCAAATGCAACGAAGAAATCAAACCCAGCTGCTCTCTTTCTTCGTTATGATAAGAGCCGGGGAAGGGACTAAAAATCTATTCACTATTGAAGATGCCCTAACATATATTATTCCGAAAACTAATGATAGGGATTGTGAGTCATCAAAGCGTAGCCAATGACGACGATGACGGAGAAAGGATGCCCACATCCTGCGAGATTAGCATGACTATTAAAGGGGATGCACCGGAAGATTTTCAGATAGAGTCCTCTCCGACACTCAAGTCAAAACTCTCTCTTTTTCGGAGGGCAACGAGAAATCAAATTGTTATATTTCTGAAAAGCTAACACCCTACCTGGGTTCTGAGATATCTTATATACCTAATATCTTCATTACATGTGTCCTCACGTTCTCCTCCACGTTCCTTAATTATCAGTTACTTGATAGATATTCTTTTTTGGTAACGGTCACTGTGATTATTAAAGACTTAATTATCGTACGTTGCGAATAATACTTGATGACATTCCAGAAGAACGAGTACTTGAAGTCTGACTTTCTTATCCCTTCGTTGATCTTTGGGCTCCATTCTCCCGAATCAGTCTCGGAGTTTCATCTTCCAAGCTAATCTCGGGGCTTTCGCCTACTCTTCCGAGATAGTTTCGGGAGCTCGATTCCCGATCCGTCCTGGGGTTTTTTCCATTCTCCCAGATAGTCTCGGGAGTCCGATTCCCGGTCTTATCTCGGGATACTAATTCAGCGGGTCTTACCACGTAACTTTCCTGTGTCACGTTTCCACCTCGAAATACTCATCCCTATCGTATATAATGGCCCGGCCGGGCTATAGAAAAAAATAATTAACGAAGTTTTTCCAACTTCGGACGGTTGACCCGGCCTCCCCGGGCTATAGACTTATCGTGTGATGCGGTGAACTTAGACACGTGAAGTTTAAAAAACATGACACGAGATTTTTCATCTAGACTCTTTAATTTATCTAAATTAAATTGGAGATGCCCTAACATATATAATGGCCCCGGGCTATAGACCTATCGTACCATGCGGTGAACTTTAGACACGTCGAATTTGAAAAATATACGACACCAGATTTTTCATCTAGACTCTTTAATTTATCTAAATGATCAATATTTTTTTTATAATATTAAATGGGTCACTTTCAAATAGATTTATCTATAAGCTGAGTCCAAATTGGATCCGAACCGAGCTTCAATCAGACTCGGACAAAAACCAAGTCAGTTATTTGTTGACCCGTTTAACGGGTCTCACTCATAACCAACCCAATTCAAGGCCTAATTAACTGGAAATCCAAGCAAAGGCCTAATTAACTGGAAATCCAAGCAAATAGGTGATTCAATTGATTTTTTTTTTTCAAATATAGATGACGTTTCTTTGTTGATGAAAATTTGTAAGGGGTTGCCGTGATTTGAACCTAGGTGATTTTCAACGAGTGTCAAATATGGGAAGGAGTCGACGAGCTTAGTGTATGAGAGGGATGACAAACTGCGAAAGAGTACTCTGGTAGAATAAGAATGACGTATAGGATGCATTCGAGGGACGAGAAGTTGGGAGGAAGTTTGCTTGAGGATAAGGCCGAAATTGAATTCGGGTGAGCTCAATTCCAGACGATCAAGCAATCACCCAGACGACTAGAGAAGAAAATGGCTAACTTCGCAAGTTGACCATTTCAAGCGCTTGGAGCGATTCCATACGCCAGCACTCCAGGCGCTCGGATTTGGTGGCCATGTCAACATGAGTCGTTGATGAAACGGATCAGGATAATGTCCATGTCAATAAAGTCTAGGCGTATGGAATTTTTGAAGTCATTAGGAGCCCGTTGAGCGGACCGTTGTTAAGTGGATTGACTTCGACGAGTCCAAGCACTCAAAAGGTCCACGCCATCAAACGGTAAGATCGAAAACGAAGACTATAAAAGGAGGACTAATGCTCGAAGCTTATAACAACACACTCATTTAATTCTCTTGTATTCAGCTCTTTAATTTCGTCTAATGCTCAAGTGTCGTAAGGGTCTTCTTCGCCTCCTACTATCATTCGAAGAAGGAGATCTTAATACTTCTCTTTATAGTCTTGAACTAACAACCTGAGAATTGTAACTAAGTAAATTAGAATCTCTTATTTTTTTATTTATATTATTTTTAAATTAATGTGTGTGTCCTTGTTGGTTCAGTAGCCAGAGAAATATCAATTTTTATTTACAGGTACGCTATTCATCCCTCCCCTCTGGCATTCAAAATTGCTTCCACTATATCAATAATTGATATCAGAGTTAAACCGCTCAGAAAAACTGACCGCTAACTTAGCAACTAAATCATTATAACCCAACTTTTAAGCTCTAATTGATTTAATCCTAAGTTTAAAAAATAAATAAATAAACCTCCGTATTCCAATTTGGGTTCAAGTGCGACAGTTCCATATATATAAATATATATTTTATTATTTAATTAAACATATATATTATTTATTAACTAATTCTTAATTGATTTTGTAAAGTCTAAAATTAAATTACATTAATTTTTTTTCTTCAAAAGAATTTCAAAGTTTATTAATAATTTCAACTTCTTATTTTTAAATTCTAAAAATTTAGAAAATAAAACCATAAATCTTAAAAATATAAATTCAAAAAATAAATCTATAATTACTAATTTAATTTTAAAAAAATCAAATCTTAATTAAATTAAATTTTTAAAAATAATTTATTAAATTTAAAAAAAAATAATTTTAAATTTTAATTTGAAATTATATTTTAAAAATTTTAAATTTTAACTAAATAACTTTTTATTTAGGGTAAACTAAAATGTCCTTTATTTATATATAATGCTTATAAGCTACCATACGTCATGAAGTTTCCGGACCGGAGAAAAATTGTAATTAAAATTCTGTTTAAATAACTTAACAATTAATAATGCGGATCCTACTAATTCTTCGTCCCCATCAATTGATCTACAAGTCGTGAACACCTCACACATCGTTGCTCCGCAAACTACGCCGATCAATTAGCTAGAGCATGCAGACAAATAAAAACGTACGCACTGAGATTGCATACTTCAACGTAACTCCACTTGCTCGATCGATCGCTTCATCGCTTCCTTCATCGATTACTTTCTCCTTAAGAATCTGCGTCCATTTCTCTGGCCACCATTATAAATACGTTGCTTCCTCATACATGGCGTATGCATCTTCTGCCTTCGTCATCTCCTCCACTCCCTGCCTCGCCGGCGCTCAGAGATTCGCACTTTGCGCTCGCAAGAACGATGACGGCGGCAGCAGGCTCGTGGACGAGAACATGGTGACGCTGCGGAAGAGGGCGATTCACGCAAGGAGGATGGCGGAGAACAGAGTTAACGAGGCTCCGGGGGATTGGATGGAGTGGGAGCTGTTAAATATAATGTAATTAGTAATCTTGATGTTAAGTTGGTCAATGTACTTAATGATCGTAGTACGTGGCATGGGAAAAAGAAATAAGTAAATGAGTATGGAAAAAAGGAGTAGAGTAAATGGGTTCTCTAGATCCTTCCTAAAGAGTCTATTTAAGGGGATAAATCTCTAAGTGTTGTGTAGCAAAAAAAAAAAAAAAAGGCATTTTGGAGAAGAAATCAAGAGGCAGAGCAGTTAGCCAATATTTTCTTTAAAAAAATCATTGTCAATATCTCTTTTCCTTATTTCCAGAAATCCACCGCTGCCCAAATAACCCCAACAAATTTGGTATCAGAGCAAACAGATCATGGCTACGCCTTCCAGCAGCATGTTTTTTTCCTATACGCCTAGCCAAATTCCGATCTTTGATGGAGAGCACTATGATTATTGGAGTTCCCAAATGGAGACAATCTTTCTCTCGCAAGATTTGTGGAGTATCGTAAACAAAGGTTTTGAAGAGCGTTATCAAGAAGACAGCAGCTCGTTAAGCGATGAAGGAGATGCCACGGTAGTTAAAGAACAAGAAAAGGCGGCGAAGGAGAACATGATGAAGAATGCAATGGCGTTGCGGATCTTACAACAATCCGTAAGCAAGACAATTTATCCGAGGCTTTATGGTCTTAAGAAGGCAAAAGAAGCATGGAGTGTCTTGAAGATGGAGTTTCAAGGCTCAGAGAAAGTAATTTCTATCAAGCTGCAAGGCTTATGGAGGGATTTTGACAACTTGGCCATGAAGGAGTCAGAAACAGTGAAAAGTTTCTTCTCGAGAGTTGTTGAAATCATGAATCAAATCAAATGTTGCGGTGATGAAGTTCCCGACAAGAAGGTCGTGGAGAAAGTGCTGAGAAGCCTACCACAGAAATTTGAGCACGTAGTTGCTGTGATTGAAGAAACAAAGAATCTGGGAGAACTTTCTGTGTATGAGCTGATGGGTTCTCTTGAGGCACATGAAAGAAGAGTAAGTAAATACTCAACTCCTGTTGAACAAGCTTTTCAAACGAAATTAAATGTTTCAGAAAAGAAGCAAGAACAGAAGGATCATACTGAGAACAATAGAGAGTCCTATGGGCGTGGACGTGGAGGTCGTTCTCGAGGAAGAGGCAGAGGATGAGCAGGAAACCAGTTTCGCAGTAGAGAAGAGCAATCCTGGAACATATCTGAGAATACAGAAGGTAATTGCTATGTTTGTAAGAAAGCCGGACATGAGTCAAAAGATTGTCGTTTCAGGTGTAGGAGATGCAGGATTCCCAATCATTCAGAAAGGGACTGCTATTACAAAGATAAACAGCAACAACAAGGTTCTCAAAGTACGGTAAATTTTTCAAAAGAAAATGAATCAAAACAAGTATTCTACTCTTGTTTCAATGCAGTACAAGATATGAATGAAGTGTGGTTTTTGGATAGCGGTTGTAGCAATCATGTGACAGGAAATAAGGAAAACTTTGTGGAGATCGACAACAGCTACAACTCACTGTTGGAGCTTGGAGACAGCAAAAAGATAAGAATCGAAGGAAAAGGAGTCGTTGCCGTAAAAGCCGCAAATGGTGAAGAGAAGACAATTAATGATGTGTTTTATTCTCCAGGCATAGCTCAGAATCTTTTGAGTGTAGGACAAATGATGAAAAGAGGTTACAAGATTACCTTTGCTGATGGCCAATGTGAGATCGTTGACAAGAATGAGAAAAGGATCGCTGTAGTAAAGATGACAGCGAATAATCTATTTCCGTTGAAGATGAATTCATGCTTAAATATTGCATTGAAGAGCGAAGTTACTGATGAAGCTCAGCTATGGCATCTACGATATGGGCACTTAAATCACAAGGGCCTAATGTTGTTGAAAGACAAGAAAATGGTCATTGGCCTTCCAAGAATCCAACCTACAACAACATGCTTCTGTGAAGGATGCGTATATGGGAAGCAACATCGTCTTCCTTTTCCCAAAACCTCTTGGAGAGCAAAATCCCCTCTTGAGTTGGTACATGCTGACATATGTGGTCCAACCCAAACTCCGACAATCGGTAACAGGAGATACTTTCTCTTATTTGTCGATGATTATACTCGTATGATTTGGATATATTTTCTTGAAAAGAAATCAGAAGCGTTCACTATTTTTATGAGTTTCAAAGCAAGTGCAGAGAAACAAAGCGGACATCAAATAAAGACGTTGAGAACAGACCGCGGAGGAGAATTCATCTACAAACCATTTCTCAATTATTGCAAGGAGCAGGGCATACAACGACAGCTTACTGTAAAGTATACACCTCAGCAGAATGACGTTGCTGAGAGGAAGAATAGGACCATTGTGGAGATGGCTTGAAGTATGCTTAAAGGCAAGGGTCTTCCCAATTCACTATGGGCTGAAGCTGTGAACACAACGACCTACATCCTCAACCGATCCCCGACAAAAGCCGTCAGAACATGACACCTTATGAAGCATGGCATAAGAAGAAGCCTGTAGTTGATCACTTGAAGGTGTTTTGGATGTGTAGCATATGCACTCTCAACAAAGCAGAAGGAGAAGTTTGATGAGAAGAGTGAGAAGTTGGTCTTTATTGGTTTATAGCGATGAATCAAAGGTTATCGTTTGATTGATTTGAAAACTAACAAGCTTTTGATTTCAAGAGATGTTGTTTTTGATGAAAATGTAGCGTGGAAGTGGGGAGAATGAGACTTCTCAATTTCATCCAACGTTTTCTTATCCAGAAACATTAGTAGTTGTGCCTTCCTCAAATCC
>JAGFNQ010001675.1:518430-555882 GCA_024364735.1 Boesenbergia rotunda | reverse complement strand
AACACAATCATGTCCCGTAGGGTAGTTTAGCCTTCACATATTATTCATGCAACTTATTAAACATAAAGCATATCATGAGATAATTAATACAACCCTAAACCTTAGTCCTTCTAGGGTTGGCCGAAACTTAAGCATAGGGAAAATTAGGGTTTGAACTAAATATTCTCACATACATTCATACAAACACCTTGTATACACTATCTTACAATACATTAAACATGGATATATTTTAGGATATATTCAACCCTCACTAACCCCTTTTTTTCTAGGCCTTGGCCGAAACCCATCCAAGTTCTAAACCCTATGTTTTGTTTACAACACATTGAAGGATACATATACAAATATACTCTAAGTGCTAAGGGGTTTACTTATGTAACAAAAAGGAACCAAAAAGCCTTCCCCAAGGGGGGTGGCCGAAACTCCTTCAAGAACAAAACCCTACAATTTTGTTCATAACACCATGAAGAAAAACACATATACATATACCTTAAGTTCCAAAGGTCTACTCATGTATCAAGGGGTAACCAAGGTACCCTTTTTGGGTGTTGGCCGAAACCTTCACAAGGGTGTAACCCTAGGTTTTGTTCACACAATTTGCATAAACCACATATACATATATCCTAAGTTCCAAAAGTCTACTCATGTAACCAAAAAGGAACCAAGGCCTTCCCTCAAGGGGGTGGCCGAAACCTTCCAAGGGTGAAACCCTAGTTTTTTTTCTTCCTTTTGTTCATGCCATCATGAAGAAAATTATCACACATACATACTCTAAGTCTCAAAAGTCTTCTCATGTATCAAGGAAAGAACCAAGGCCTTCCCCAAAGGGGGTGGCCGAAACATGCAATGGAGAAGAAGTCCTCATTCTTGAAAAATCAAGGAGAATAATCACACCACAACTATTACACTGCAGGCGAGGGGATACTTACATCCTTTCGCTTGATTTCTACTTCTCTAAGATCTTAAGGTGCCCTTGGTTGAAGGAAGGTGAGTATTTCCCTTCTTTGCCTTCTCTTAGCAATCTTGGCCCTAGTAGAAGGCAAGAACCTTAAAGGGTTCTTCTTCCTTCCAATTCCCTAGGGTTTAAACCCTAGGGTTTACTTTTCGAAAATGGAGAGGGAGAAGAAGAGAATTTCGGTGATGAGGGGAGGAAGAAGAAGAGAAAGAGGAAGTTATTCCAACTTCCCTTATTTATACTTTTCTCATGAAAAGACATGTCTCTTCACCTCCCTAGCTTTTAACAAGCACGTTTCTTATTCCCTCTACAAGAAACATTGCTTGGTTCATTGGTTATTACATGGTGAGTGCAACTAGGAGGTTCAAGGTTCAATCCTTGTTTCCTCCTTTTTATCACATTTTGCACTAATCCATATCAAAGCCCATTAAGCCAAGCCCATCATGAAATTTCATAATATTAATTATATTCCATGATTTCACAATATTTTCATAATATTTCATGATAATATTTCATATTTATGAATTCATATATTTCATAATATTCTATGATAATATATCATGAATTTCATAATATTTCATATTTATGAATTCATAATATTTCATAATATTTCATGATACTATTTCATGAATTCATAATATTTCATATTTATGAATTCATAATATTTCATGATAATATTTATATTTATGATTCATATATTTCATAATATTCTATGATAATATATCCTGAATTTCATAATATTTCATATTTATGAATTCATAATATTTCATAATATTTCATGATACTATTTCATGAATTCCATAATATTTCATATTTATGAATTCATAATATTTTATGATAATATTTCATATTTATGAATTCATATATTTCATAATATTCTATGATAATATATCCTGAATTTCATAATATTTCATATTTATGAATTCATAATATTTCATAATATTTCATGATACTATTTCATGAATTCCATAATATTTCATATTTATGAATTCATAATATTTCATGATAATATTTCATATGGGAAATTTTGGAGCGTTACAATCCTCCCCACCTTATAAAAAGTTCGTCCCGAACTTTAAAATAATTCCGGATACTTTAATCGTATTGCCTCCTCTCATTCCCACGTGGCTTCTTCGAATCGTTCGTTCCGCCACAGAACCTTTACTAAGGGTACTTCCTTGTTCCTTAGCTTTTTGACTTCCCAGTCTAAGATCTGAACAGGTCGGCGTTCTGAACTTAGGTTCTCTTGATCTTGTACTGGTTGGGGCTCTATTATTTGATTCACATCAGTGATATATTTCCTGAGCATTGATACGTGGAAAACATTGTGGATAGCCGACATTTCTGGCGGTAACTCCAGTTCGTAGGCCACTTTGCCTACCCGTGTCAGAATCTGATACGGTCCCACATATCTCGGACTCAGCTTCCCTTTCTTTCCGAATCTCATCACCCCTTTCATAGGGGCTACCTTAAGGAATACTGAATCCCCAACCTCAAACTCTAGTGGTCTGCGTCGCTTATCAGCGTAGCTTTTCGGCCAACTCTGAGCAGTCTCTATTCTCTGACGGATATTCTTTATAGCCTAAGTGGTTTCGTCTATAATATCCGTCTGGAGTCCCATCTCCTTCTTTTCACCACTCTCAAGCCAACATATAGGAGATCTGCATTTTCTTCCGTACAGAGCTTCATACGGTGCCATCCCGATAGTAGCCTGATAACAGTTGTTATAAGCAAACTCTGCCAAGCTCAGGTATCGACACCAGCTTCCCTTGAAGTTCAAGGCACAAGCCCGTAATATATCCTCTAATATCTGGTTTACTCTTTCAGTTTGCCCGATAATCGATACACATTCGCATCAACCCATCCTTCTTTTTCACAAACAGTACGGGAGCTCCCCAGGGGGAATGACTAGGGCGGATGAGTCCCTTGTCAAGAAGCTCTTGTAACTGCCCTTGTAATTCCTTTAATTCCGTCGGCGCCATACGGTATGGTGCCTTAGAAATGGGGTTAGTACCAGGAACTAACTCAATTGCAAATTCTATATCTCTTTCAAGTGCTAACCCTAGTAAGTTATCGGGAAATACCTCTGGGTAATTGCATACTACTTTGACGTCTTCTAGCTTTGGGCCCTCTGTAGGATTGGTATCAACCACATGAGCTAGAAATCCCGAGCATCCCTTTTCTAACATCTTCCTTGCTTTCAGAGCCGACAAGAATTTACTTGTCCTCTTCTTCGGCTCTCCGATAAATTCGAACAGAATTTTCGCCTCAGGTCGGAAGATAACTCTTCGTTTACGGCACTCAATAGAGGCGCCATATTTGTTCAAGAAATCCATGCCCAATATCACATCATAATCTGACATATCTAGCACTATCAGATCGCAGTAAAGTTCCCTATCTGCGATTCTGATTGGTGCGGCCCGCAGCATTTGGGTAGAGGGCATCACCTCACCCGAGGGCAGTGTTGTCAGAAATTTGCAGTCTAAATCTTGTAGTGACATATTATTTCTTTTGGCATATTGCATAGAGATAAACGAATGCGTTGCCCCAGTGTCAAATAAAGCAGTAGCATACTGACTGTAAATAAATATCTGACCTGTGACAACGGTAGAGGCAGTCGCCACTTCTTCTTTCGTAAGAGAGAAAACCCTGGCGTTTGTCGTGGCAGGCGGGGCTTCTAATCTCCCCTGGCATATATGTGTACCATCTATAGCTGCCTGCATCAGGTGTAACTGGGGAGGAGCACCTTTGTACTGATCATATTGCGGCTGAGGTGCTTTGGCTGCAGCAGGACACTCTCTGGCCATGTGTCCTTCCTTTCCGCAAGTATAGCATCTCCTAGCGCCTAAAAGGCATGTCCCTTGGTGCATCTTCCCACAATTGGCACATTGGGGATATTTAGGCTTCTTGCCTAAATAACCACTGGCAGATTTATCCCCTGGCTTTCTCTTTCCATTTTGGTTCTTCTTCCAGTGGGGGTTGATATTTGGAGGTTTCTGACCTCCCGACTGATCCTGACTCTTGCTGGCGGTCAGTGGTTGGCTCTGTGGGTTCATCTTCATTAGATAATGCTCAGTAATAAGGGCACTGCTGAACAGCTCCTCTGTGGTCTGGGGCCTATTCACGCCACCAGCTACATTCAGAGCTATCTCGGGCCTAAGCATCTTGAGCATTAATCTGACCCTTTCTTTCTCTGTACTGACCAACTCCGGACATAATCGTGCCAGTCGGTTAAATTGCTTAACGACATCGTTGACTGAGAGATTTCCCTGCCGGAATTCAGTGAACTCATCACAATGTCTGTTTGTGACTCGCATATTAAAGAATTCCTCCAGAAATTCGGACTCAAAGTCCTTCCACTTCATCTGGTCCACTGATCTTCTAGCCTTTACCCGTTCCCACCACATCCTGGCGTCGCCAGTGAGGCAGAACGAGACACATTTAATTTTCTCATGCTCAGGCCAGTCTAATAATTCCACTGTGCTCTCAACTGTCTTGAGCCAGGCCTGAGCATCCCAGGGCTCGCAGGTGCCCGAGAACTTTTCCGGCTTCAGTCTCTGCCACTGAATCAAATAGGCCTCCTGTCGGGCTCCCCGGGCCGGAGTGTCCAGGGGTGCCTGTGCAGTTGGAGGCTCAGTAGGCATTACATTCTGACTTCCCTGCGGGGTTGCAGTGTTCCCCTGCTGGGTCCTCAGAGTGTTTATTATCTGCTTTTGTTCAGTGACCTAACGCTGCAGATCTGTGATCACTTGCATCATATCAGGTGGGGGTACTGTCTCGTTACCCCGATTGCTACGTCTTCTAGCCATGTCTATCATACAGGTGATAATTAAACTAACATAAGAATTATCACTACTTTCATTTGTTATGCAAGCATAAATCATCTCTATATTATGCAAGCATAAATCATCTATATCTCATGCAAGCATATATCATCTCTATATTATGCAAGCATAAACCATCTCTATTAATATCATTACTGTACATGAAATAATATAAGCGAGTTAGGATTTCTTACTTGGAAGCGGCAGGAAGAAGCTTGATGTGTGTGTGGTGGAGGGGAAACTTGCTCTGATACCAACTTGTAACGCCCGCCCTTATATCTACCCTCAAGGCGGGGTTACGTACATTCAATCATATAGTAATATTTTTTTTTTCTATTTCTATCTCCTAGCATGACATTAAAACAACAATGCAAGGGCTTAAGAGAACTAGGTACTAAGCATGCTTGCAAAAATTATTAAGTGACATTATATAACATGATAGGTTCACATATTATTTCACACCATAATATAATCCAATAAATCAAGTGTATGAAAATTCCAAGTGTAACTATTATCATGCAATATCAATCCTAATCACTATCATTCATTGTTAAGGAGCATAACATAAGCATAAATATGTAGATATAGAAATCTTTCTTCCCGAGCCACCACCCCACACATCTTCAGCCTCCTGCCTCTTCCTTCCATTTAAGTGTTATCTGCAGCATAAGACAACACATAAACTAGTAAGCACAATGCTTAGTAAGGATCCTGTCCTACTCGTAAAATCCGTGCGAAAGAATATAACATGTACACATAATTAATCATAAGTATAAGTTCATCAAAGCATATCAAACATCTAAGTTTCTAAGCATGCAGTATCAAGTACCATAAGCATACTCTTCACATATAACAAATGTTTTCAATGAATGTTTTCAAAACAATTCCATAATGGTATTACTTAAAAATACATCCATATCATATTGGGCCCTGTTGTGTACCAACTATCGCGCGGAAACTATTGCGCGTTCCCTAATGAATTGGGGTAGCGAGCCACCAAGTCATTAGAGCAGGACCTTTCCGTCCTACCGGAGCCACGTTAACATGCACCCCGGATTTATTTAACGACCCCCTTACGAGTCGGGTACACAACTTAAAAGTAAAATACTTATCATGCTGTTACATATATGCTAAGGAATACTCCATATTCACTCTTATGGGACACACCACTCTTCAAGGGTGCTCATGATCCCGTAGGGACACACCACACAACATAAGGGGTGCTCTTGATCCCATACTTATTTGAGTATCCCTTCAAGCATTTTAACATATCACATGCAATTTCATAAGTGTGCCCCATGGGCTATAAGGCATGCTCATACATACATCATATTTCATGCATGTCCATACATACATCATATTTCACACATGTTCATACATACATCATATTTCATACTTGTTCATACATGCATCATATTTCATACATGTTTATACATACATCATATTTCATACTTGTTCATACATATATCATATTCCATACATGTTCATACATACATCATATTACATACATGCACATACATATTATTTTGCTAAACATAATCATGTCCCGTAGGGTAGTTTAGCCTTCACATATTATTCATGCAACTTATTAAACATAAAGCATATCATGAGATAATTATACAACCCTAAACCTTAGTCCTTCTAGGGTTGGCCGAAACTTAAGCATAGGGAAAATTAGGGTTTGAACTAAATATTCTCACATACATTCATACAAACACCTTGTATACACTATCTTACAATACATTAAACATGGATATATTTTAGGATAATTCAACCCTCACTAACCCCTTTTTTTCTAGGCCTTGGCCGAAACCCATCCAAGTTCTAAACCCTATGTTTTGTTTACAACACATTGAAGGATACATATACACATATACTCTAAGTGCTAAGGGGTTTACTTATGTAACAAAAAGGAACCAAAAGCCTTCCCCAAGGGGGGTGGCCGAAACTCCTTCAAGAACAAAACCCTACAATTTTGTTCATAACACCATGAAGAAAAACACATATACATATACCTTAAGTTCCAAAGGTCTACTCATGTATCAAGGGGTAACCAAGGTACCCTTTTTGGGTGTTGGCCGAAACCTTCACAAGGGTGTAACCCTAGGTTTTGTTCACAACAATTTGCATAAACCACATATACATATATCCTAAGTTCCAAAAGTCTACTCATGTAACCAAAAAGGAACCAAGGCCTTCCCTCAAGGGGGTGGCCGAAACCTTCCAAGGGTGAAACCCTAGTTTTTTTTCTTCCTTTTGTTCATGCCATCATGAAGAAAATTATCACACATACATACTCTAAGTCTCAAAAGTCTTCTCATGTATCAAGGAAAGAACCAAGGCCTTCCCCAAAGGGGGTGGCCGAAACATGCAATGGAGAAGAAGTCCTCATTCTTGAAAAATCAAGGAGAATAATCACACCACAACTATTACACTGCAGGCGAGGGGATACTTACATCCTTTCGCTTGATTTCTACTTCTCTAAGATCTTAAGGTGCCCTTGGTTGAAGGAAGGTGAGTATTTCCCTTCTTTGCCTTCTCTTAGCAATCTTGGCCCTAGTAGAAGGCAAGAACCTTAAAGGGTTCTTCTTCCTTCCAATTCCCTAGGGTTAAAACCCTAGGGTTTACTTTTCGAAAATGGAGAGGGAGAAGAAGAGAATTTCGGTGATGAGGGGAGGAAGAAGAAGAGAAAGAGGAAGTTATTCTAACTTCCCTTATTTATACTTTTCTCATGAAAAGACATGTCTCTTCACCTCCCTAGCTTTTAACAAGCACGTTTCTTATTCCCTCTACAAGAAACATTGCTTGGTTCATTGGTTATGACATGGTGAGTGCAACTAGGAGGTTCAAGGTTCAATCCTTGCTTCCTCCTTTTTATCACATTTTGCACTAATCCATATCAAAGCCCATTAAGCCAAGCCCATCAAGAAATTTCATAATATTAATTATATTCCATGATTTCACAATATTTTCATAATATTTCATGATAATATTTCATATTTATGAATTCATATATTTCATAATATTCTATGATAATATATCATGAATTTCATAATATTTCATATTTATGAATTCATAATATTTCATAATATTTCATGATACTATTTCATGAATTCCATAATATTTTATATTTATGAATTCATAATATTTCATGATAATATTTCATATTTATGAATTCATATATTTCATAATATTCTATGATAATATATCCTGAATTTCATAATATTTCATATTTATGAATTCATAATATTTCATAATATTTCATGATACTATTTCATGAATTCCATAATATTTCATATTTATGAATTCATAATATTTCATGATAATATTTCTTATTTATGAATTCATATATTTCATAATATTCTATGATAATATATCCTGAATTTCATAATATTTCATATTTATGAATTCATAATATTTCATAATATTTCATGATACTATTTCATGAATTCCATAATATTTCATATTTATGAATTCATAATATTTCTTGATAATATTTCATATGGGAAATTTTGGAGCGTTACAGCGAGCTAGCCGGAGGGCATTCGGGGAGTGATCCGCCGAAGGATCAAGGGATCGTCCACCTCACGGGCTGTCGTGGAGTAGGAGTCATCATCTCCGAACCACGTAAATAGGTTTGTTAGCATTGGTTAGTTCTATTTTAGTATATTCCGCTTGGCAACTAATCTTGTAGGAAGAACGAACTGAAAATTGCTATTCACCCCCCCTCTAGCAAACGTCAACGATCTAACATAACTCTTTCCCAAGCTCCCTTGTTTATTTTTGTGCCATGTTGGTTTACCTCGCCATTTTATGTTAGTTAGTTTATTGTTTTGATTTTGTATCATAGCCAATAATTTACTAACTGGGCCCCGAAGCCGGCGATCCACTCGTCGCCTTTTCCGCGGTCGAACGGTCAAGCAAATTACAAGGCCGATTTTTGTAATTGGCCGAGTTGTAATTTGGATCGTTCGATACGACACGAGATGGTCATTGGGAGACGGGTCTCCATTCGGATTAATTTTTAATACGTAGACATGGAGAGGTCTCTCGGAACGACCAAGTATTCGCTTAGGAAACCCGCCAAGCCATACCCAACACTGAAAACTCAAGTGGACATGTGGATTATCATTCAGTCCAGACTGGAGATCCCCAAAAATGCACAAGGTGAGGTGCAAGGATACACAGAGTGGGACGGACCACTCAAAAAGAAAATAGAAGCAGACACAAAGGCCACATAAACACTGCAATGTGGCTTAACCAAGGAAGAGTCCAACCGCGTCAGCCTCTTCAGCAGCGCAAAGGAGCTCTGGAACAAGTTAATTGAGCTGCACAAGGGTACGTTGGATACGCGAATTAGCAAACGAGATCTACTACTCAACAAATTGTACACCATCAAGATGTAAGATGGGGAAACAGCAGCATAGCTCTATGCAAGGATCCAAGAGCTGATGAACGGACTACACACAATAGGTTATAAGGTGGAAAACCATGACCTAATAAGGTATACCTTGAACTCGTTCCCATGGAACTCGTTGTGGGCATCTATGTTAGATGCTTACAAAGTTTCTAGGAACCTCTCTGAAATTAAGCTTGATGAATTGTTTTCATAATTAGAGTTACATGAACAAACTAATACTGCATTGGTCGAGAGAAGTATAGCTATTGTTGGAAGTAAATCTCCAGGAAAATCATAAAAGAAGAAGCTACAATCGATACTCGAGTCTGACTCCGATTCGGAGTCCGACAACGATGGAATCAATCAGCCAAAACTGGTCCGGATGGCTCGCAACTACTACAAGGTTCTAAAGAATCAAATGAACAAAAAGAAGAAGACACAGACAATGGATGATCTAGCTGAACCCTCATCGAGCCAGAAGACCAAAAGAAACATAACCTGTTACGGGTGCAACAAAAAAGGTCACATCAAATCAGAGTGTCCCAACATGAAGGAAAACAAAAAAACTTGGAGGAAGAAGGCGCTTCAAGCCACATGGGGCGAATCATCCTCGGAGGATGAAGAAGATGTTGGTGCAGACGACACCCAAGTCGAACCTGTGTTTTGATAAATGGCAAAGGGTTCAAAAGTTAAGTCTTATTTGTTATCTAACATGTTGCTTAAGTTTGCAGATTGAAGTCCTATCGAAGGAATACTAGGCACCTAGCGAAGGAATGCTAGGCACTGAAACCCTAAGTCCTGGCGAAGGGCAGCTGGGCACCTAGCGAAGGGCTGCTAGGATATGAAGACCTAGCGAAGGACTGCTAGGCACCAGGCAAAGGATAGCCTGGGAACCAAGACCTAGCGAAGGACTGCTAGGCACCTGGCGAAGGACTGCTAGGCACCAGGCGAAGGACAGCTTGGTATCCAAGACCTGGCAAAGGATCGCTAGGCAAAAGTCCAAGCGGAGGAGCCGGTTAGCAACAGGTAAATTCTCCTGAGAGGAGTAGGTGAGGACGCGTTCCCCGTCGAGGGAACAGTAGGTGTCGGTTCGACCTAGGGCTCCATTTTGGAGACCCAAAGTCAGAACCAAGACAGGTAAGGCTGTATAAACCTAATACTTTATTGTTTTATATTGTTTTGGACTAACCCTGGATGCAGGACCAAAGGAACGTGTGTCTGCAGCTCAGAATGCCCAAAGGAGAGAGGCAAGTAGCTGAGCAGGGCGCCCCCAAGGCCAGTACAAAATAAGTTAAGTAAAGAAGTGCTTCGGTAGCTTACTAGGCGGGGCGCCCCCGTGCTCCCGAGCGCCCCCAGTGCCCAGGGCGCCCCGCACCCAAGCCACCGAAGCGGATAACTCTGATCCAGCCGAGAAGCTCGCTGAAAAGGTCAACCAGGGTGCCCCCTGCGTCCCGGGCGCCCCCAGAGTCAATCCTCAGCCCTATTCGAGTGGGATAAGGGCTGACCGAGGTAATTCCAGATCGGTTGACACGTGGGGGGGCGCCCCCAACGTTCAGGGCGGCCCGAAGTGCTATAAATAGCACCCAACACCAAGGCTTCTGAACAACACTTCTTCCAACGCTTTCACGCTCTTCTACTCGAGGCGCTCTGCTACAGAAACTTCCCAACTCAAGACACAAGCGCCGACGACGTCCCTCTGCTTCGAGATACAATCCACACCGGACATCGGTAACGAAGAGCTGTGTTTTTTTTTCTTACTGCGCTATCATTGTAATCATTTTTTTTGTAAACTGTTTTGCACGATTATAGTATTGCCTGCAGTAAACGGTCAACGACCGTGGGCCTTGAAGTAGGAGTCGACCGCAACTCCGAACCAAGTAAAAATCTTGGTGTTTGCGTATTGTTTAATATTAATTTCCGCTGTGCATTCTCTATCTAACAATCTGAAACGTTTTATGATATTCACCTCCCCTATATCGTTTTCTCTGAATCCAATAAGTGGTATCAGAGCGGGGAAGCTCAAATTTGGTGCAACCACCAGTTTGAGATTTTTTCGGATTTTTTATAAATTTTTTTTTTCGAATTCCTATCGTTAATCGAGACCGGTGCAACACCCCTCGATATTTAATTGTCTTTATCCCGCACTACTAATCCAAGACCAAGTCTTGGGACAAAGTTTTTTTTGTCTCTTCTCTCTTTTTCAGATAAAATCCTTAATGGCCATGCAAGAAGGATTCAGCACAGCCAAACCTCCACTTTTCAGTGGAGAAGACTTTTCCTACTAGAAAAGTCGAATGGAGGTCCACCTGAAAACTCAGGTGGACATGTGGATAATCATCCAGTCTGGACTGGAGATTCCAAAGAACGCTGAAGGAGTACCACAGCCGTACACTGAGTGGGATACTGCTCTGAAAAGAAGAATTGAAGCGGATGCTAAAGCAACCCAGACCCTCCAATGCAGTCTAACAAAAGAGGAGCTGAACCGGGTGGGTCCATTCAATAGTGCCAAGGAGCTGTGGGGCAAACTGATCGAGCTGCATGAAGGAACTTCAGACACTAGAATCAGTAAGAGAGATCTCCTCCTGAACAAGCTGTACACGATCAAGATGAATGACAACGAAACAGCAGCACAGCTTCATGCCAGAATTCAGGAATTAATGAATGGACTACGCACAATCGGTCACAAGGTAGAAAACCGTGACCTAATAAGGGACGCTCTTAACACTTTCCCAAGAAATACCTTGTGGGCATCTATGGTAGATGCTTACAAAGTATCTAGGGATCTTTCCAAAATTAAGTTAGATGAATTTTTTTCTGAACTTGAATTACATGAACAGACTAACTGCAATTTGGCTGAGAAAGGTATCGCCTTTGTTGCAGGTAAAACTGGAAGGACAACCAAAAAGAAGCCTCAACCTGCACCCGAGTCTGACTCAGATTCAGACTCATAAGATAGCGAGGGAAATCGGCCTAAGTTGGTTCGGCTAGTCCGAGACTACTACAAAGAACTAAAGAACCAGACTAACAGAAGAAAAGTCAGCCGAAGAAAGAAAGAACCAACTGAACCCTCAAATGAAAAGAACAAACCAAACGTGACCTGCTACGAGTGCAAGAAGAAGGGCCACTATAAGACTGAATGCCCCAACCTGAAGGAATCAAAGAAGACAAGAAAGAAGAAGGCACTTCGGGCAACGTGGGACGAGCCCTCCTCCGAAGAAGAAGAAGAGGTCCCACAGTCGAACCTGCTCGCACTAACCACCTCAGAAGAAATAGAGACAGAATCAGAGTCGGAGCCGGACGACGGCAAACTCACATTCTCGGAGGACGGCGAAATAACTGTAAGTGGTTTTACAAGAATTCAATTAAATGAGTTAATTTCGTATCTTTCTCAAGATTTGGCAAAAGCTAAACTCCGAGTCGAATCTCTCCGACAGGAAGTACAACTCCTGAAAGAGAGAGATAACTCTAGACACTTAACTGAGAAGGTTCAAGAAGGAATCTCTGCTCAAGTTGAAAAACTTGAAACAGAGAACTCCTTCTTGAAAACTCAAGTTAAGGATCTTAGAGCTGCATTAGAACGATTCACTTCTGGTTCCAAGGGTCTTGATATGATTCTTGGAAAATAGAAGTCGGTTCTAAATCGATCCGGACTAGGCTACAGAACCAAGTCTAGACAAAGATCCTACTATGCTGTATTGAACCAGTCCAGACCTAAAGCTCAGGCATGGGTACCCAAACTATGCCTGAATAAACAAACTGGATCAAATCAGTATTGGATCCCCAAGGACAAGATTCACATCTTGCCTAACCATTATCGTGGCTTTAGTCCAGGGGGAGCCAAATTAAAAACTATATTTATTATTAGATAAAATTTAATTTTTTGTTTTCAAATTGCATGTTTGCTTGTTTATTTAATTTTTGCAATTTACCATGTTTAGATTTAGGACTGATTAGTTTAAGGACTGAACCAACCTAACTGAAATTTGACAACATAGTACTGGGTGGAGGTGAGATGATAGTACGTTAGGGAAGCCATTTTGGCGGAACTAGCCGAAGCTACCGATCCAAAACCCAAACTAGTTGGACTAGAATTTCTCAAAGATTAATTTTGGAAATGAAATTTCATTGAAAGGCTTTGTCAAGGAAAGGGTTGATGATCCAATAAGGCTATGGCCAAAGAAGGCCTAGTGCCTCGCCAAGACCTGAAAGCCAATCCTTGAAATTCAAATTCAATTTAGTCTCTGTCAAATTCGAATCTAACACAACTCTTCAGTTAATTGTAGATTTGAACATTCTTTTCAAAATAAATTCAATTGTTTTCAAAATTAATTTAAGTTTTTCAAAATAAATCATAATTTTTCAAAATAATATTATTACCTACCAAAACCTGTCTCACAAAACCTATAAGGCTAACGTGATTGATAACCCTAGATTTGGGTGAGACAGACTAGGCTGTGAAAATCAATTTAGGCTAATCCTGATTCTAATTGGATCCAAATCAACAAAACTCTTTATGTGTAGGAACATAAAGATTTGGACCAATGGATGTTGGATAGCGGTTGCTCCAGACACATGACTGAAGATAAATTGAAATTCACCAAACTCAAGTTAAAAAACCTAGGCTCAGTGGCATTTGGCAACAATGCTACACTCAAGGTAATTAGGTCAGGTAATAATGAACTTAAATCTGACTTTGTTATTAAGAAAGTGCTTTTGGTTGAAAATTTCAATTTTAACTTACTTAGCATAAGTCAGTTGTGTGATTCTGGTTATGTAGTTACCTTCAACAATTCTAACTGCCTAATTAAAAACTTGCAAGACTCGGAAATCATGCTTAAGGCACTAGGAAAAATAATGTTTACACTATAAACCTACCCCTAGTACCTAAATGTAGGTTAACTCAATTAGAACAATCAAACCTCTGGCATAGAAGATTAGGTCACACAAATTTGAGAATAATTTCAAAAATCACCCAACTTGGCCTAATTAAAGGTATCCCCAAAATTAAAAATCATGAAAACTTAATATGCGAATCATGTAATCAAGGTAAACAAACCAGATCTAATCACAAACTAATTCAATCTGATCTAACTCAAACCACACTTGAGCTCCTGCACCTTGACCTATTTGATTCACATGGAGCCAAGTCACTAAGCGGAAATCGGTACTGCTTAGTAATAGTTGATAATTACTCTAGGTTTACCTGGGTTAGGTTCTTAAAGACCAAAGATGAAACCCTAAACCTATTTAATGAATTCTGTAAGTTAATTGAAAATCAAAACGATACTAAAATCAAAAGACTTAGAAGTGACCACGGGGGAGAATTTGAAAATCAACGGTTCGAGGAATTTTGTAAGGTAAATGGGTATATACATGAATTTTCGTGTCCTAGAACCCCCCAGCACAATGGCATAGTCGAAAGGAAAAATAGAACCCTACAGGAAGCCGCTCGGGCTATGCTCAATGAATTCAACTTAGCTAACCAATATTGGGCAGAAGCAATTAGTACGGCTTGCTACATCCAAAACAGGGTACTAATCAACAAACGACACAATAAAACACCCTATGAACTATACTACCATAGACTTCCAAATCTACACTACATAAGGGTCTTTGGGTGCAAAGTTCATATCCTAAACACCAAGGACTATCTAGGGAAATTCTAGTCTAAGTCAATCCCAAGTATCTTCCTAGGATATTCAACCACAAGTAGAGCCTATAGAGTTTACAACAAACAAACTAAGAAAATTAAAGAAACAACAAACTTAATATTTGATGAAGAAATCAACTCAAAATCTGATAATCCAGACCTATCTTCATCAAATGCCGATCAAGAAGATAATGAACAAACTGTTGAACCCTTAATTGAATCCTTGAATGAACTAACTATTGAACCAACTTCTGAGACAATTGAACCAAATATTGAACCAAATGTTGAACCAAACATTGAACCAAATCGACCAGCCGGACCTGAGGCTGAACCAAGTTCAAGAAAAACCAAGAAACCCAGACTTAGTCACCCAACTAATCAAATTGTGGGTGATCCAACTTTAGGGGTCAGAACTAGGTCTTCCTATAGAAATCTTAGTCAGATAGCCATGATTTCAAAAATTGAACCAAAGACTATAGAGGAAGCCCTACCTGATCCTGATTGGATCATAGCTATGCAAGAAGAGTTAGCCCAATTCGAAAGAAACCAAGTCTGGGAATTAGTACCTAAACCTGAGGGCAAATCTGTCATTGACACTAAGTGGGTTTTTAGGAATAAGTTAAATGATCAAGGAGAAATAGTCAGAAATAAAGCTCGCTTAGTAGCAAAAGGATTCAGTCAAGTAGAAGGGTTAGATTATGACGAAACCTATGTCCCAGTAGCTAGACTTGAGTCCATTAGGATGTTATTAGCCTTTGCATCCCATAAAGGATTCAAACTATACCAAATGGATGTAAAGTCAGCCTTTCTAAATGGATTCATTAAGGAAGAAGTCTATGTATGACATCCCCCTGGTTTTGAGGACTTAGAAAAACCTGACTATGTTTACAAACTTACTAAAGCACTTTATGGACTAAAACAAGCTCCTAGGGCCTGGTATGAACGTCTATCAACCTACCTAACTTCTAAAGAATTTAAACAAGATCAAATTGACTCAACCTTATTTATTAAAACCCTAGGAAAAGAAATCTTTATTGCCCAAATCTATGTCGATGACATAATCTTTGGGTCCACCAACTCTAATTTTTTAAAAGAATTGGTGAAAATAATGGAAAACGAGTTTGAAATGAGCCTAGTTGGTGAGCTCAACTTTTTCCTAGGGTTACAAATTAAACAAACTAGAGATGGAAACTATGTCCATCAATCCAAATATGCTAAAGAGCTAATAAAGAAATTTAAGATGGACAACTCTAAAAGCATAAGTACCCCCATGACCACCAATATAAAAATAGATAGTGACCCTGATGGCAAACCAGTAGACCTTATACTCTATAGAAGTATGATTGGAAGTCTACTGTACCTTACAGCAAGCAGACCTGATATCCTTTTTGCTGTAGGAATGTGTGCTAGATACAAAACCTGTGCTAAGGAAACACACTTAGCAGCCCTAAAAAGAATACTGAGATATGTCAAGGGCACCCTAAATGTAGGGATTTGGTATCCTAGGACCTCAACCTTCAAATTGTCAGGATACTCAGACTCTGACTACGCGGGTTGTAAATTAGATAGAAAGAGCACAAGTGGAAGCTGCCAACTGTTAGGAAATAGTCTAGTAAGTTGGTGCAGCAGAAAACAACACTGTGTAGCTCTATCCACAACTGAAGCTGAGTATGTAGCACAACTCTTATGGATGATGCACACTCACAAAGACTTCCAGCTTAACTACACTCAAACTCAGGTCTACATTGACAATATTAGCTCAATCAACCTAACTAAAAACCCAATCCAACATTCCAGAACTAAACACATAGAAGTTAAACACCACTTTGTAAGAGATCATGTAGCCAGGGGTAAAATAGTCCTTAAGCATATAGACTCTAAATCTAACTTAGCTGACATATTCACAAAACCCTACCTGAGTCTGAGTTCAGCTCTCTAAGAAGGCAGTTAGGACTATGCTTGGTAGAATAGGTTTACTCTATTTTTGGTTTCTTTTGATTTGAAAAATCAGCTTTTAAAAATAGTTTTAAAACTGCTTTACTGAATTTTAAAATCAGTTTTTAACATCTTTTTATTATTCTTTTTCTTTCTTAGTTTTTCTTGAAAAACTACCCCTTTCAAAACTAAGTTTTTTTTGCAAAAGGAGTTATCCTAGGCCCTAACCCTAGAAATGCATGCACCTATAGATTTAGAAGCCAACATCTCACAAGCACCTTAGGATAATGTTGATTGAAAACCTAGGATGGGTTGAGATGCTTAGGTCTTTGCCTTAATTCAAGATGCTTTAAGTCAGTGCATCTGCAGCAATTGGGGCACTAAATACAACTAGATACAGTAATCCAGTTAAGTGTCAAGCTTAGATAATCTAACTTGAACAGAACACTTAACTCGACTAACCCTAGCGAAAACTACTGTTTATAATAGTTAGTAAGTAGCTAATTGGATTAGACAGGTCCCAACAGAGAAAATTTAAATTGGTTTGATTCAGTCTATCTTGCATTGGTTCAGTACAACACATTATTCTGTTATATTATGCAAGTTATCTGTTATTTTGCTATATTGGTTGTTTTTTTTTGATATATGGCAAAGGGGGAGAGATAGGAAAGGAGAGAATTTTTAAATTTTTTAGCCTTAAATTTCCTTTTTTTATCCTTTCTTCAGAAAAATACTTACTCTATTTTACTCTTTCAAAAAAAAAATACTTACTCTATTTTACTCTTTCAAAAAAGTACTTACTCTAGTTTTTTCAAAAAATTACTTACTCTAGTTTTTTCAAAAAAATTACTTACTCTAAGTTTTTTCAAAAAAAAGTACTTACTCTATTTTACTATTTCAAAAGTACTTAGAGTAAATTGTTTTCAAAAGTACTTAGTCTAAATTGTTTTCAAAATAAAGCATTTTCTAAGTACTTAAACTTAAGCTATCACTAAGTACTTATTTCTAAACTTCCCTAGAAAAGTTTCGAAATACTAAAGAGATTGAAAACTTTTAAAGTACTTTCAAAAACTCAAAAGAGATGTCTTAGAAACTTTTTTCACTAAGTTGTCTTTCTAAAATTTCTATGTATAAATTTTTTTTTGGGAAATCTATTTTTGAAAAAACTTCTGAGTTAAGACACTTTTTTTCACTAAGTTGTTCTTCTAAAAATTTCTAAGTATAAATTTTTTTTGGAAAATCTAATTTTGAAAAATCTTCTAAGTTTTGAAAAATTAATTCCATCATGTTGACTTAGAAATTTTTCAAACCCCACGAAACTTTGAAAAACCTAGGGGGAGATTCCTTCCAGGGGGAGGGAACTAAACTAGTTTATCATCTACTCTGATTAACTTAACTCTTTGAATCGGGTTGCCATAAATCAAAAAGGTGGAGATTGTTGGTGCAGACAGCACCCAAGTCGAACCTGTGTTTTGATAAATGGCAAAGGGTTCAAAAGTTAAGTCTTATTTGTTATCTAACATGTTGCTTAAGTGTGCAAATTGAAGTCCTAGCGAAGGAATGCTAGGCACCTAGCGAAGGAATGCTAGGCACTGAAACCCTAAGTCCTGGCGAAGGGCAGCTGGGCACCTAGCGAAGGGCTGCTAGGATACGAAGACCTAGCGAAGGACTGCTAGGCACTAGGCAAAGGACAGCCTGGGAACCAAGACCTAGCGAAGGACTGCTAGGCACCTGGCGAAGGACTGCCAGGATCCGAAGACCTGGCGAAGGACTGCTAGGCACCAGGCGAAGGACAGCTTGGTATCCAAGACCTGGCAAAGGACCGCTAGGCAAAAGTCCAACCGGAGGAGCCGGTTGGCAACAAGTAAATTCTCCTGAGAGGAGTAGGTGAGGACGCGTTCCCCGTCGAGGGAACAGTAAGCGTCGGTTCAACCTAGGGCTCCATTTTGGAGACCCAAAGTCAGAACCAAGACAGCTAAGGCTGTATAAACCTAATACTTTATTGTTTTATATTGTTTTGGACTAACCCTGGATGCAGGACCAAAGGAACGTGTGTCTGCAGCTCAGAATGCCCAAAGGAGAGAGGCAAGTAGCTGAGCAGGGCGCCCCCAGTGTCTAGGGCGCCCCCAGTGTCCAGGGCACCCCCAAGGCCAGTACAAAACAAGTTAAGTAAAGAAGTGCTTCGGTAGCTTACTGGGCAGGGCGCCCCCGAGCTCTCGGGCGCCCCCAGTGCCCAGGGCGCCCCGCATCTAAGCCACCAAAGCGGATAACTCTGATCCAGCCGAGAAGCTCACTGAAAAGGTCAACTAGGGCGCCCCCAGTGTCCCGGGCGCCCCCAGAGTCAATCCTCAGCCCTATTCGAGTGGGATAAGGGCTGATCGAGGTAATTCTAGATCGGTTGACACGTGGGGGGGGGGGGGGCGCCCCGAAGTGCTATAAATAGCACCCAACACCAAGGCTTCTGAACAACACTTCTTCCATCGCTTTCACGCTCTTCTACTCGAGGCGCTCTGCTACAGAAACTTCCCAACTCGAGACACAAGCGCCGACGACGTCCCTCTGCTCCGAGATACAATCCACACCGGATGTCGGTAACGAAGAGCTGTGTTTTTTTTTCTTACTGCACTATCACTGTAATCATTTTTTTTGTAAACTATTTTGCGCGATTATAGTATTGCCCGCAGTAAACGGTCAATGACCGTGGGCCTTGGAGTAGGAGCCGACCGCGACTCCAAACCAAGTAAAAATATTGGTGTTTGCGTATTGTTTAATTTTAATTTCTGTTGTGCATTCTCTATCTAACAATCTGAAACGTTTTACGATATTCACCCCCCCTCTATCGTTTTCTCTCGATCCAATAGAAGAGACCCCGCACTCCAACCTCTTCACGTTGAATGCCTCGGAAGACATTAACTCCGAAATAAAATCAGAACCTGATGAAGACGTCGGCACCGAAATTCTCTCGATCTCAGAGGACGGACGAATTACGGTAAGAGGCTATCCTGAATCGGAGCTTTACGACTTAATTGCTTACTTGTCTCGTAAGTTGGCAAAAGCCAATGTCCGGTTTTAAGCCCTCGGACAGAAAGTCAAACTCCTGAAAGAGGAAGTCAACTCGAGTTCGTTAACCAAGTCAGTTCAAGAAGGAACCTCGACTCAAGTTCAAAAGCTTGAGGGAGAGAATTCCTCCTTGAAAACTCAAGTCAAGGAACTCAGAGTCGCATTAGAATAGTTTACTTCGGGTTCCAAGAATCTTGACATGATTCTTGGAAAACAGAAGTGAGTTCTTAATCGATTCGGACTAGGCTATCGAACCAACTCGCGATACCGATCTTATTATTCTGTATTGAACCAAACTAGAACCCGAGTCCAAGCATGGGTCCCTAAGCTGAGTTTGGACAAACAAGCTGGACCAAACCAATATTGGATCCCCAAGGACATGATTCACATCTTGCCTAGCCCATATCGAGGCTTCAGTCCAAGGGGAGCCAATATAAAAACCATTTTTGTACTTAGATGATTTTTTTAATTATTTCTTGATGTTTGTTTATTTCTTTTTCCCAATATTGTTCATCTTAGTCTTAGGAATGGTTAGTTAAGGATAAAACTTACTTGAAACTTGAACAACATAGTATTAGGAGGAGATGAGATGATAGTATGTTAGGGAAGCCTATCTAAGGAGTCATGTAGGGTAAGGCATACCCTATTTGGTCTGTTTAGTCCGGTAGAACTAGTCGAAGCTACCTCTCCAAATCCTAAGCTAGTTAGACCAGAGTGTCTCAAAAAGTAATTTGAAAATGATCATTCTTTAAAAGGCTTTGTCTAGGAAAGGGTTGCTGATCCAATAAGGGTACAGCCAAAGAAGACCTCTGTAACTCACCAAGACCTGGAAGCCGATTATCGAAACTCACTTTTAAATTACTATTTGATAAACTCAAATCTAACACAAGCATCAATTAAATCATAGAGTTAACATAAAATCAAAGATAAAAATAATACATCTCACAAAATAAATAAGGAAACATGTTTTGTCACTTAGAATTGGGTGAGATGTCTAGGACCTAATAATATAGTCCAATCCAACCAACTAAATTAATTCTACCCTTAATATTCATTTAATTAGTATTTTCAAATTTAAAATTTCACTTAACATTTTTCAAATTTAAAATTTCACTTAATATTGTTCAAAATTAAAATTTCACTTAATATTTTTCAAAATTTAATTTCACTTAATACTTTCAAAATTAAATTCACTTAATAGTTTTAAACATTAATCAAAACTCAATTTTTGAAATTAATTCAAACTCAAATTTTTTAACCTAAACTGGAAACCTATCTCACAAAAGGAACCCATAAGATCAACATGCTTGATAACCTTAAATATGGATGAGACAGATTAGGTAGTGAAATTCAATCAATCTATCCTTACTTCTACATAAATGGATCCAAATCAAAAATTCTTTATGTATAAGAACATAAAGATTTGGACCAGTGGATGTTGGATAGTGGATGCTCCAAGCACATAACTGGGGATAAATTGAAGTTCACCAAAATCAAGTTCAAAGACCTAGGCTCAGTGGCATTTGGAAACAATGTCACACTTAAAGTAATTGGGTCAGGTAATATTGAACTAAACACTGATTTCATTATCAAAAAGGTGTTGCTAGTTGAAAACTTTAAATTTAACTTAGCATTAGCCAACTATGTGATACTGGTTATGTAGTTACCTTAACTAATTCTGACTGCCTGAAAAGGAATCTACAAGACCCAGAAGTTTCACTTAAGGGTATAGAAAGAACAATGTCTATACGATTAATCTACCCGTAACACCTAAATGTTTTCTAACTCAACTAGAATAAACCAATTTATGGCATAGAAGACTAGGCCACACACATACAAAGTTAATTTCAAAACTAAGTCAACTTGGACTAGTTAAAGGGATACCAAAAATTAAAAACATTGAAAATACCATCTGTAATCCATGTCAACAAGGTAAACAAACCAGTGAACCCACAAATTAACCCAGTCAGACTTAACCCAAGCCAGACTTGAGCTCCTTCATCTAGACCTATTTGATTTAGATGGAGCCAAGTCGCTAAGCGGGAATCAATACTGCTTAGTAGTTATTGATGATTATTCTAGGTTTACCTGGGTTAGATTCTTAAAAAACCAAAGATGAAACATTTAAATCATTCAACAATCTGTGTAAAATGCTAGAAAATCAAAATGACACAAAAATTAAAAGACTTAGGAGTGACCACAGGGGAGAATTTGAAAATCAGAGGTTTGAAGAATTTTGTAAAATTAATGGGTACATCCATGAATTTTTATGCCCTAGAACTCACCAACAAAATGGGATAGTTGAGAGAAAAAAACAGAACCCTTCAGGAAGCCGCAAGGACCATGCTCAACGAATACAACTTGTCCAATCAATTTTGGGCAAAAACAATAAACACAGCCTGTTATATTCAAAATAGGGTCTTAATAACTAGAAGACACAACAAAATCCCTTATGAAATTTATTATCACATACTACCAAATTTACATTATCTAAGAGTTTTTGGGTGTAAAGTACACATTTTGAATACTAAGGACTACCTATGCAAATTCCAATCAAAATCAACCCCAGGAACGTTCATAGGATACTCAACAACAAGTAAGGCATATAGAGTCTACAATAAACAAACCCTTAAAATTGAAGAAACCACAAACATAATATTCGATGAAGAAAATGTAACTAAATCTACTATCAACCTAAACAACCCACCAAGCTCAAATACTTCAAATCATCTTTAACCAGGCAGCAGACAAATTGAACCTGGGATGACCGACCCGGCCCCACGGAAGTTTACCACTGGTCACTGATAAGTACCATTTTTGTGATTATTTTAGATGTTAAAATCCATGTTTGATCCATGTTTTTATTGCTTAATTCTGATTTTACCCTAGGTTTTGGAACTTTATCTTATTTTGGACTTAATTGCAAAATTACATTAAAATGGATTAATTGGCCACTAAATTTTGGATCTATTTTTGTAGGCACCAAAGGTTCAAGGACTTAGGGCATATTGGGTCAAACCTGAGTCGGATGTGAACCGGATCGAATTATCAAGCCTATGATCAATCCGGGCCGTCCGATTCAAGAACGGTTAGATCTGAGCCATCCGGGACGATCTGAAGCAATCCGAGCTAGGGTTAGGGTTGATCAAGCTCTATGATCAAGATCTGAAGGTTTCATCCCAATCAGAGCTAGATCAACCGTTGGATCAAGCAAGGAGGGCTCTAGAGCGTCCAATCACAGATAGAGTTGATCTGGACCATCCGTTGCACATCTGGAGGATCCGAGCTACCACAAGGCAGATCCTGACCCCAGATCATCATCATAAAAGTTTGGCTCCAATCAGACCAAGATCTACCGTTGGATCTCCTCCGATTAATCTGAGCCGTCCATTTGTTTCTATTTAATCAAAAAATCAGCGCAGCTCATCCTCGTCGCGTTTCCTCGCCGCTACAGTAGGTTCTTCGTGTTCTTAGCATTTTCTTCCGTTTTTCTTTCAATCAAGGGGCGCGACCCTCAATTCTTCATCAAGATCAAGATTTGGATCATTGGAGATAGCTAGGGTGGAGAGTTCAGCTCAGATTTCATTCGGACAGAGTGTGTTTGAGGGTTTCGGCACTCTTTGTGGTCCGGGAGCTTACATCTCAGCTACAATCAAATTCCGACGACTTGAGCCACTTGTAGGGGTTCTCAGGTGAGCTCAGGTCCTCTCCAAATCACCATCGCAGCTCAACAACTGAGATTGAAGCCTTCGGATTGGAAATTTCCCCAACTGTGCAGTTTGAGTAGATTCGACCAACTGAGCTGTTCTCCAATCGATTTGCTGTGCCTAGGGGTTCGAAGCCATCCTTTGCGTGACGAACAAAGAAACCTTGAGCTAGGGAAGATTGAGGAGTAGTTTAACTCGTTTAATTTCTGTTTCCGTAGCTGTAATCTTATTATCTGCACTGTTCTGTTCTTGCAGTTCGTATCAGCACATCAGATTTCGTTTCTTAATTGGTTTCAGCTGTAATCTAGCTGTAATTCTTCAAGTTAAGTAGTTTAGGAGTATGTTTAGTAAACAAGCAATTTAGTTTCACTTAGTTTTACAGTTTCGGCATTTGCGTATCGGTTTCGGCATCTGCGTATCAGATTCAATCGATTTCAGTTTCTGAAATTTTCAGATTAGTTAAGTAGCTTTTGGATGTGTTCCTGCTGTAGTTGTTTTAATTCTTCAGTCTAATTAGTTTAGTTACTTGTTAATGAGTAGTTGCAATTCATTTTAACTTGTTTCATGCTTTATTTTCTGCGTATCAAAGCCCTGTTGCGTGCCAACTTCCATTTCTGAATTTCTGATTAACATGTTGCGTATCAATCTGTTTTTCTTGCATGCCAAAGTTCATATTGCAACCCAGTTTATTTCTGCATTGTCTTTCCCTGCATTTCGATATCCAATTCATTTTGGCATTTCTGCAATAGGGCAAAAATTAGTTGAGCAGCTTGTGTTTAGCAGATCTTTATCCATGACTTCCTTTGATCGTTTCTAAGCATTGCAGCTGATTTGCAGTTCAACTTTGCTTGTGTTAAATTCCTGCAGTCTCCCTTTTTGTCCATACCTGCAACTCAGTTTGTTTCTGAATCAGGAATTTCATTCCTGCATACCAGTCTCAGCTCCTTAATAGTAGTGATTCCATATGTGCTGTCTCTGAAATCCAGCGTTCTTTCCATGCGCATCCAGCCATTAGTTCTGAAACTGTATATCCAGAAAACAGTGTTTGCTAAATTTTCCTTGACCATTAAATTGTGAATTTGACAGATTGTTCTGTGATCGGTTTGTTCAGCAATTCTGTATTTGTTTCTGCAGTTAATAACTCTGAACGGATCAGTAAAAAATTCTGCATACAGTCAGGGTTTTGGCACATAAGTTGTTTTGGTTTACTAGCCTACAGTTTGTATCAAGCAGGATTTTGGCATTTGTTTTGAATTGGATTTTCTTTTAGATAGCTTGCATCTGATTTGGATGTGCGGTCAGATCTGATTAACAACTTGGGATGAGTTACATGGGTTCATTAAGTTCCATTAGTTGAGTTCCTTAGTGGCATTTATTTTGTTTGCCTTATTTAGTTGAGCTCCTTATTCTCATTGTGATTTCATTCTTGATTTGCAACCCAAAAACCCGAATATCTATTTGAAACCCGAATTTCACGAACGACACCTAAATACAAGTTCGAATCAAACAACGTCAACTAGCCCCGAGAAAAATACGACCTGTGGCCCCTATATTACATTTTCATATTCTTGATTGTAAAAGGGTTTCCAGCATTTTATCCAGCTTTCATTTCATTGATTATTTAAATTTGATGAGCCCATACATTTCGTGACAAGATTAATTAGTATAATTTGGGCTCGTCAAATTTTTGGTGCCGTTGCCGGGGAAGCAACTAGTTGATTTGTTTGATTTTTGTTTGTATGCTTTTAGACATATCATTGGGTTCCATTTTATTGTGCTTATTCTTTCATATACGGTTGCTGCCATTTTTCTTGTTTGTTTTGTGACAGGGCTGCAAATTCAAAATGGGGTCAAAAGAGATAGAAGAGGCATTGGAGGAGTTAAAAAATGTGTTAAAGGGGTTGGACTACCAACTAGAACGTAAAGCTCAGTCATTTACTTATCAGAAGCCACCTCAACAACCACTTCAGCCACTCCAAGAATTCCAGCAGCCATATTTTGATTTCCAGCAGCCCCATTTGAATTTTCAGCACCCGAATGATCAATTTCAGCAGCCCTATCCTAATTTTGAGCAACCAAATCAGTTTTTTCAGCCACCATTGCAACAATTCGAGCAACCACAACAATTCCAACAATTTCAGCCGAATTCCAGCAATTTACAGAATTTCCAGAATTTTCAGAACGGGCAGCCAATTTTCCAGAATTTTCAGCCCAGTTTTCAGCAATTTCAGCCCAATTTTCAGCAACCATTTCAGCATTTTGAACCTCAATTCCAGCAATACAATCAAGGGCAGCAAAGTTTTCAATCATTCCCAGTTTTTCCAGCGCAAAACCAACAAACTTTTCAGCCTACACAGCCCTTGAACCAGTTTTCACAGCCCTACAATCAAGGGTTTCAAGGGCAGAATTTTCAGCCTTCGCCACCTAATTTTCCAGCTCAAAATCAAAACTTTCAGGGCTACATTTCCTAGCAAAATTTTCCAGTATATCAGCCCTCTAATCAGTCCTTTAATCAGCCCCAACAGCAGGGTTTTCAAGGATCACAGCAAGCTCAAAATTTTCAACCTACTTCATCCTTTCAAAATCAGTCAAGGAGCTATGCTAACCAAGGAGATTTTGAGAATCTTAATGAGAATGAGGCTCAACTACAAAGAATGGAGGAGATTTATCAACTAGTTGTACAATATCATCAACAGCAGCAAAGGCTTCAAGACATCGAAAGAGGCGTTGGACAAATTGCTAGTCAAGTGAATCAAATGCAAGTTCAAGGTGACCCTAGCGCATGGCCAAGTCCTTCTTCAAGTAATCTTGCACATTTGATAGAAGAAGAAGAAGATGATGTACTCATCAAAGTCTGGGCACCTAGAGCATACATTCCTCTGGAGATTCCTACTCAAAATTCATTTTCAAATTTTTCAGCTCCAGAAGAAGAAACTGAAGCTCCACAGGACCATTCTAGTCTTTTATTTTGTGATGATAGTGTTATTAGTGGTCCTAATTTTTCTAATACTGTTGTTGCAGATATCACAGAAGAAGAATGCATAGAGGATGATTCCATAGGTGTAGGGGATTGCACAAAGCCCCAGGGACCACCACAAGACTCAGAGAATGAACTAGAAAGTGTAGGGACTTGCTTGGTGGAAGCAAGCACCCAAGGATCACCAGTTGATTGTCCACCAGAGCCTGAGGCTGCAGAGGAGTTTGAACTTGACCAAGAGGAGGCCACAGATATACCTCCAGGTATTATCCAGCACGCTCAGGTAAGTATTTCTCCTCCTTCTTCAGAAAAATTCAGTGAGGTACCTAGGGATGATTCTATTGACTCTGATGAATTTATTGATATACCTTGTGTAGAGATTGTTTGTGAAAATCCAATAGAGGTACCAAATATTGATTTCCTTGATCATCATGCATTACTTGACACATCCATTGTAAATATGAATAGTGAAATAATTTTAGAGGCACCCATAATTGATGTAGTTTGTTATGATGAATCTTTAGATACATCTTTTGTGGATATGACTAGTGAAAATTTTTTAGAAGTGCCTGAAATGGATGTTATTTATTTTGATGAATCTCTTGTTATGTCTTATGCTGAAATGAATGTGAAAAACTTTTGGAGATACCTGATATTGATTTGATTGGTTGTGACACCTTACTTGATACACCCTTGATTGAAAATAATTGTGAAATTTCTATTGATGAGCCAGAAATTGATTTCTTTATTTGTGATGAGTATATGGATGCAAATTTTGTAGAAAATGATTTTGAAAATTTTATTGAGGCACCATAAATTGATTTAATTGGACATGATGCAGATTTGGATTTATTTCATGCAGAGACTGAACTTATATCATTTCTTTCTGACCCTGAACGCTTGAGAGAGGTATTACATGTTTTTGCAGGGTCCAGAAGACTTCAGGAGTGGGTACTCCAACTGAACAGACTTCAGCCTCCTGGAAGGACTTCTGAAGGGCATCATGAAGGAGGAGATGATCTGACTTTAATTAAAAGCACTCCATCCCTTGAATGGCTCTTGCACCTGAATCGCCTGAGGCCACCAGAGAAATTTTTTGCGAAGTTCAAGTGTGGGGGAGCCCGAATTCACTCAGCTACCCATGTTCCTCCACTACCAAGATGGAGGCTACTGCTTGATAGACTCCGTCCACCAGAAATAAAAGGGAGATTTTTCTTTCTTGTATTTTCTTTTATTTCATTTTTCATTTTCATGCTTCCTAGAATTAGAATTTTCCTTTGAATTGAGTCCTTGTAAATAAATGCATGTTATTTCTTTTGTCACTTTCTCTTGCATGAGTAGAAATAAAAGTATCCCTCTAGGTTATCTCCATAGCATTTTAGAATCTCTTAGAAAATTAATTAAATTTGGTTGTCAAAACTTAAGGTTTGAGTTCATGGATGAATTCTTGGTTGCTTGAGTACTACTTGCTTTAGATTCTTAATTGAGGACTTGGGATGAATTATTTTCACCTAGTGAGAATTAGCCTTATATTTGTGACACACATATGCTATTGAACTCTAGAACTTGCTTAGGTTCTTTCAAAACCATATTTCAATGATTGGATCACATCTATAGAGGCTTATCCATTTGTTTTCCTTTCCACATCAATTTTTAGCAATAATCATGTTTATCCATTTTTCTTTACTTATTTCTTACTCTTACCCTACTTTTCTTTGGACTTGTTGTTTGATTTGTTTCTAATGTTATTTTGCCCGAGACGGACAAAGATTCAAGTGTGGGGGAGTGACTAGCTTTTTGGAAAGATTTGGTATCAAGGAGGCACTTCAATTCGAAAAAATTTTTCATGTGCCAAAGGAGTTGAGTTTGATACCAAAAATGAGCAAGAGGATGGAAATCAATTCAAGCACATAGAGTTTTCATCATATTCTGAAGATCAAAGTGGCATGGTGTGATTCTTGAAAATTTTTCTGCAATGAGAAACAATGGCACGCAAAAGCTTGTGCCAAGGTAAAGAGAAGAAAAAAAAAATCTGCTATTTCAGAGAAATTGGTTTGGCTCAATAGTTGGGAAGTCAAGATCAGCAACCTTTTGTTGGAAGTCTGAATTGAGAGGGCTGATGAATGAAGAAAACAAGCTCAGCTGTTCTTTGCAGAAAAGTCAGAAAGTTGAAGACAAAGCTGTGCCAAAGCTGTTTTGGACAGCTTGATTTGAATTGTAGCTGTACCGAAACTGAAAAGAATCTTAAAGGCTGTACAAAAGCTGAAAAGAAGCTAAAAATCTGAGCTGAAACTAATGTAAGGTTGCTGCCGAGTGCTGAAATCTGAAGACAAGCTGAACAAATCAGATTCAAGGCAGAAATCTGTGCCATGAAGAAAAATCTGAAATTAATGGAGTTGGTAGCACAAGAGGGTTTGGATCAAGTAGGAATTATGGAAGATGAAATCAGTAACTCTTTGTTTAATCTGGATTGAAGTTGTAAAGTTTGAATTGAAGCAGAAATCTGTGCAGAGTTGAGGAACCAAGGTGGAAACAAGTGAAGAGAAAAAAAAAATCTGTGTAAAGGAAAAATCAGGAAATTTTGTGCCCAAGTGAAAAGAGTGCTATGAAATTGTTTTGGCTACTTTTCTAGGAGCTGAATTGCAGTTGGATATTTCTGAATCAATGCAGGGGTTGCTGGAATTTAAAAAAAAAAGAAGAAACAAAACAGTTTGTATCCATTTGAAAGTGAGTGTGCCATGGATGGAACTTGAATATGGAGCTGAAATTCAAGTGAACTTTCCACTGTTATTGGAGGCTAATTGTTCTGAGCAAGATCATTCGACAACAAGGTGAAGAAGTGAGCTGGAAATGCAGTTGGAAAAGAGAAAAATCAGAAATTAAATTGCCATGAGTCAGTTTGGTATCAAGAAGAGGTTGAAAATTGGGTTTTTGTATCATTTGATTGCAAGAATTAATTGATGCTACTGAATTTGGAGGAGCTGATCACATCATCAATAAAATAAGGAGAAGCTGCAGTAAAATCAGTGAGCTAGCAGCTGGAAAAAAAAAACAGTTTAAAAAAAAACAGTTGAAAAAAAAAACAAAGAGATAAAGAAGCAAGTTGGCACATCCATGAGTTTCGGCACCTTGAATTCATTGGAGTTTTCTCATCCAAATTACAGCCTTGTATCAATACATTCTGAGCTCCACTAGAGAGAAAGAAAAAGATTTGATGAAAAGAGAATGAAGAAAGGAATTTGGCACACAATAGAAGAAAATGGCACATTGAAACCAAGAAAGCGTTTTTCATCCAAACCAAAGGAATTACTCAAGATTTACTTCACCCATACTTTTGATATCATTAGAGGACTGTCAAGAGGGGGCAAAGCACATTGGAAACATTTTTAGCACTCAAGTCTTCTACCTTTCACATTTTTCCATTTTCTTAGTCTTTTACTCCATTTCTTATCATTTTCCTTGTTTTTACTTGTTTTTAATAGTTGTTGATCCCAATCATGATTAATGGTGGAGATTAGATAATAAGCAAGCCTATGGTAGTGCAAGAAGCATGTGTGTTTGAGTGAGCTCCACTTTCATCATCAACTTAGAACTTAAGGAGAGAGCCACCAATATTTTCCTTGAAAGGGCTAGAGATTTAAATTCATCTCAATGACTCATGATAGATGAAAAGGCCAAGTTGTTGATTTAAGGACAAGATACTAATCCATAGAGCTTAGATTTATGAGAATTGACAACCCTAGGTAATTTCTTTTCATTTGTTTCTAATTATGCTTAAGGAAGCCTAAGGGATATTTAGTTGTTTCGCGAGACGCTCAAGTATAAGTGTGGGGGAGTTGATAAGTACCATTTTTGTGATTATTTTAGATGTTAAAATCCATGTTTGATCCATGTTTTTATTGCTTAATTCTGATTTTACCCTAGGTTTTAGAACTTTATCTTATTTTGGACTTAATTGTAAAATTACATTAAAATGGATTAATTGGCCACTAAATTTTGGATCTATTTTTGTAGGCACCAAAGGTTCAAGGACTTAGGGCATATTGGGTCAAACCTGAGTCGGATGTGAACCGGATCGAATTATCAAGCCTATGATCAATCCGGGCCGTCCGATTCAAGAACGGTTAGATCTGAGCCATCCGGGACGATCTGAAGCAATCCGAGCTAGGGTTAGGGTTGATCAAGCTCTATGATCAAGATCTGAAGGTTTCATCCCAATCAGAGCTAGATCAACCGTTGGATCAAGCAAGGAGGGCTCTAGAGCGTCCAATCACAGATAGAGTTGATCTGGACCATCCGTTGCACATCTGGAGGATCCGAGCTACCACAAGGCAGATCCTGACCCCAGATCATCATCATAAAAGTTTGGCTCCAATCAGACCAAGATCTACCGTTGGATCTCCTCCGATTAATCTGAGCCGTCCATTTGTTTCTATTTAATCAAAAAATCAGCGCAGCTCATCCTCGTCGCGTTTCCTCGCCGCTACAGTAGGTTCTTCGTGTTCTTAGCATTTTCTTCCGTTTTTCTTTCAATCAAGGGGCGCGACCCCTCAATTCTTCATCAAGATCAAGATTTGGATCATTGGAGATAGCTAGGGTGGAGAGTTCAGCTCAGATTTCATTCGGACAGAGTGTGTTTGAGGGTTTCGGCACTCTTTGTGGTCCGGGAGCTTACATCTCAGCTACAATCAAATTCCGACGACTTGAGCCACTTGTAGGGGTTCTCAGGTGAGCTCAGGTCCTCTCCAAATCACCATCGCAGCTCAACAACTGAGATTGAAGCCTTCGGATTGGAAATTTCCCCAACTGTGCAGTTTGAGTAGATTCGACCAACTGAGCTGTTCTCCAATCGATTTGCTGTGCCTAGGGGTTCGAAGCCATCCTTTGCGTGACGAACAAAGAAACCTTGAGCTAGGGAAGATTGAGGAGTAGTTTAACTCGTTTAATTTCTGTTTCCGTAGCTGTAATCTTATTATCTGCACTGTTCTGTTCTTGCAGTTCGTATCAGCACATCAGATTTCGTTTCTTAATTGGTTTCAGCTGTAATCTAGCTGTAATTCTTCAAGTTAAGTAGTTTAGGAGTATGTTTAGTAAACAAGCAATTTAGTTTCACTTAGTTTTACAGTTTCGGCATTTGCGTATCGGTTTCGGCATCTGCGTATCAGATTCAATCGATTTCAGTTTCTGAAATTTTCAGATTAGTTAAGTAGCTTTTGGATGTGTTCCTGCTGTAGTTGTTTTAATTCTTCAGTCTAATTAGTTTAGTTACTTGTTAATGAGTAGTTGCAATTCATTTTAACTTGTTTCATGCTTTATTTTCTGCGTATCAAAGCCCTGTTGCGTGCCAACTTCCATTTCTGAATTTCTGATTAACATGTTGCGTATCAATCTGTTTTTCTTGCATGCCAAAGTTCATATTGCAACCCAGTTTATTTCTGCATTGTCTTTCCCTGCATTTCGATATCCAATTCATTTTGGCATTTCTGCAATAGGGCAAAAATTAGTTGAGCAGCTTGTGTTTAGCAGATCTTTATCCATGACTTCCTTTGATCGTTTCTAAGCATTGCAGCTGATTTGCAGTTCAACTTTGCTTGTGTTAAATTCCTGCAGTCTCCCTTTTTGTCCATACCTGCAACTCAGTTTGTTTCTGAATCAGGAATTTCATTCCTGCATACCAGTCTCAGCTCCTTAATAGTAGTGATTCCATATGTGCTGTCTCTGAAATCCAGCGTTCTTTCCATGCGCATCCAGCCATTAGTTCTGAAACTGTATATCCAGAAAACAGTGTTTGCTAAATTTTCCTTGACCATTAAATTGTGAATTTGACAGATTGTTCTGTGATCGGTTTGTTCAGCAATTCTGTATTTGTTTCTGCAGTTAATAACTCTGAACGGATCAGTAAAAAATTCTGCATACAGTCAGGGTTTTGGCACATAAGTTGTTTTGGTTTACTAGCCTACAGTTTGTATCAAGCAGGATTTTGGCATTTGTTTTGAATTGGATTTTCTTTTAGATAGCTTGCATCTGATTTGGATGTGCGGTCAGATCTGATTAACAACTTGGGATGAGTTACATGGGTTCATTAAGTTCCATTAGTTTTTTTTTTTTTAATCAAAGAAAAGAATCTTATTCCAAGAAGAGGAAACAAATCATATTAGAAGGGGGACCAAACCTAACCTTCTAATATGAGATTACAAGATAGAACAAAAACTAATTTTCCTTAATTTTACAATTAAGGAAACGAGAAAAATATTGGCTAGAAATATTTTTATACAACACAGCCAGCCATCATATATTGATTATATCCCTAAAACAAGGTCCTCTGGAAATTCATATCCATTTTGATGGTAACTCCATAAAATTCTGAGCATTAGCAGTTGAGCCCTGTTAAAACATAAGACTTTATGCCAAAGGGAAGCCTCCGAATTCCATATCACATATGCCGTTTTTGAAAACCAATATCACATCCTTTACCAGTCAAAAATCTGGCAAACTATATAACATTCAGATTCAGCCGGGGGAGCCATCAAATTATAGCAGATTTTCATAAAATTTATCAGAGAGCATCAGACCATAATATCAGAAATTCAATTATCAGAAAACCATCTCAGAGACTCAATAGAAACCCACAAATATATCTTTCAAAACCTGTTATCATTCTGATACGATATTACATATAAAGCATAAGCATAGCACATAAGTTTATCCCAAAATTCCAGATACCAATGAATCAAAGTATATCAGAATTTCATAGACTTGTATCAGAAGGTTCAAATTATATCAGAAGGTTCAAATTCAAATTTTGTTTCAGAATTTCAGTAAAAACTCTTTCAGTTATATCCCTCAATCCTGTTATCATTCTCCAAAATTTTTTCAGACTCTTTCAAAAATCCATTTAAACAAAATATAATCATTAGAGCATAAGAAGCCAAAGAGAAGGGATGATCCTTTTGATTAAAAAACCCTTCATTGCTAAAATAAACTCCTTCAGCAGAAAATCCACAAGACAGGCAGCTATAACAGTTTCTATGAACATTTAAAATTTGACAATAGTAGGAAAACCAGAAGACCAGAAAATTTATACCAAAATATCAGAAAGACCAAAGAATAATTGATCTTTCTGAGCACAGATAGATAGAAATTGTCCATCAGGTCTGTATTTCAGAATGCCCACTAGACTCTGCTTTCTACACTGCAACATAAAACCAATCAGAGCAACCAGATAAAAACAGAGCAGAATGACCACCAGAATTAAATTTCCAAAAGAATCTATAATATTTTCCGGTTCACTCTGATGTAAGGGATGCCCAACCTGTCAAGCTTACATATGCCATGCAGTTCTCTTACCATGTCATTCTTCAATAACACTTTTTCTCCTTGTACATTAAAGGCTTGGTTAGCCAAGAAATCAGCGGCGGCGTTAGCTTCTCTATACACATGAGAGCAAATTACATGATATTTCTCCACCAATATTCTAATTCTTGAAATTAACTTCCTATACTCCCAACACATAGCCGAAGATTGTAAAATTTTTAACGAAACCAAGGAGTCTGATTCTAACCAAACCGGGAGAAAATTACAAGCTACACATAATTCAATACCTGCTTGTATAGCAAAAAGCTCAGCCTTAACATTAGATGAGAAGCCCAAGGTACCATATTTTGCCATAATAAAGTCACCTGCGTGGTTTCTAATTATAACACCATAAGAAGAAAGACCAGGATTCCCTCGGGAACATCCATCAGTGTTTAATTTGTAGCATCCTATCTTAGGCTTCTTCCAATGCACCATCGTTATTGTGGTTCTAATTATGTTGTTAACTGTTAATCCCCAACTTCTAGCCACAGATGTGTACCCCTTCCAATGTGTTCCTTTAATGTTACCAGAGTGTCCCCCAAGCAAACAGTACTGAATTATATTGCTTGTAATTTTATGAGCTTTTTGTTTTAACCCTTTGTGTTTAGCCTCATTCCTAGCTAACCATAGAAACCATAGAATAAGGAATGGCATAACCTCTCTAACATGACCTCCCAGCAACCATTTCAAACCTAATTTCCAATCTTCTAAATTAGATGATCGATGAACATCAAAAATTCTTGCAAAATAGGACCAAACTTCTTTAGCAATTGGGCCATCAAAAAACAAATGTTCCCAAGTTTCTATGTGATCACAACAGAAGCATTTAGATGCAAGAGCAATACCACGGTTTTGTAATATATCATCAACTGGAAGCTTCCTTTTTAAGAAGCGCCAAGCAAAAATTGAGATATTAGGCCTTAACAGGTCATTCCAAATAGCATAATTAATATATGAAACAGAGCTTGTCTGTCTAACCTTGTCCCAAGCTGATTTCAACCTGAATTCACCATTTGTAGCAGGTTTCCAGATTATTCGGTCTGGTATATTCTGTTGCAAAGAATTTTCTTCAATTTCAGCCTTTAAATCCTCCGGAAGGACGTCCATAGCTTTATTATTCTTCCAATTTGAATTCTCAAGAATATCTACAACTTGCAAGTCTTTATTTTCAATAAGCATACCTTGATTAAAAAGAGGACCTCCATCAAGCCAAGTATCATACCAGAAGTTTATTTTACCATTTCCCAATATCCATCCAATGTTCTGTTCTGCTAAGCATCGAACTTTAATTAATCTGCGCCAAGTAAATGAAGCCTTGCCTTTTAAGCTCACCTCAACCGGATGACCGGATCCACAATATAACTTGGATAAAAATTTAGCCCAAAGTGTGTTTTGTTCTCTAAAACGGAACCATAGTTTAATGGCCATTGCCAAACTAAAATCAGTAAGCTTTCTAATCCCCAAACCACCCTCAAACTTCTGTGTACAGATATTATTCCAAGACACCCAATGAGTTTTCCTATTAATATCAGTCGATCCCCAAAAAAATTTTGCAAAAAACATTTCCAAGTTATGTAGGACAGAAAAAGGAGGGAGGAGAACTTGCAGTAAAAATAAAGGCATTGAAATGAGCACACTCTGAATTAAGCAAAGGCGACCCCCATATGACAAATTTGATAAATTCCAACCCAAGAGTCTATTCCTTATCTTCTCTAACATAGGATGAAAATAAGCAGATTTTCTATGCCCAGTAAATAATGGAATGCCTAAGTATTTCAAAGGCCATACACCCTCCAGAAATCCAGTAGCCATAAGGATCAATCTTTTATGAGATTCCGGAATTCTTCTTGACAAATAAATCAGACTTTTACCTGCATTAACTGCTTGTCCAGAGTTTTTCTCATAGTCATCTAGAAAGGCTTTGACTTTTTTAACACATTTGATTGACCCATTCAGGAATACCATTACATCATCAGCATATGCTAGATGAGAAATTCTCAAGGAACAACCTGAAACAAAACTCAAAGAGGGATTATTGATAAAAAGTTTCTCTAAACCTCTGGATAGAAACTCTGAGGCAATAATGAATAAGAAAGGCGAAATTGGATCCCCTTGTCTTAAACCTCTTTTTGATTGGAAAAAGCCTGCCATTTGTCCATTTATACGAATAGAAAACCAAACCATTGAAATACATCTTCGAATGCAAGCAATAAATTTTTCAGAAAACCCAAAAGCTGCTAAAATTTTAAAAAGAAAACTCCACTGGACCCTGTCAAAGGCTTTAGCCATATCAAGTTTCATAATCATATTTCCTCCTCTAACATGATAATTCAGCTTATGTGTCAATTCCTGAGCTAATAGTATATTATCAGATATTAATCTGCCTTCAACAAATCCACTCTGAAAAGGGGATATGATTTTATTCAGTAATTTTTTCAACCTATTTGCCAATAATTTTGATATTATTTTATAGGACACATTACATAAACTGATAGGCCGAAAATCTTGCCATGCTTGAGCATTCTCAATTTTAGGAATTAGTACAATGGTTGTAGCAGCCATACCTTTTGGGATCATCCCACCTGAGAAAAAATCAATCACAGCTTGATATACATCTTTTTGGATGAGATCCCAACAAGAAATATAAAATGCTACTGAAAAACCATCTGGTCCAGCCACACTATTTTGATCCATTTCCCATACTGACTGTTTTATTTCTTCTAGAGAAGGTAGGCTTGTAAGTGTGTCATTATCCTCCATAGAGATCAGCTCAGGAATGCAACTTAGATCCAATTCCGAATCATTGAAAGACTCACCTGTCAACAAATGCTCAAAATATGCGACTGCAGAATCTCTAATTAGATCAGATTTTTCCAAACACTCACCATTATCCCATATCCTGAAAATTCTGTTAGTAGACCTTCTTTTCTTCACCATGTTGTGGAAAAATTTTGTGTTTCTATCACCATCAGACATCCATTTAACCGCAGCTTTTTGTCTCCAAAAATCCTCTTCCATCTGAAGGGTTTTAAATAGAAGTGCTTGAAGTTTATTTTTGATCATTCTGTTCTCCTCCGACGGATTATTCTCAAACTTGATCTCGGCATCACTGAATTGTTTATCCACCTTCCTAACATTATCATGTATATTACCAAATATTTCCTTATTCCACCACTTCAAATGACTTTTCAACCTTTTCAGTTTAAACTGCAGCTTTGACATACCATAACTATCACATGGCAGATTCCAATTCAGCATCACAGTTTGTTTGAAACCTTGATGTCTTATCCACATATTCTGAAATCTGAAAGAAGCAACTACCTGCTCAAACATTGGAAAAGAAATCAGCAATGGGCAATGATCAGAAGCTGCCCTATTCAAATGCTCTATTTTCACCGAAAATCTATGCCCCTACGAAGAATCTAAAAACAAAACTCTGTCCAATCTCTTCCAAATCCTGTTGTTTGTCCAGGTAAAACAGTCCCCTACAAATCCAGCATCAACCAGCCCAGTAATCATCATGAAATTATTGAAAATCCTCCATCGCACCTCCATTTGTGACAGCACTGTAGACTGTTCTGTATCTTTTGCC
>JAGFNQ010001675.1:429496-515994 GCA_024364735.1 Boesenbergia rotunda | reverse complement strand
TTGATACATCCTTGTAGAAAATAATGCGAAATTTTATTGAAGTGCCAAAAATTGATTTTATTATTTGTGATAAATTTCAGGATGCATTTTTGTAGAAATAACTGTGAAAAATTTATTGAGACACCAAGAATTGATTTAATTGAACATGATGCAGTTTTGGATACATTCTCATGCAGAGACTGATATCATTTTATTTCTTTCTGACCCTGCACGCTTGAGAAGGTATTACATTGTTTTGCAGGGTCCAGAAGACTTCAGGAGTGGGTGCTCCAACTGAACAGACTTCAGCCTCCTGGAAGGACTTCTGAAAGGCATAAAGAAGGAGGAGATATTTTACTTTAATTCGAAGCACTCCATCCTTCAGTGGATTTTGAACCTGAATCGCCTTAGGCCACCTGAACAAAATTTTGTAAAGTTTAAGTGTGGGGGAGCCCGAATTCACTCAGCTACCCATGTTCCTCCACTACCAGATGGAGGCTCCTTCTGGATAGACTCCGTCCACCAGAATAAAGGGGAGATTTCTTCTTGTATTTTCTTTTATTTCATTTTTCATTTTCATGCTTTCTAGAATTAGAATTTTCTTGCTAATAAATGCATGAGTAGAGTAGAATGCTAGGAGTCATTGTAAATACCTTGTTATTTCTTTTGTCACTTTTTCTTGCATGAGTAGAAATAAAAGTATCCCTCTAGGTTATCTCCATAGCATTTTAGAATCTTTTGAAAATAAATTAAATTTGGTTGTAAAACTTAGGTTTGAGAATGGATGAAATCTTGGATGCTTGAGTACTTTTGCTTTAGATCTTAATTGAGGAGTTGGATGAATTTTTACCTAGTGAGAATTAGCCTTATATTTGTGACACACATGTTATTAAACTCTAGAACTTGCTTAGGTTCTTTCAAAACCATATTTCAATGATTGGATCACATCTATAGAGGCTAATCCATTTGTTTTCCTTTCCACATCAATTTTTAGCAATAACCATGTTCATTCCATTTTTCTTTGCTTATCTCCTACGCTTACCCCTTTTTCTTTGGACTTGTTGCTTGAGATGTTCTTAATGTTATTTTTGCCCGAGACGGACAAAGATTCAAGTGTGGGGGAGTGACTAAAGTTTTGGATGCATTTCAACTAGAAAAAAAAAAAATTTCATGTGCCAAGTGAGTGATGTTTGGTGCCAAGAATGAGCAAGAAGGATGGAAGCCATTGGAAACTTAGATTCTTTACTACATTTTGAAGATCAAAGTGGCAAACAAAGAAAAAAATCTGCACCATAAAAAAAAATCAGTGCCAAAAAGGAAGGATGAGATAAAAGAAGGAAAAAATGGGCATGTATCAACTCCCCTAGTGAAGAATTTAACTTTTCATTACTATGTGATGTATTTATTTTGGTAATCAGAGTTTAGAAAGGACTATGCCGTAGAGCTGAAATGGAGAGTAAAACAGAAAAAAATTTCAGAAAACAAAATCAAGTCAAGTTGGCACGCAAGAAGAAGTGAAGTTGTGAACAAATCAGATTTAATGCAAAACTTTTTGCTAACTGATGTGAAGGAAGTAGAGGATGCAAGAATGAAGAACCTAGCTATTCTAGATGCTGAATTCTGAAACCGGGTAGCTGCTGAATTCTGAAACCGGGTAGCTGCTGAATTCTGAAACAGGTGAATGCAGAAAAAGTCTGCAAACAATTGCAATTTTGTGGGCAGAATTGAACTTGCTTGCAGCTGTATTTTGTTAGAAGGTCAGATACATTTTGCCAGAGTTTAATTGGGAGCTGAACACAGTCTGAAATGAAGCTTTAAGTCTGAATTGAAGCTGAGAAAAAGCTGAGAAGGAGAAGCTAAAACTGAATTACATTTGAAGCTGAAAAATAAGGCAGTTTATGCCAAGAAGAAGCTGAAATTAGATTCTCCAAGGCTGTGAATCAGGGAACAAAATGCGGAAATGCATCTAGGATTATTAAGAACACCCAATGCTGACCAAATCTGGAAGAAATATGGGATGCTAGCAACTCTGATCAGCACATAAAAAAAAAAAAAAACAGAATGCAGTTTGTATTAAGAGGAGGCTGAAATTGGGTTTTGATGCTATTTTGCAAGTGGAACATCCAAGCTTTCCACTACTCCAGCCATTTGCACGAAATGTTTTTGAGAAATCAGGGAATTGAAAGGAATCTGCCGTGGAGCAGAAACATTGAAACAGAAAAAAAAAAAAAGAAGAGTGATGGAAGTGTGCAAAGTTGAGAAGAATATGTATCAAGAGTGACTTACTAATTGGCATTTGATGTGTCAACTTCTGATACTAACTGGTCCGAAATGTCCAAATGAGATTTCAGGGGAAAAATGAACAAGGAGGAGTTGAAATAACATCAGGGAATCAGTAGTGAACAGAAATAGAGAGAAAAAAAAAAGAAGAGAAGGAAGAACCAAGTGGCACACCATTGAACTTTGGCACTATTAAATCATGGAAGTTTCTCTCATCCAAATTGAAGATTTGTTCCACCATCATTCTGAATTCACTAGAGAGAAAGAAAAAGAAAAACAAAATCAGAAAGAGAAGCAAAGTAACAAGATTGGCACACAATTGAAAAAAAACTTGGCACAAGGAAGTCAAAGAGAGGTTTTTCATCCAAATCAAAGGAATTTATTCAAATGTGACTTCACCACACTTTGTTATTCACTAGAGGACTGAAAGGAGGGGCAAAACACATTGGAAACATTTTGAGCAACTAAGTCTCCCACTTCATCAATTTTTCCAATTTCTTAGTTTTTACTCCATTTCTTACCATTTTCCATGTTTTCATTTGTTTTTGTAGATGTTGATCCTATTCATGATTAATGGTGGAGATTAGATAATAAGCAAGCCTATGGTAGTGCAAAAAGCATATGTGTTTGAGTGAGCTCCACTTCCATCACCAACTTAGAACTTAAGAGAGAGCCACCAAAACTTCCCATGAAAGGCTATGAGTTAAATTCATCTCAATGACTCATGATAGATGAAAAGGCTAAGTTGTTGATTTAAGGACAAGATACTAATCCATAGAGCTTAGATTTATGAGAATTGACAACCCTAGGTAATTTCTTTTCATTTGTTTCTAATTATGCTTAAGAAAGCCTAAGGGATACATATTTAGTTGTTTCGCGAGACGCTCAAGGATAAGTGTGGGGGAGTTGATAAGCACCATTTTGTTGATTATTTTAATTGTTAAAATCCATGTTTGACCTATGTTTTTATTGTTTAATTGTGATTTTACCCTAGGTTTTAGGATTTCCTATTATTTTGGACTTAATTGCAAAATTACATATTTTTGGATTATTTGGCCACTAATTTTCTGATATATTTTTTGTAGGCATGAAAGGATCCTGGACCTAGGGCATACTGGGTCAAACCTGAGTCGGATGTGAGCCGGATCGAATTATCAAGTCTATGATTAATCCGGGCCGTCCGATTCAAGAGCGGTTAGATCTGAGCCATCCGGGACGATCTGAAGCAATCCGAGCTAGGGTTAGGGTTGATCAAGCTCTATGATCAAGATCTGAAGGTTTCATCCCAATCAGAGCTAGATCAACCGTTGGATCAAGCAAGGAGGGCTCTAGAGCGTCCAATCACAGATAGAGTTGATCTGGACCATCCGTTGCACATCTAGAGGATCCGAGCTACCACAAGGCAGATCCTGACCCCAGATCATCATCATAAAAGTTTGGCTCCAATCAGAGCAAGATCTACCGTTGGATCTCCTCCGATCAATCTGAGCCGTCCATTTGTTCCTATTTAATCAAATGTTCACAGCAGCTGTTCAGCGTCGCGTTTCCTCGCCGCAGTTCCTTCTTCTTCGTTTTTCTTTGCATTTTCTTCAGCAATTTCATCATCCAAGGGGCGCGACCACCTCAATTCTTCATCGAGATCAAGATTTGGATCATTGGAGATAGCTAGGGTGGAGAGTTCAGCTCAGATTTCATTCGGACAGAGTGTGTTTGAGGGTTTCGGCACTCTTTGTGGTCCGGGAGCTTACATCTCAGCTACAATCAAATTCCGACGACTTGAGCCACTTGTAGGGGTTCTCAGGTGAGCTCAGGCCCTCTCCAAATCACCATCGCAGCTCAACAACTGAGATTGAAGCCTTCGGATTGGAAATTTCCCCAACTGTGCAGTTTGAGTGGATTCGACCAACTGAGCTGTTCTCCAATCGATTTGCTGTGCCTAGGGGTTCGAAGCCAGCCTTTGCGTGACGAACAAAGAAACCTTGAGCTAGGGAAGATTGAGGAGTAGTTTAACTCGTTTAATTTTTGTTTTCGTAGCTGTAATCTTATTATCTGCACTGTTTTGTTTTTGCAGTCCGTATCAGCACATCAGATTTCGTTTCTTAATTGGTTTCAGCTGTAATCTAGCTGTAATTCTTCAAGTTAAGTAGTTTAGGAGTATGTTTAGTAAACAAGCAATTTAGTTTCACTTAGTTTTACAGTTTCGGCATTTGCGTATCGGTTTCGGCATCTGCGTATCAGATTCAATCGATTTCAGTTTCTGAAATTTTCAGACTAGTTAAGTAGCTTTTGGATGTGTTCCTGCTGTAGTTGTTTTAATTCTTCAGTCTAATTAGTTTAGTTACTTGTTAATGAGTAGTTACAATTCATTTTAACTTGTTTCATGCTTTATTTTCTGCGTATCAAAGCCCTGTTGCGTGCCAACTTCCATTTCTGAATTTCTGATTAACATGTTGCGTATCAATCTGTTTTTCTTGCATGCCAAAGTTCATATTGCAACCCAGTTTATTTCTGCATTGTCTTTCCCTGCATTTCGATATCCAATTCATTTTGGCATTTCTGCAATAGGGCAAAAAATTAGTTGAGCAGCTTGTGTTTAGCAGATCTTTATCCATGACTTCCTTTGATCGTTTCTAAGCATTGCAGCTGATTTGGCAGTTCAACTTTGCTTGTGTTAAATTCCTGCAGTCTCCCTTTTTGTTCATACCTGCAACTCAGTTTGTTTCTGAATCAGGAATTTCATTCCTGCATACCAGTCTCAGCTCCTTAATAGTGGTGATTCCATATGTGCTGTCTCTGAAATCCAGCGTTCTTTCCATGCGCATCCAGCCATTAGTTCTGAAACTGTATATCCAGAAAACAGTGTTTACTAAATTTTCCTTGACCATTAAATTGTGAACTTGACAGATTGTTCTGTGATCGGTTTGTTCAGCAATTCTGTATTTGTTTCTGCAGTTAATAACTCTGAACTGATCAGTAAAAATTTCTGCATACAGTCAGGGTTTTGGCACATAAGTTGTTTTGGTTTACTAGCCTACAGTTTGTATCAAGCAGGATTTTGGCATTTGTTTTGAATTGGATTTTCTTTTAGATAGCTTGCATCTGATTTGGATGTGCGGTCAGATCTGATTAACAACTTGGGATGAGTTACATGGGTTCATTAAGTTCCATTAGTTGAGTTCCTTAGTGGCATTTATTTTGTTTGCCTTATTTAGTTGAGCTCCTTATTCTCATTGTGATTTCATTCTTGATTTGCAACCCAAAAACCCGAATATCTATTTGAAACCCGAATTTCACAAACGACACCTAAATACAAGCGCAAATCAAACAAACTCTCAACTAGTCCCTGAGAAAAATACGACCTGTGGCCCCTATATTACATTTCCATATTTTTGATTGTAAAAAGGGTTTCCAGCATTTCATTCATTTGATATTTAAATTTGATGAGCCCATACATTTCGTGACAAATTAAACTAGTAGATTTGGGCGCGTCAAATTAAACTACAAAGAATGGAGGAGATAAGAAATGTGATAAAGGAGTGGGACTACCAACTAGAACGTAAAGCTCAGTCATCTACTTATCAGAAGCTACCTCAGCCACAATTTCAGCCACTCCAAGAATTCCAGCAGCCATATTTTGATTTCCAGCAGCCCCATTTGAATTTTCAACACCCGAATGATCAATTTCAGCAGCCCTATCCTAATTTTCAGCAACCAAACTTTCAGTTTCAGCCACCATTTCAACAATTGGAGCCACCACCGCAAGATTTCCAACAATTTCAGCCACATTCCAGCAATTTCCAGAATTTCCAGAATTTTCAGAACGGGCAGCCAATTTTCCAGAATTTTCAGCCCAGTTTTCAGCAATTTCAGCCCAATTTTCAGCCTACATTTTAGCATTTTGAACCTCAATTCCAGCAATACAATCAAGGGCAGCAAGTGTGTCAACCATTTCAGCAAGATCTGCCTCAAAACCAGCCATTTTATCAGCCCACACAGCCCTTGAATCAAAATTTTCAGCCTTACAACCAAGGGTTTCAAGGGCAGAATTTTCAGCCTTCGCCACCTAATTTTCTAGCTCAAAATCAAATTTTTCAGGGCTACAACTCCCAGCAAAGTTTCCAAGAATATCAGCCCTTTAATCTGCCTCAACAGCCATGTTTTCAACCAAATCAGCAAGCTCAAAATTTTCAGCCTACTTCATCCTTTCAAAATCAGTCAAGGAGCTATGCTAACCAAGGAGGCTTTGAGAATCTTAATGAGGATGAGGCTCTACACCAAAGGATGATGGAGATGTTGCAACAAGTTCTACAACAACAGCAAAATTTTCAACTGTTTCTACAGCAAAATTTTCAACAACAACAACAACAACAACAATGGGTTCAAAACATACAAGATCGATTGAATCAGATAAAAGCCCAAGTATTAGAACAATCAGATGATTCTATAGGTGTAGGAGATTGCACAGAGCCCCAGGGACCACCTACTGTGATTGATACATCAGAAAATTCAGAGGATAGGATTGAGAGTGTAGGGGACTGCACTGAGCCCCAAGAATCACCCATTCCTATTTCACAGGACCATTCTCGATTTTTATTTTGTGATGATAGTGTTATTAGTGGTCCTAATTTTTCTAATACTGTTGTTGCAGATATTACAGAAGAAGCATGCAGAGGAGATGATTCCACAGGTGTAGGGGACTGCACTAAGCCCCAGGGACCACCACAACTTTCAGAAAGTGTAGGGACTTGCTTGGTGGAAGCAAGAACCCAAGGATCACCTGTTATATTTGAGTGTCCACCAGAACCTGAACCTGAAGTGGAGCAATTACTTGACCAGGAGGAGAGCACGGATACATCTACTTCTGTAGAACCTCCAGGTATTTTTCAGCACGATCAGGTAAATACTCCTCCTAATTTTTCTGAAAATTACAGCGAGGTACCTAGTGCTCATTTTATTGATTCTGATGAATTTATTGATATACCTTGTGTAGAAAATAATTGTGAAAAATCTCTAGAGGTACCTAGTGTTGAATGGGTTGAAAATGAAACATGTGGTGATACATATCTTGAAAATGCTGAGTGTGAAAATTTTTTAGAAGTGCCTAGACTTGATGTTGATTATTGTGATGAGTCTGTAGATATATCTTTTACTGAAAATAATTGTGAAAAATTCATTGAGGCACCTGAGATTGATTTCATAGGCTTTGACACATTGCTTGATACATCCTTGGTAGAAAATAATTGCGAAATTTTTATTGAAGTGCCAAAAATTGATTTTATTATTTGTGATAAATTTCAGGATGCATTTTTTGTAGAAAATAACTGTGAAAAATTTATTGAGACACCAAGAATTGATTTAATTAAACATGATGCAGTTTTGGATACATCTCATGCAGAGACTGATATCATTTTATTTCTTTCTGACCCTGCACGCTTGAGAAAGGTATTACATTGTTTTGCAGGGTCCAGAAGACTTCAGGAGTGGGTGCTCCAACTGAACAGACTTCAGCCTCCTGGAAGGACTTCTGAAAGGCATAAAGAAGGAGGAGATTATTTTACTTTAATTCGAAGCACTCCAGTCCTTCAGTGGATTTTGAACTTAAATCGCCTTAGGCCACCTGAACAAAATTTTGTAAAGTTTAAGTGTGGGGGAGCCCGAATTCACTCAGCTACCCATGTTCCTCCACTACCAAGATGGAGGCTCCTTCTGGATAGACTCCGTCCACCAGAAATAAAGGGGAGATTATTCTTGCTTGTATTTTTCTTTTATTGTATTTTTCATTTTCATGCTTTCTAGAAGTAGAATTTTCTTGCTAATAAATGCATGAGTAGAGTAGAATGCATAGGAGTCATTGTAAATACCTTGTTATTTCTTTTGTCACTTTTTCTTGCATGAGTAGAAATAAAAGTATCCCTCTAGGTTATCTCCATAGCATTTTAGAGTCTTTTGAAAATAAATTAAATTTGGTTGTCAAAACTTAGGGTTTGAGCTAATGGATGAATTCTTGGATGCTTGAGTACGATTTTGCTTTAGATTCTTAATTGATGACTTGGGATGAATTGTTTTACCTAGTGAGAATTAGTCTTATATTTGTGACACACATGTTATTAAACTCTAGAACTTGCTTAGGTTCTTTCAAAACCATATTTCAATGATTGGATCACATCTATAGAGGCTAATCCATTTGTTTTCCTTTCCACATCAATTTTTAGCAATAACCATGTTCATTCCATTTTTCTTTGCTTATCTCCTACGCTTACCCCTTTTTTCTTTGGACTTGTTGCTTGAGATGTTCTTAATGTTATTTTTGCCCGAGACGGACAAAGATTCAAGTGTGGGGGAGTAACTACAAGTTTTGGATGCATTTCAACTAGAAAAAAAAAAAAAATTCATGTGCCAAGTGAGTGATGTTTGGTGCCAAGAATGAGCAAGAAGGATGGAAGCCATTGGAAACTTAGATTCTTTACTACATTTTGAAGATCAAAGTGGCAAACAAAGAAAAAAATCTGCACCATAAAAACAAAATCAGTGCCAAAAAGGAAGGATGAGATAAAAGAAGGAAAAAATGGGCATGTATCAACTCCCCTAGTGAAGAATTTAACTTTTCATTACTATGTGATGTATTTATTTTGGGAATCAGAGTTTAGAAAGGACTATGCCGTAGAGCTGAAATGGAGAGTAAAACAGAAAAAAATTTCAGAAAACAAAATCAAGTCAAGTTGGCACGCAAGAAGAAGTGAAGTTGTGAACAAATCAGATTTAATGCAAAACTTTTTGCTAACTGATGTGAAGGAAGTAGAGGATGCAAGAATGAAGAACCTAGCTATTCTAGATGCTGAATTCTGAAACCGGGTAGCTGCTGAATTCTGAAACAGGTGAATGCAGAAAAAGTCTGCAAACAATTGCAATTTTGTGGGCAGAATTGAACTTGCTTGCAGCTGTATTTTGTTAGAAGGTCAGATACATTTTGCCAGAGTTTAATTGGGAGCTGAACACAGTCTGAAATGAAGCTTTAAGTCTGAATTGAAGCTGAGAAAAAGCTGAGAAGGAGAAGCTAAAACTGAATTACATTTGAAGCTGAAAAATAAGGCAGTTTATGCCAAGAAGAAGCTGAAATTAGATTCTCCAAGGCTGTGAATCAGGGAACAAAATGCGGAAATGCATCTAGGATTATTAAGAACACCCAATGCTGACCAAATCTGGAAGAAATATGGATGCTAGCAACTCTGATCAGCACATAAAAAAAAAAAAAAACAGAATGCAGTTTGTATTAAGAGGAGGCTGAAATTGGGTTTTGATGCTATTTTGCAAGTGGAACATCCAAGCTTTCCACTACTCAGCCATTTGCACGAAATGTTTTTGAGAAATCAGGGAATTGAAAGGAATCTGCCGTGGAGCAGAAACATTGAAACAGAAAAAAAAAAAGAAGAGTGATGGAAGTGTGCAAAGTTGAGAAGAATATGTATCAAGAGTGACTTACTAATTGCATTTGATGTGTCAACTTCTGATACTAACTGGTCCGAAATGTCCAAATGAGATTTCAGGGAAAAATGAACAAGGAGGAGTTGAAATAACATCAGGGAATCAGTAGTGAACAGAAATAGAGAGAAAAAAAAAAAGAAGAGAAGAAGAACCAAGTGGCACACCATTGAACTTTGGCACTATTAAATCATGGAAGTTTCTCTCATCCAAATTGAAGATTTGTTCCACCATCATTCTGAATTCACTAGAGAGAAAGAAAAAGAAAACAAAATCAGAAAGAGAAGCAAAGTAACAAGATTGGCACACAATTGAAAAAAACTTGGCACAAGGAAGTCAAAGAGAGGTTTTTCATCCAAATCAAAGGAATTTATTCAAATGTGACTTCACCACACTTTGTTATTCACTAGAGGACTGAAAGGAGGGGCAAAACACATTGGAAACATTTTTGAGCAACTAAGTCTCCCACTTCATCAATTTTTCCAATTTCTTAGTTTTTACTCCATTTCTTACCATTTTCCATGTTTTCATTTGTTTTTGTAGATGTTGATCCTATTCATGATTAATGGTGGAGATTAGATAATAAGCAAGCCTATGGTAGTGCAAAAAGCATATGTGTTTGAGTGAGCTCCACTTCCATCACCAACTTAGAACTTAAGAGAGAGCCACCAAAACTTCCCATGAAAGGCTATGAGTTAAATTCATCTCAATGACTCATGATAGATGAAAAGGCTAAGTTGTTGATTTAAGGACAAGATACTAATCCATAGAGCTTAGATTTATGAGAATTGACAACCCTAGGTAATTTCTTTTCATTTGTTTCTAATTATGCTTAAGAAAGCCTAAGGGATACATATTTAGTTGTTTCGCGAGACGCTCAAGGATAAGTGTGGGGGAGTTGATAAGCACCATTTTGTTGATTATTTTAATTGTTAAAATCCATGTTTGACCTATGTTTTTATTGTTTAATTGTGATTTTACCCTAGGTTTTAGGATTTCCTATTATTTTGGACTTAATTGCAAAATTACATATTTTTGGATTATTTGGCCACTAATTTTCTGATATATTTTTGTAGGCATGAAAGGATCCTGGACCTAGGGCATACTGGGTCAAACCTGAGTCGGATGTGAGCCGGATCGAATTATCAAGTCTATGATTAATCCGGGCCGTCCGATTCAAGAGCGGTTAGATCTGAGCCATCCGGGACGATCTGAAGCAATCCGAGCTAGGGTTAGGGTTGATCAAGCTCTATGATCAAGATCTGAAGGTTTCATCCCAATCAGAGCTAGATCAACCGTTGGATCAAGCAAGGAGGGCTCTAGAGCGTCCAATCACAGATAGAGTTGATCTGGACCATCCGTTGCACATCTAGAGGATCCGAGCTACCACAAGGCAGATCCTGACCCCAGATCATCATCATAAAAGTTTGGCTCCAATCAGAGCAAGATCTACCGTTGGATCTCCTCCGATCAATCTGAGCCGTCCATTTGTTCCTATTTAATCAAATGTTCACAGCAGCTGTTCAGCGTCGCGTTTCCTCGCCGCAGTTCCTTCTTCTTCGTTTTTCTTTGCATTTTCTTCAGCAATTTCATCATCCAAGGGGCGCGACCACCTCAATTCTTCATCGAGATCAAGATTTGGATCATTGGAGATAGCTAGGGTGGAGAGTTCAGCTCAGATTTCATTCGGACAGAGTGTGTTTGAGGGTTTCGGCACTCTTTGTGGTCCGGGAGCTTACATCTCAGCTACAATCAAATTCCGACGACTTGAGCCACTTGTAGGGGTTCTCAGGTGAGCTCAGGCCCTCTCCAAATCACCATCGCAGCTCAACAACTGAGATTGAAGCCTTCGGATTGGAAATTTCCCCAACTGTGCAGTTTGAGTGGATTCGACCAACTGAGCTGTTCTCCAATCGATTTGCTGTGCCTAGGGGTTCGAAGCCAGCCTTTGCGTGACGAACAAAGAAACCTTGAGCTAGGGAAGATTGAGGAGTAGTTTAACTCGTTTAATTTTTGTTTTCGTAGCTGTAATCTTATTATCTGCACTGTTTTGTTTTTGCAGTCCGTATCAGCACATCAGATTTCGTTTCTTAATTGGTTCAGCTGTAATCTAGCTGTAATTCTTCAAGTTAAGTAGTTTAGGAGTATGTTTAGTAAACAAGCAATTTAGTTTCACTTAGTTTTACAGTTTCGGCATTTGCGTATCGGTTTCGGCATCTGCGTATCAGATTCAATCGATTTCAGTTTCTGAAATTTTCAGACTAGTTAAGTAGCTTTTGGATGTGTTCCTGCTGTAGTTGTTTTAATTCTTCAGTCTAATTAGTTTAGTTACTTGTTAATGAGTAGTTACAATTCATTTTAACTTGTTTCATGCTTTATTTTCTGCGTATCAAAGCCCTGTTGCGTGCCAACTTCCATTTCTGAATTTCTGATTAACATGTTGCGTATCAATCTGTTTTTCTTGCATGCCAAAGTTCATATTGCAACCCAGTTTATTTCTGCATTGTCTTTCCCTGCATTTCGATATCCAATTCATTTTGGCATTTCTGCAATAGGGCAAAAAATTAGTTGAGCAGCTTGTGTTTAGCAGATCTTTATCCATGACTTCCTTTGATCGTTTCTAAGCATTGCAGCTGATTTGCAGTTCAACTTTGCTTGTGTTAAATTCCTGCAGTCTCCCTTTTTGTTCATACCTGCAACTCAGTTTGTTTCTGAATCAGGAATTTCATTCCTGCATACCAGTCTCAGCTCCTTAATAGTGGTGATTCCATATGTGCTGTCTCTGAAATCCAGCGTTCTTTCCATGCGCATCCAGCCATTAGTTCTGAAACTGTATATCCAGAAAACAGTGTTTACTAAATTTTCCTTGACCATTAAATTGTGAACTTGACAGATTGTTCTGTGATCGGTTTGTTCAGCAATTCTGTATTTGTTTCTGCAGTTAATAACTCTGAACTGATCAGTAAAAATTTCTGCATACAGTCAGGGTTTTGGCACATAAGTTGTTTTGGTTTACTAGCCTACAGTTTGTATCAAGCAGGATTTTGGCATTTGTTTTGAATTGGATTTTCTTTTAGATAGCTTGCATCTGATTTGGATGTGCGGTCAGATCTGATTAACAACTTGGGATGAGTTACATGGGTTCATTAAGTTCCATTAGTTGAGTTCCTTAGTGGCATTTATTTTGTTTGCCTTATTTAGTTGAGCTCCTTATTCTCATTGTGATTTCATTCTTGATTTGCAACCCAAAAACCCGAATATCTATTTGAAACCCGAATTTCACAAACGACACCTAAATACAAGCGCAAATCAAACAAACTCTCAACTAGTCCCTGAGAAAAATACGACCTGTGGCCCCTATATTACATTTCCATATTTTTGATTGTAAAAAGGGTTTCCAGCATTTCATTCATTTGATATTTAAATTTGATGAGCCCATACATTTCGTGACAAATTAAACTAGTAGATTTGGGCGCGTCACCCATCCTGAGTACATTCCACTCCGCACTCAAACCCTAGGATTTCCCGAGTACAATCACACTGCACTCGTACCCTTACGACTCGACTGACTCCTCCTCCGCAGCCTTGACTGTTGCCTTCGCGCCCTCTTCATCTTCGGCCCTCGTCCCTCGGATGCGCACGCAAGCCTCCAGCTTGCCTCCATGCCACCCTTCACGTACGCCTCGAAGTCCGCGCCCATCAGCTCATCGTCCCTGCACTCCATGGTCCCTCAGATGTGCACGCCAGCCTCCAGCTGGCCTCCATGTCATCCTTCACCATACTGAGGCCGTCCAGTCAGGTCCATATGTGTATCCTGTACAACCTGCACACTCAACATACGCATATCAAATACAAAGGTAAACCTAACTTAAACCCTTTGCACAAACATCAAAACCCATGGTCACACCAGACCATCTTAGGGCCGATTGCTCCAACAATTTGCTGCTCTAACAGTCTGATTAAGTTTCAGGTGACAGGGGAGGATTCAAACACTCAAGGAGAAGTCAAAGAGAGCTTTCCTTGGAGCAGGTTTGTCTCTTTCTCAACTCAGGTTGCAGGCTGGAGCTGCAGAACTGAAGCGCTGACTGAAGCTTGGCTGAGGGAGCTCAGGAAGTTCAGTAAGGGTTCAGTGTAGCTGGTGCGTTGGCAGTGAGGCAGATGTAGGCTGCTGGAGTTGAGGTCACTTGTGGCTTGGAGGAGAAACAAAAGGCACGAGAGAGCTACAGTGGAGAAAAGAGTTCGAAAATTCTTCAGCTTGTGTTCTTGAGTTCTCCACATTGAGCTTGCTGTGCACTTGAGGTTTCCATCATTCCAAGCAAGCAATTGAGAAGCAATCATCCTTTACTTGAGCCTTGAAGGAGGGAACGAGAAGCTTGGAGTCCGACAGTGGGAAGACACGAAGAAGGGTTCTTGCGTGAGATCGCCACTGGGTGGAGCTCGAGGAAGCTTGTTGTGTTCTTGTCCTTGCCAAGGGTTTGAGTAAGATCTTTCTTGTTGTTTCATTGAGCTTAAACACTTATCCGTGATTGAAACGTTGTGGAGAGGTTTCTCCACCGAGAAGGAGGTTGCTTTATATCCGGTGATCACCGGGGCTTGATCTGCCGACGATCAAGGGATCGCCCACCTTAAGGGCACGCCAAGGAGTAGGGGCAAGTTATCCCCGAACCTTGTAAACCTTCTTGTTAGCGATCTTGGTAGCTGTCGATTATTAGCTTTCATTTACTGCACTGCTTTGCTATTTTCTTTGCTTCTTCCGCTGTGCTGCTGATAGTTTAAGTGCAGAAATATTGCTAAGCTCTTCAAAGGAAAAGTGTTGGCTATATTCACCCCCCCCCCTCTCTAGCCATCCGATCCCAACAAGTGGTATCAGAGCTTGGTGCTCTGTTTATGGCTTAAAATTCGAGAGTTTTCAACAAGATGGCATTGAGAGAAGGATTCTCCACCACTCGACCTCCATTCTTTGATGGCGCCGACTTTCAATATTGGAGATCAAAGATGGAATACTATTTGAAGATGAACATCCATACTTGGTTCGCGGTGAAGGAGGGATTCACCCCTCCTAAGGATGATGAAGGCAAAGAACTTGAGTCATGGAGATGGATTGCCTAACAAACAAGGAAGAGTGAAGCCGACGCGAAGGCGGTTGTCACTCTACAATGTGGCATGAACAAAGATCAACTCATCAAGGTTGGTCCTTTCACAAGTGCGAAGGACTTGTGGAACAAACTCATTGAGCTTCATGAAGGCACCTGAGACTCTAGAATTGCCAAGAGGGACTTGTTCCTCAATCAACTCCAAAATCTTGCCATGAAGGAGAATGAGTCGGTAAGTGAGCTCCATAGCCGGTTCAAGGAAGTCCTCAATGGACTTCATTCAATTGATGAAAAGGTCGAGAACCGCGACCTTGTGAGGTATATCTTGAAAGCTTTTCCAAGGAATGCTTTGTGGTCATCCATGGTGGATGCCTACAAAGTATCCAAGGATTTATCTATTGTGAAGTTAGATGATTTATTTTGTGAGATGGAATTGCATGAAATGGCTAACAAAGGCCCCAAGGAGAAGGGGATTGCCTTAGTTGCAGGGGACCGAGCCACTAAGAAGAAGAAGGAAAAGAAGAAGGAGAAGGAGATCTCATCATCTTCATCTTCTTCCGGATCCGAATCCAATTCCGAGGAAGATGGCAGCGGCTCCTCTTCATCCGAAATGACCAACTTTGTGAGAAGGATGATGCGAAGAGACCGACGTTTCAAAAGGAGAGGTAACACTAGTGAGTTCAAACTTGATAAGAATAACGCATCTTGTTTTGAGTGTGGTAGGAAAAGGCATTTTAAGAATGAATGTCCGAAGCTTAAGAAGGAGGAGAAACCCAAAAGAAAAGAAGAAAAATCCAAGAAGAAAAAGAAAGCTTTGAATGCTTCTTGGGATGAATCATCTTCTAGCTCATCCGATGATGAGAAGGAGGAGAAGAGCACAAGGCAAGTGGCACTCATGGCTCTTGGAGAGGAGAGCAGTGAAGAATCTTCAAGCTTCTCAAACGCGGCTTCATCATCTTCGGATGATGAAGAGGTAACTTCTCCCGAGCTTGAAAAATGTTATAGAGCAATTGCATGTTTAACTAGTATGCTTAAGAAATCCAAAAATAAAGTTAAAGCATTGCAATTAGAAGTTGATCAATTGAAAGCCTCTAGGGATGATAACATTGATGACTTGCATGTTGAATTACTAGAAGATGAAATTAAATCTTTGAAACATGAGATTGTAAGCTTGAAATCCTCTAAGGTTGAGGAAATCAGTGACTTGCATGATAACGTGTTAGTAGAGGAAAACCAATCATTGAAGAGTGAAGTTGAGAAGCTCAAGAATATTCTTGGGAAATTCTCAAATAGCTCTAAGACCCTAGATATGATCCTAAATGCCTAAAGAGCGGTTTACAATAGGGCCGGTATTGGTTACCGCCCTAAGGAACCCTCATTTGTATCTCTCATGTCTAGGACTGACATGAGACAATCTAGGACACCCAAGACTCAAAAGAAAGTTGTCAAGGCATGGGTGCCTAAGTCATGTTTAGTTGATGCTTTAGGTCCCAAGGTTTGGATACCTAAGACTTCTATTTTTCGAATTGTGTAGGTTATGATTGAGGGGGAACATCTATCAACTTGGTTTGTTGATAGTGGATGCTCCAAACACATGACCGGGGATAGATCATTGTTTACCACATTTCACAAGAAGAGTAGAGGTAATGTATCATTTGGTAACAATGGTAGTCTTAAGGTCATAGGAATAGGAGACATTCAAATATCCGAATGTCTTAGAATCTCAAATGTCCTTCTAGTCAAGGGGATGAAGTTTAATCTCCTAAGTGTCAGTCAATTGTGTGACACGGGTTACACAATTGACTTCCAACCAAGTCAATGTCTAGTTAGACAAAATGACACATTGGACACGATACTAGTAGGAGCAAGAGTAGACAATATTTATCAAGTTTCATTTAAAAGTGCTACTAATGCTTTTGTTAAGTGTTTCATGTCAAAAGAAGAAGAGTCCACACTTTGGCACCGGAGATTAGCTCATGTCAACATGAAGAACATCCGGAAGTTGGCCAACAAGGGACTAGTTCGAGGCTTACCGAGCATCAAGTATGGAAAAGACAAATTATGTAATGCGTATCAAATGGGTAAGCAAACAAAATCTGCACATAAAGGTAAAAGCCCTGTAAGTACCTCCAATGCATTAGATTTACTTCACATGGATCTATTTGATTGTAGTACCATCATATCGTTGAATGGTAGTAGATATTGCTTTGTTATCATTGATGATTTCACTAGAAACACATGGACTTACTTTTTAAAATATAAGGATCAAACCTTAGACATTTTCATTTCTTTTTGTAGAAGAGTTGAAAATGAAAAATCATTAACAATTAAGACAATTAGAAGTGATCATGGAGGAGAATTTCAAAACCAAAGGTTTCTAGAATTTTGTCAAGATAAGGGTTATAGACATGAGTTCTCTACTCCTAGAACACCACAACAAAATGGTGTTGTAGAGAGAAAGAACCGTGTTCTTCAAGAGGTTGCACGAAGTATGCTTAATGAGTACTCACTCCCGAGTTACTTGTGGGCTGAAGCTGTAAATACAGCTTGCTATGTGCAAAATCGAGTTCTCATCCATAGGATTTTAGGAAAGACTCCCCATGAACTTTGGTTTGGGAAACCACCTACGGTTAAACATCTTAGGGTGTTTGGTTGTAAGGTGTTCATCCTAAACACCAAGGATCACCTTGGAAAGTTCACGGCAAAGGCTGATGAAGGGATACTAGTCGGGTACTCCCTCGTTAGCAAAGCCTACCGAGTCTACAACAAGAAAACTAGATTAGTTGAAGAGTCTTCTGATGTGGTTTTTGAAGAAATTCCGAAATCAATTGACCAGTCAGAAAATGTAGAAGGAGTTCAACTCGAACTAAGGAGACTTAGTTTGAATGAAATTCCAAGTGTTGTTGATGGTGACGAGTCTGATGACGGTGAGCCTAGACAACCCATTGATCAGCCGGATCCTGAGGCTGAACCTGTGTCTAGTGAACCCGTTCAAGAAGCACCACCAACACCAAGGCAAACGAGATTAGCCTCTAGTCATCCCCAAGAACAAATTGTTGGAGACATCCATCAAGGGGTTAGGACTAGATCATTCTTCCGGAATGAGGCTAATGAAGTTGCTCTCATTTTCGAAATTGAACCTAGAAAAATTGATGAAGCATTAAATGATCCCGATTGGATTATTGCGATGCAAGATGAACTAGGTCAATTTGAGAGGAGTCAGGTTTGGGACCTAGTCCCTAGACCTAAGAAGACCACCATTATTGGAACCAAATGGGTCTTCAAAAACAAATTAAACCACAAGGGAGAAATCATTAGAAACAAGACACGCTTGGTAGCCAAGGGCTACAGTTAAGTTGAAGGTCTTGATTATGATGAGACTTATGCTCCTGTGGCACGATTAGAGTTCATTCGATTGATGCTTGCATTTGCAGCACATCGTGGCTTCAAATTATTTCAAATGGACGTCAAATCGGCCTTCCTAAATGGTTTGATTAGGGAAGAGGTCTATGTCGAACAACCTCCGGGGTTTGAGAGTACCGAATATCCAAACCACGTGTTCAAGCTCAAAAACGCACTCTATGGCCTTAAACAAGCACCCCAGGCTTGGTATGAGTGGTTGTCGACATTTCTGATTGAAAAGGGCTTCGTCAGAGGTCAAATAGACCCTACACTATTTCTATGAAGAGATGGTGAAAATATATTTGTGGCCCAAGTATATGTCGATGACATAATCTGTGGCTCAAACAATAAGGGCTATTTACGTGAATTTATCGGACACATGGAGAGTGAGTTTGAAATGAGTCTAGTGGGAGAGTTGACTTTCTTCCTGGGACTTGAAATCAAGCAAACTCGCGATGGTATCCATGTGCACCAATCAAAGTACACACATGAAATGCTCCGAAAATTCAATATGAGTGATTCGAAAGAGGTAACCACTCCCATGGCTACAAACACAAGATTAGACAATGATGAGAGTGGTAAACCAGTTGATCTTACTCAATATCGAAGCATGATAGGTAGTTTGCTATACCTCACAGCTAGTCGACCAGATATACTATTTGCTGTAGGTATGTGCGCTAGGTATCAAGTCTGTGCCAAGGAATCTCACCTAATTGCTGTTAAGCGAATTTTGAGATATCTTAAGGGTACAATTGGTGTAGGTCTTTGGTATCCCCGTACCGAATCTTTTGATTTGATGGGCTATACGGATTCCGACTACGCTGGATGTAAGTTGGACCGAAAGAGCACTAGTGGGGGCTGCCAATTCTTAGGATCGTCTTTAGTAAGTTGGTTGAGTCGAAAGCAACATTGTGTTGCTCTTTCCACTACCGAGGCAGAATATATCGCCATGGGAGAGAGTGTATCACAATTGTTGTGGATGATTCACACCTTAGAGGACTATGGATTGAGTTACCAGGGTGTGCAAGTGCTATGTGATAACATTAGCACAATTAACTTAACCAAGAATCCGGTCCATCATTCTAGGATAAAACATATTGAAGTAAGACACCACTTCATTTGGGATCATGTAACTAGGGGGAACATCATACTCTCACATGTGGAGTCAAAGTCAAACCTAGCTGACATTTTCACTAAACCACTTCCCGAAAGTGAAGTTAGTTTCCTAAGACGGGAATTGGGAATGTGTCGCGCTTCATGATGTTCAAATTGCGTTCAAAACCCTTCATGATGATTTCGAAGTTTTTGGGAACAATTGGGTAACTTTGGGAACATCTCACACAAACTATAAGGTTTAACAAAACGTTTTTATTTGCTAGATATGGGGTGAGATGTTAGGTTTAACTCAATTTCTCAAAATGTCATTGCATCCCTTGAGGAATTAAGTTAACGAGATAATAATCACGGTGGTGACCAAGTATGGGGAAAACCATTGCATAACATATGTGTATATGGCTTCTTGATCATACTTGGACATTCCAATCAAGGCAACTTGATTGGAAACTTGGATTTGGAATCAAAACTTGATTGAGTTTGCTTGATTGATTGTTGATTGAGTTTGACTCCATTTAGATGGAGCAAAGTGATTGTTGAACCTATAAGGACTTTTGATTCTTGTTTAGGAATCAATTCTAGTCGAGTGATCGTGTCCAAGTTCGTTAATCTTCACCAAATATCGCTTGGAAAATTCAGAAATTCTGAAACTGAACATTTCAGTTCGTATCAGGAACCCTGATCGGTCACCAGACCGATCAGGCATAGGGCTGATCGGTCCCTAGACCGATCTGGCACCCTTCTGTGGTGATCGGTCCACAGATCGATCAGAGAGGCAGACTCTCCGAACCTTTTGCCTGACGATTCTGAGCCAGCCTGGATCGGTCTCCGGACCGATCTGGCACCCTGTGGGGATCGGTCCACAGACCGATCAGGGAGCCCAGCAGTTTTTCCCCAGACCCTACTGTTCGTGTCCTGAACGGTCACCCGACTGATCAGGAGCGCGTCTAATCGGTCATCTGACCGATCAGGCCCATGCCAGTCCGATCAGGATGTATCCTGATCGGTCTGGACGCGATCAGATCGAACGGTGATCCGTTCAGATGCATTAAATTTTGGTTGGTGGACCGATCCACCAACCGATTAACTTCGCGAACACTCTTATCGGTCGAACCTTAGCGCCGAAAACCTCCCTCTCGCACGTGTGAAACTTCCTCAGTGCCTTCCTCTTCCTCTTACGAGTGTGCCCTGGTGGCTCTGAGAAGATCTTCCGAGTCCCCGTGACGTCTCTCTCACGGACCAACCCTGCGACCAGTTCTGCGCTGGCAGTCTTTTCCTGCGCACGTTTTCTTCTCCTCAAAACTTCAAGAATCACTTCAATGGCACCGAAGTAAGTGTTTGGCTTCATCTTTCGTTTCAAAAAGCTCATGAACTATGTATTGTGAAGCTAATCATATTTTGGTTGTTGCTCTTGTTCTTGCTGTTGTGCCATGACCCTTTGCCCGTGACCCTACTTTTTCACCTTTTGGTTGGGTATTTTTGATTGGGTATTATCTATGATGATCAACTCTTGTATGATTCACCCTTTGAATTCTGTGTCATGATCAATTCAAACCTCCTTAGAAAGTCTTCCAAGGGCAAGGAACCTACTGAGGGCAGCACGAGGGGGAAAGCTCCTTCCTCCTCCGCCCCTTCCAGAAGGCCACAGCCTTCTTCTAGCTCTCGGTTCCCCAATGCGGTCTGTGAACAGGCCTTTCAAGCAAGGACCTTCAAATTGTTATCCTGCAGATCCATTGATATTCCCTTCCTGACTGAGTTCTGTCCCTCTGTCATGGAGATAGTCATGTATTACAATCTGGGTTTTCTTCTCTCTTTGGAACGGACCATAAATTATGACCTCGTCTCTGAATTCTACAACAACCTACAACAAGGTCCTCAAGGGGGATTCGAGTTCACTACTCGTGTCGGGAAGATGAATCTCGATTTCTCATACGAGATTTTGGCAGAGTACTTGGGTGGTCGACGATCACCTAACCTCTACTCGATTTATCCAGAGCTTCCTGATCCTCTGCTGGCCCCGTTCGCAGATACTGTTGGGAACGAGATGGCTATAGAGGGGGGTGAATATAGACAATCACTTGCCCCTTGGAAACTTATCACGATTTCTGCAACTCAAATATCAGTAGCACAGCGGAAAGAGTGGAAAACAGAGTATGCAGAAAAACGAAATAAAAGCAAAACAAACACAACTAGCAAGATCGCTAACAAGGAGAGTTTACAAGGTTCGGGGATAACTTGCCCCTAGTCCTTGGCGTGCCCTTGAGGTGGGCGATCCCTTGATCGTCGGCAGATCAAGCCCCGGTTAACACCGGATATGAAGCAACCTCCTTCTCGGTGGAGAAACCTCTCCACAGCGTGTTTCAAACAATGATATATAATAAGCACAATGAAACAACAACAAGAAAGATCTTACTCAAACACTTAGCAAGGACAAAACACAGCAAGCTTCCCTGAGCTCCACCCAGTGGCGATCTCACGCAGACCCCTGTCTGCTTCGTGTCTTCCCACTGTCGGACTCCAAGCTTCTTGTTTTCTCCTTCAAGCGCTCAAGTATGATGATTGCTCCTCAATAGCTTGCTTAGAATGGTTGAAGAACTCAAGAACAGCAAGCTTGTAGCACCAGAACGCGAGAACAGCAAGAACTGAAGCACTTAATCACTGAAGAACTTATTCTTCTTTTAACTGATGAACTCGCATTTCCTTTTGTTTTCCGCCAAGTAACAGGTGACAACATCTCTGTAGCTCCCAGCTACTCATCTGCCAATGCCAGCCTCTACTGAGCTATCTCTAGACTCACTGAGCTCCTCAGTCGAGCTCCAGTCTCAGCTCCAGTCTGCAGTTCGCCGTTGCAACCTGAGATGGGAAAAGGGACAAACCTGCTCTGAGGAAAGTGCGCTTTGACTTCTCCTTGAGTGTTTGAATCCTCCCCTGTCACCTGAAACTCAATCAGAGCATTAGAGCAGAAGATCACGCAGCATATCACATATCAGAAACATACATCAGCAAATCCGATACGATCAGACACTCTGACCGCGTCTGACAGTGAAATTTGAATTAAAGTGATCGGTCACCGGACCGATCCAGGGTGTGTGGATCGGTCACCAAACCGATCCACCGCTTGCTGGGATTCCCAGCTCTCGCAGCTATACACGCCTGATCGGTCACCGACCGTTCAGGGTGAATCTTGATCGGTCACCAGACCGATCAGATTGGATCCCGATCGGTCACCCAGACCGATCAGAGCAGATGAACAGTTACTTTTTAATCAAATCCAAGATTCCTGATCGGTCACCAGACCGATCCAAGACTTTGATTTGCAAGGGAACTCACTCACAGTTTGCTCCCTGATCGGTCGCCAGACCGATCAGGAGCAAGACAGCAAGGAAGCAGCCTGCTCCCTGATCGGTCACCGGTTCGATCAGGAGCCACACAGTAGATTCCCAATCTCACTGTGCGCTCCCTGATCGGTCACCAGTCCGATCAGACATAGCTGGATCGGTCACCAGACCGATCCACTAAGGAGCAGCGTGCCAAAAGTCCCTGATCGGTCACCAGACCGATCCAGTGACTCAACCCTAGCCCTCCAAGCTAGGAATTCATCCACCTTAGCCCTCCAAGCTAAGGATTTTTCCATCTAACTCTCCAAGTTGGGAATTTGCACCTAACCCTCTAAGTTAGGACTTTTCACCTAGCCCTCCAAGCTAGGACTTTTCACCTAGCCCTCCAAGCTAGGACTTTTCACCCAACTCTTCCGAGTTAGAACATCATCCAACCTAGCCCTCCAAGCTAGGCACCTGACCCTCCAAGCCAGGACTTTTTCACCTAATTCTCCAGGATGGGAATTTGCACCTAACCCTCCAAGTTAGGACTTTTCACCTAGCCCTCCAAGCTAGGACTTTTCACCCAACCCTTCCGAATTAGGACTTTTCCAACACCTAACCTCCCAGGTTAGGATTTTCCACACCTAACCCTCCAGGTTAGGATTTTCCAACACCTAGCCCTCCAGGCTAGGATTTTCCACACCTAACCCTCCAGGTTAGGATTTTCATATCATGCCTAATCCTCGATCAGGACTTAATCATAATCATAATCATCACACCTAACCTCCCAGGTTAGGACTTTCCATATCATGCCTAATCCTCGATCAGGACTTAATCATAATCATCATAATCAACCTCCTAAACTAAAATCGTTGTGAACACCAAAACAACAATCAGGGCCAGACTGCATCAACAATATCCCCCTTTTTGTTGTTTGACAACCCGATTTTAAGTTTAGGGATTCTCAATCAATATTCCAACATTATGAATCATAGGGGAATCCAGATCCTCCCCCTACAACATTGTCATTCTAAACTTAGCCAATCACACTCTCTCCCCCTTTGTCGAACACCGAAAAGGGGTAAGAGAGACTGTTAAGATAAACTCCCCCTCAAACCTAGAGGATCCCAACTCAAAAATGTGATAATTAGTGGAATGATCATACGAACACATGTGAAAAAATTAAGGCAAGACATAGCAGTCACATGTATCATATGAATGTGAAATATAGACTCCCAAAGCATGTCATAACATTCATAAGTATCAATTAGACATGGCAATTTAGACATAAATATGGCAATCGAACAATCATGTAGATAACAGGTACATAATCAACATGGCATCAACAATAGTAGATAAGCATGTCATCAAAATATATAGGTCAAGGCATGAAAGCATCCAAACAAGTAGCAAAATATGTGTGACTCAAGGTCACACCAACAAAGTCAGAGGGCATACAGCCCAAAAGTATCATAGTCAAATACACATAGCATGATAAAACAACAAATATCCGAGCTCAAGTGTCAGTAGGAGGGTCGTCATCGCGCATAAAGTCGTCCATCGTGGCATCATCAGCAGCCCCAGCTGGTGCACCCTCGGCATGAACCGTTAGCGACAGCTCCCCACCTTGGTTACGATCCTTCCATTGTAGCCCCTCGGTCCCGAGAACAATGCCGGACTGAGCAAGCATACGACGATCCAGACGACAGTCTTGTCGATTCATCGGCACGAGTTGGCCTTGTGAGACGTCGATGCCCACCGACTCCAGCCAGGCAGTGATGATATGGCCGAATGGCATGTAGATCGTCTGACCAGACCTCAGACCATGAACAATGATGGAGGAATAGATGGAAGGTGCTATGTCAAAATCGAACTGCAGGTGCAGCCTGTAAAGCATCAGGCAGTGAGAGGAAAGAATCGCATCAAGATGCTTGGACGTAGTTGGAAGAAGACAATTTGCGATAATTTGAAACAGAATATAATCAATGGGAGATAGATGAAGAGCAGGAAATGTGGGAAAGTTATAGATGTCTGCACCAGAACCCCGTGGCCTGGGGTGGCCTAGAAAATACTCATATATGGAGTCAGGAGTGACTTCATTAAACGGAACAGGAAGAGGAACAGGAAGATATGGATAAAGTGAGAAATCATTCTTGGAGCGACGACAACCCAGAAATATAGTGAAGGATGATAAAGTAAAGTCAAGATCGACACCAGTGACAAGGGTCCGCCACCCCGTGCCCTCCCCATAGGCCAGATTATTGTAGAATTCAGAGACCAAGTCAACATTGATCGGCCTTTCTAAGAACAGGATGTTTTGAAGCCCATAGTACTCAATGATTCCTTTTACTGTAGGACAATGTTTATAAACAAAAGTTCGGTCCACTGATTGACATGGCATTAGTTCGAAGTTGTGCCAATGAAAATCTAAGGCATAGAGAATGTTCTGAAATCTAGGATGCGTGGGAGATGGAGGCCTCGGAGGAGGTGAAGATGACAAAGGATTTTTCCCCCTTGAACTTTCCTCCATAACCTCCTTTCCCTTAGATGACTTTCTAAAGAATTCAATTAATATGGTAAGATGGACATAGATTGAATCATACAAGAATTGATCATAAGATGAGACCCAATCAAAAGATAGATATAAAAGTTTTGGTCATAAGATGAAAATGATGGTCACGGCAAAAACAAAAACAAGACATGGTTAGCTTCACAAATATTCTAAGAGTTGTTGTGAAAAGAAAATTGAAATCAAATCTTACTTAGGCGCCATTGAAGTTTGTTTAAAGAGATTGCAACTCGCGACAGAGAAGAACACTTCGAGCACGCACGCGCGTGAAGGAGTTCGGAGAAAACGTCTGAAGCCTTCGCTCGGACGCGAGTGAAGAAGGAAGACACAAGAACTCTCTAGCTTGCTCACAAAAGGTTGTTTCGGCGCTAGGGTTCGGGAAAACGAAAGTTTTGAGAGTTAATCGGTTGGTGGATCGGTCCACCAACCAAAATTTAATGCGGTTGATCGGATGACCGTTCGATCTGATCGCGTCCTGACCGATCAGGATACAGCCTGATCGGACTGGAATGGTTCTGATCGGTCGGATGACCGATCAGACGCGCTCCTGATCGGTCGGGTGACCGATCAGGATTTGATCAGTAGGGTCCGAAGAGAAACCTCTGAGCTCCCTGATCGGTCTGTGGACCGATCCCCACAGGGTGCCAGATCGGTCTGGAGACCGATCCAGGCTAGCTCAGTACACTTAGTCAGATTACGGGAGATCACGGTACAGATCGGTCTAGGGACCGATCAGTCCTATGCCTGATCGGTCGGGTGACCGATCAGGACTCCTGATACGACCTGAAATGTTCAGTTTCAGAATTTCTGAAATTTCCAAACGATATTTGATGGATTTTGTCTAATTTGGACAGGTACTTATGACTAAAATTGATTCTTGAACAAGAATCTAAAGTCCTTATAGGTTCATCAAACACTTTGACCCATCTTAATGAAGCCAAACTCAACCATCAATCAATCAAGCAAATTCAAACAAGTCTTTACTCCAACTCCAAGTTTCCAATCAAGTTGCCTTGATTGGAATGTCCAAGTATGATCATGGAGCCATATACACATATGTTATGCAATGGTTTTCCCCATACTTGGTCACCACCGTGATTATTATCTCGTCAACTCAATTTCTCAAGTGATGCAATGACATTTTGAGAATTTGAGTTGAACCTAGCATCTCACCCCATATCTAGCAAACAAAAATATTTTGGTAACCCTTATAGTTTGTGTGAGATGTTCCCAAAGTTACCCAATTGTTCCCTAACAATTTGAAATAATCATGAAGGGTTTGAATACAATTTGAGGATCATGAAGCGCGACACATTCCCAATTCCCGTCTTAGGAAGCTAAATTCACTCTCGGGAAGTGGTTTAGTGAAGATGTCAGCTAGGTTTGACTTTGACTCCACATGTGAGAGTATGATGTTCCCCCTAGCTACATGATCTCTAATGAAGTGGTGTCTTACCTCAATATGTTTTGTCCTAGAATGATGGTCCGGATTCTTGGTTAAGTTAATTGTGCTAATGTTATCACATAGCACTTGCACACCCTGGTAACTCAGTCCATAATCCTCTAAGGTGTGGATCATCCACAACAATTGTGATATACACTCTCCCATGGCGATATATTCTGCCTCGGTAGTGGAAAGAGCAACACAATGTTGTTTCCGACTCGACCAACTTACTAAAGACGATCCTAAGAATTGGCATCCCCCACTAGTACTTTTTCGGTCCAACTTACATCCAGCGTAGTCGGAATCCGTATAGCCCATCAAATCAAAGGATTCGGTACGGGGATACCAAAGACCTACACCAATTGTGCCCTTGAGATATCTCAAAATTCGCTTAACAGCAATTAGGTGAGATTCCTTGGCACAGACTTGATACCTAGCGCACATACCCACAGCAAATAGTATGTCTGGTCGACTAGCTGTGAGGTATAACAAACTACCTATCATGCTTCGATATTGAGTTAGATCAACGGGTTTACCACTCTCATCATTGTCTAATCTTGTGTTTGTAGCCATGGGAGTGGCTACCTCTTTCGAATCACTCATATTGAATTTTTGAAGTATTTCATGTGTATACTTTGATTGGTGCACATGGATACCATCGCGAGTCTGCTTGATTTTCAGTCCGAGGAAGAAAGTCAACTCTCCCACTAGACTCATTTCAAACTCACTCTCCGTGTGTCCGATAAATTCACGTAAATAGCTCTTGTTGTTTGAGCCACAAATTATGTCATCGACATACACTTGGGCTACAAATATATTGTCACCATCTCTTCGTAGAAATAGTGTAGGGTCTATTTGACCTCTAACGAAGTCCTTTTCAATCAAGAATGTCGACAACCGCTCATACCAAGCTCGGGGTGCTTGTTTAAGGCCATAGAGTGCCTTCTTGAGCTTGTACACGTGGTTTGGATATTCGGTACTTTCAAACCCCGGAGGTTGTTCGACATAGACTTCTTCCCTAATCAAACCATTTAGGAATGCCGATTTGACGTCCATTTGAAATAGTTTGAACCCTCGATGTGCTGCAAATGCAAGCATCAATCGGATGGACTCTAATCGTGCCACGGGAGCATAAGTCTCATCATAGTCAAGACCTTCAACTTGACTGTAGCCCTTGGCTACCAAGCGTGCCTTGTTTCTAATGATTTCTCCCTTGTGGTTTAATTTGTTTTTGAAGACCCATTTAGTTCCAATAATGGTAGTCTTCTTAGGCCTAGGGACTAAGTCCCAAACCTGACTTCTCTCAAATTGACCTAGTTCATCTTGCATCGCGATAATCCAATCGGGATCATTTAATGCTTCATCAATTTTTCTAGGTTCAATTTCGGAAATTAGAGCAACTTCATTAGCCTCATTCCTAAAGAATGATCTAGTCCTAACCCCTTGATGGATGTCTCCAACAATTTGGTGTTGGGGATGACTAGAGGCTAGTCTCGTTTGCCTTGGTGTTGGTGGTGCTTCTTGAATAGGTTCACTAGACACAAATTCAGCCTCAGGGTCCGGCTGATCAATGAGTTGTCTAGGCTCACCGTCATCAGACTCATCACCATCAACAACACTCGGATTTTCATTCAAACTAAGTCTCCTTAGTTCAAGTTGATCTCCTCCTACATTTTCTGATTGGTCAATTGATTTTGGAATTTCCTCAAAAACCACATCAGAAGACTCTTCAACTAGTTTAGTTCTCTTGTTGTAGACTCGGTAGGCTTTACTAACGAGGGAGTACCCGACTAGTATCCCTTCATCAGCTTTCGCCGTGAACTTCCCAAGGTGATCCTTGGTGTTTAGGATAAACACCTTACAACCAAACACCCTAAGATGTTTAACCGTAGGTGGTTTCCCAAACCAAAGTTCGTGGGGAGTCTTTCCTAAAAACCTATGGATGAGAACTCGATTTTGCACATAGCAAGCTGTATTTACAGCTTCAGCCCATAAGTAACTCGGGAGTGAGTACTCATTAAGCATGCTTCGTGCAGCCTCTTGAAGTGCACGGTTCTTCCTCTCTACAACACCATTTTGTTGTGGTGTTCTAGGGGTAGAGAACTCATGTCTAAAACCCTTATCTTGACAAAATTCTAGAAACCTTTGGTTTTGAAATTCACCTCCATGATCACTTCTTATTGTCTTAATTGTTGATGATTTCTCATTTTCAACCCTTCTACAAAAAGAAATGAAAATATCTAAGGTTTGATCCTTATGCTTTAAAAAGTAAGTCCAAGTATATCTAGTAAAATCATCAATGATAACAAAGCAATATCTACTTTCATTCAATGATATGATGGTACTATAATCAAATAGATCCATGTGAAGTAAATCTAAAGCATTGGAAGTACTTACAGTGCTTTTACCTTTATGTGCAGATTTTGTTTACTTACCCATTTGACACGCATCACATAATTTATCTTTTCCATACTCGATGCTTGGTAAACCTCGAACTAGTCCCTTGTTGGCCAACTTCCGGATGTTCTTCATGTTCACATGTGATAGTCTCCGGTGCCAAAGAATGGACTCTTCTTCTTTTGACATGAAACACTTAGCAAAGCATTAGTAGCACTTTTAAACGAAACTTGATAGATATTGTCTACTCTTGCTCCTACGAGTACCGTGTCCAAGGTGTCATTTTGTCTAACTAGACATTGACTTGGTTGGAAGTCAATTGTGTAACCCGTGTCACACAATTGACTGACACTTAGGAGATTGAACTTCATCCCCTTTACTAGAAGGACATTTGAGATTCTAAGACATTCGGATATTTGAATGTCTCCTATTCCTATGACCTTAAGGCTACCATTGTTACCAAATGATACATTACCTCTACTCTTCTTGTGAAATGTGGTAAACAATGATCTATCCCTGGTCATGTGTTTGGAGCATCCACTATCAACAAACCAAGTTGATAGATGCTCCCCCTCAATCATAACCTACACAATTCGAAAAATAGAAGTCTTAGGTACCCAAACCTTGGGACCTAAAGCATCAACTAAGCATGACTTTGGCACCCATGCCTTGACAACTTTCTTTTGGATTTTGGGTGTCCTAGATTGTCTCATGTCAGTCCTAGACATAAGTGATACAAAAGAGGGTTCCTTAGGGCGGTACCCAATACCGGCCCTATTGTAAACCGCTCTTTGGGCATTTAAAATCATGTCTAAGGTCTTAGAGCTATTTGAGAATTTCCCAAGAATATTCTTGAGCTTCTCAACTTCACTCTTCAATGATTGGTTTTCCTCCACTAACTCATTATCATGCAAATCACTGATTTCCTCAACCTTAGAGGATTTCAGGCTTACAATCTCATGTTTCAAAGATTTAATTTCATCTTCTAGTAATTCAACATGCAAGTCATCAATGTTATCATCCCTAGAAGCTTTCAATTGATCAATCTCTAATTGCAATGCTTTTACTTTGTTTTTGGATTTCTTAAGCATACTAGTTAAACATGCAATTGCTCTATAACATTTTTCAAGCTCGGGAGAAGTTACCTCTTCATCATCCGAAGATGATGAAGCCGCGTTTGAGGAGCTTGAAGATTCTTCACTGCTCTCCTCTCCAAGAGCCATGAGAGCCACTTGCCTTGTGCTCTTCTCCTCCTTCTCATCATCGGATGAACTAGAAGATGACTCATCCCAAGAGGCCTTCAAAGCTTTCTTCTTCCTCTTGGATTTCTCTTCTTTTCTTTTGGGTTTCTCCTCCTTCTTTAGCTTCGGACATTCATTCTTGAAATGTCCTCTCCTACCACACTCAAAGCAAGATGCATTATTCTTATCAAGCTTGAATTCACTAGTGTTACCTCTCCTTTTGAAACGTCGGTCTCTTCGCATCATCCTTCTCACAAAGTTGGTCATTTCGGATGAAGAGGAGCCGCTGCCATCTTCCTCGGAATTGGATTCGGATCCGGAAGAAGATGAAGACGATGAGATCTCCTTCTCCTTCTTCTTTTCCTTCTTCTTCTTAGTGGCTCGGTCCCCTGCAACTAAGGCAATCCCCTTCTCCTTGGGGCCTTTGTTAGCCATTTCATGCAATTCCATCTCACAAAATAAATCATCTAACTTCACAATAGATAAATCCTTGGATACTTTGTAGGCATCCACCATGGATGACCACAAAGCATTCCTTGGAAAAGCTTTCAAGATATACCTCACAAGGTCGCGGTTCTCGACCTTTTCATCAATTGAATGAAGTCCATTGAGGACTTCCTTGAACCGGCTATGGAGCTCACTTACCGACTCATTCTCCTTCATGGAGAGATTTTGGAGTTGATTGAGGAACAAGTCTCTCTTTGCAATCCTCGAGTCTTGGGTGCCTTCATGGAGCTCTATGAGTTTGTTCCACAAGTGTTTTGCACTTGTGAAGGGACCAACCTTGATGAGTTGGTCTTTGTTCATGCCACATTGTAGAGTGACAACCGCCTTAGCGTCGATTTCACTTTTCCTTGTTTGTTCGGCAGTCCACCGAGAAGATTCAAGTTCCTTGCCTTCATCATCCTTAGGAGGGATGAAACCCTCCTTCACCGCGAACCACGTATGGATGTCCATCTTCAAGTAATATTCCATTTTTGATCTCCAATATTGGAAGTCGGCGCCATCAAAGAATGGAGGTCGGGTGGTGGAGAAGCCTTCTCTCAAAGCCATCTCGTTGAAAACTCTCGGTTGTTAAGCCGTGTATAGAGCCCCTTGCTCTGATACCACTTGTTGAGAACGAGATGGCTATAGAGTGGGGGTGAATATAGACAATCACTTGCCCCTTAGAAACTTATCACGATTTCTGCAACTCAAATATCAGTAGCACAGCGGAAAGAGTGGAAAACAGAGTATGCAGAAAAACGAAATAAAAGCAAAACAAACACAACTAGCAAGATCACTAACAAGGAGGGTTTACAAGGTTCGGGGATAACTTGCCCCTAGTCCTTGGCGTGCCCTTGAGGTGGGCGATCCCTTGATCGTCGGCAGATCAAGCCCCGGTTAACACCGGATATGAAGCAACCTCCTTCTCGGTGGAGAAACCTCTCCACAGCGTGTTTCAAACAATGATATATAATAAGCACAATGAAACAACAACAAGAAAGATCTTACTCAAACACTTAGCAAGGACAAAACACAGCAAGCTTCCCTGAGCTCCACCCAGTGGCGATCTCACGCAGACCCCTGTCTGCTTCGTGTCTTCCCACTGTCGGACTCCAAGCTTCTTGTTTTCTCCTTCAAGCGCTCAAGTATGATGATTGCTCCTCAATAGCTTGCTTAGAATGGTTGAAGAACTCAAGAACAGCAAGCTTGTAGCACCAGAACGCGAGAACAGCAAGAACTGAAGCACTTAATCACTGAAGAACTTATTCTTCTTTTAACTGATGAACTCGCGTTTCCTTTTGTTTTCCGCCAAGTAACAGGTGACAACATCTCTGTAGCTCCCAGCTACTCATCTGCCAACGCCAGCCTCTACTGAGCTATCTCTGGACTCACTGAGCTCCTCAGTCGAGCTCCAGTCTCAGCTCCAGTCTGCAGCTCGCCGTTGCAACCTGAGATGGGAAAAGGGACAAACCTGCTCTGAGGAAAGTGCGCTTTGACTTCTCCTTGAGTGTTTGAATCCTCCCCTGTCACTTGAAACTCAATCAGAGCATTAGAGCAGAAGATCACGCAGCATATCACATATCAGAAACATACATCAGCAAATCCGATACGATCAAACACTCTGACCGCGTCTGACAGTGAAATTTGAATTAAAGTGATCGGTCACCGGACCGATCCAGGGTGTGTGGATCAGTCACCAGACCGATCCACCGCTTTGCTGGGATTCCCAGCTCTCGCAGCTATACACGCCTGATCGGTCACCAGACCGTTCAGGGTGAATCCTGATCGGTCACCAGACCGATCAGATTGGATCCTGATCGGTCACCCAGACCGATCAGAGCAGATGAACAGTTACTTTTTAATCAAACCCAAGATTCCTGATCGGTCACCAGACCGATCCAAGACTTTGATTTGCAAGGGAACTCACTCACCGTTTGCTCCCTGATCGGTCGCCAGACCGATCAGGAGCAAGACAGCAAGGAAGCAACCTGCTCCCTGATCGGTCACCGGTTCGATCAGGAGCCACACAGTAGATTCCCAATCTCACTGTGCGCTCCCTGATCGGTCACCAGTCCGATCAGACATAGCTGGATCGGTCACCAGACCGATCCACTAAGGAGCAGCGTGCCAAAAGTCCCTGATCGGTCACCAGACCGATCCAGTGACTCAACCCTAGCCCTCCAAGCTAGGAATTCATCCACCTTAGCCCTCCAAGCTAAGGATTTTTCCATCTAACTCTCCAAGTTGGGAATTTGCACCTAACCCTCTAAGTTAGGACTTTTCACCTAGCCCTCCAAGCTAGGACTTTTCACCTAGCCCTCCAAGCTAGGACTTTTCACCCAACTCTTCCGAGTTAGAACATCATCCAACCTAGCCCTCCAAGCTAGGCACCTGACCCTCCAAGCCAGGACTTTTTCACCTAATTCTCCAGGATGGGAATTTGCACCTAACCCTCCAAGTTAGGACTTTTCACCTAGCCCTCTAAGCTAGGACTTTTCACCCAACCCTTCCGAATTAGGACTTTTCCAACACCTAACCTCCCAGGTTAGGATTTTCCACACCTAACCCTCCAGGTTAGGATTTTCATATCATGCCTAATCCTCGATCAGGACTTAATCATAATCATAATCATCACACCTAACCTCCCAGGTTAGGACTTTCCATATCATGCCTAATCCTCGATCAGGACTTAATCATAATCATCATAATCAACCTCCTAAACTAAAATCGTTGTCAACACCAAAATAACAATCAGGGCCAGACTGCATCAACAGATACTACCCCCGATTCTATCTATCAGCACTTCTTTGGTCACCCTCGCCCTGCCGGGCTTGATGAGTTGGGTCCAGTGTTTCCTACTTTTGCAGTCCTCCGTCTTGCTCCAGCTGACTATATCCTTTTCAAGGTAATCACAAATTGCATCTTACCCATCACTTCAAAGCCATTGGCCGAGATCCGACCCTACCACTGCCTTATGCTCTACGACATGCATTGCCGGATGGACTTCGATATTATGGAGAGCATCTTCCAGTCTATCCTATCCTACCATGAGCCGAGTCGTCGCACGGTTTATATGCCGTTTGGTCACATCATCACTGATTGGCTTATGTCAGTTGGTGTTGATGTCACCAAAGGCAGGACCGTGCCCATGGTTAAGCAAGACTGTCGGTTGGGTCGGCGAGCTTTTGCGAAATATGGTATAATCATTCATGAGCGAGATGGGGTGTTGGTGTGGAAGGATGGGCGAGGTCTCGGTGAGCTACCTGGCGGAGCACCACACTTTCAGGCGCCACCCGCTGTTGCTGCTCCTCATGAGCCCCATGCTGCTGACGATCACTACGATGAGCCCGAGCCAGATTTGCGTTGGCAGATCTCAGAGCTCGAGTGGACCATCCAGCAGGATCTTCATTTACGCGAGCTTCATCGAGAGGAGATCCGCTCGGAGTTCAGGGCATTCGATCGCCGATTGACCGGCGTCGAGTCTACTATTTCTGGGGTCCAGGCACTACAGCAGGCGTGGTACGGTGAGTGGCGCCGCCATACATTTCCAGGGGATCCTCCATCGAGCAGCGCTGCACCAGGATCGACTGATGCCACTATGGATGACCTCATGCGCGATGACGACCCCCCCCCACCGACATTTGAGCTTGGATGTCTGTTGTCTTATCATGCTCTGCGTATTTGACTGTGATACTCTTGGGCTGTATGCCCTGTGACTTGATTGTTGTGACCTTGGGTCACATGTATTTTGCTACTTGTCTGGATGTCTTATGCTTAGACTTGTCTGCTTTTACCTGCCATGCTTATCTACTCTTAGTTTATCTATTGTTGATACCATGAGTTTTATCTGCATGATTGTTAAATTGCCATGTTTATGCTTACAATGCCATGTCTACTTGATACTTATCCATATTGCGGCATGCTTTGTGAGTTTATACTTCACACTCCTATGATGCATGTGATTGGTATGTCTTGTTATATCTTTTTCACATGAGGTCGTATGATTATACCACAAAATATCACATCTTTGTTGATTTGGGATACCTCTAGGGTTGAGGGGGAGATTGTTTTAACAGCCCCTCTTGCCCCTTTTCGGTGTTCGACAAAGGGGGAGAGTGTGGATTGGTTAAGTTTAGAATGATCATGTTGTAGGGGGAGGATCTGGATTCCCCTATGATTCTAAATTTGGAAAATTGATTGAGAATCCCTAAACTTAAAATCGGGTTGTCAAACAACAAAAAGGGGGAGATTGTTGATGCAGTCTGACCCTGATTGTTGTTTTAGTGTTGACAACGATTTTAGTTTAGGTTGATGATGATTATGATTAAGTCCTGATCGAGGATTAGGCAAGATATGAGAAAATCCTAACCTGGAGGGTTAGGTGTGAGAAATCCTGGCTTGGAGGGCTAGATGTTGGAAAGTCCTAATTCGGAAGGGTTGGGTGAAAAGTCCTAGCTTGGAGGGCTAGGTGAAAAGTCCTAACTTGGAGGGTTAGGTGCAAATTCCCATCCTGGTGAATTAGGTGAAAAAGTCCTGGCTTGGAGGGTCAGGTGCCTAGCTTGGAGGGCTAGGTTGGATGAAGTTCTAATTCGGAAGGGTTGGGTGAAAAGTCCTAACTTGGAGGGCTAGGTGAAAAGTCCTAGCTTGGAGGGCTAGGTGAAAAGTCCTAACTTGGAGGGTTAGGTGCAAATTCCCAACTTGGAGAGTTAGATGGAAAATCCTTAGCTTGGAGGGCTAAGGTGAATGGAAACTTAGCTTGGAGGGCTGAGTTTGAATCCCTGGATCGGTCTGGTGATCGATCAGGAATTCTGGCACGCTGCTCCTTCGTGGATCGGTCTGGGGTGACCGATCCAGCGATGACTGATCGGTCGGGTGACCGATCAGGGAGCACACGGTGAGGTTGGGAACCTACTGTGTTGCTCCTGATCGATCTGGTGACCGATCAGGGAGTATGAGTTTCACCCACTGACTGGCTCCTGATCGGTCTGGTGACCGATCAGGGAGCGAGCAGTGAGGTTGAGTTCCCTTACTGAACTGCTCCTGATCGGTCTGCTGACCGATCAGGATCACTGTGCAGATCGTTCTGGTGAACGATCCAGCTTCGCGGGCTCCTCACTAAGATCGATCAGGACGGTTCCTGATCGGTCTGGTGATGACCTGATCGGACTGCTGACCGATCAGGAAGCTCCCTGATCGGTCAGTTGATCGATCAGAAGGCTTAGCCTGCGAAACTCAGAAATCGTCCGATATAAGGGTGGATCGGTCCAGGAGAATCTCAAAGAAATCGTGATTTCTAATTGAGTGTAGGGGATCGATCAGGACGGAGCCTGATCGGTCTGGAACCAGCCTGATCGGTCTGGTGACCGATCAGGAGGTTCTCTGATCGGTTAGGTGACCGATCACTTTAATTCAAAATGCACTGTCAGACGCTCTGATCGCGTCTGACCATATTCGATTCGCTGCTGTTTATCTCTGATATATGATTTACTGCGTGATTTGCTGCTCTAACAGTCTGATTAAGTTTCAGGTGACAGGGGAGGATTCAAACACTCAAGGAGAAGTCAAAGAGAGCTTTCCTTGGAGCAGGTTTGTCCCTTTCTCAACTCAGGTTGCAACGGCTGGAGCTGCAGAATTGAAGCGCTGACTGAAACTTGGCTGAGGGAGCTCAGGAAGTTCAGTAAGGGTTCAGTGTAGCTGGTGCGTTGGTAGTGAGGCAGATGTAGGCTGCTGGAGTTGAGGTCACTTGTGGCTTGGAGGAGAAACAAAAGGCACGAGAGAGCTGCAGTGGAGAAAAGAGTTCAAAAATTCTTCAACTTGTGTTCTTGAGTTCTCCACATTGAGCTTGCTGTGCACTTGAGGTTTCCATCATTCCAAGCAAGCAATTGAGAAGCAATCATCCTTTACTTGACCCTTGAAGGAGGGAACGAGAAGCTTGGAGTCCGACAGTGGGAAGACACGAAGAAGGGTTCTTGCGTGAGATCGCCACTGGGTGGAGCTCGAGGAAGCTTACTGTGTTCTTGTCCTTGCCAAGGGTTTGAGTAAGATATTTCTTGTTGTTTCATTGAGCTTAAACACTTATCCGTGATTGAAACGTTGTGGAGAGGTTTCTCCACTGAGAAGGAGGTTGCTTTATATCCGGTGATCACCGGGCCTTGATCTGCCGACGATCAAGGGATCGCCCACCTTAAGGGCACGCCAAGGAGTAGGGGCAAGTTATCCCCGAACCTTGTAAACCTTCTTGTTAGCGATCTTGGTAGCTGTCGATTGTTAGCTTTCATTTACTGCACTGCTTTGCTATTTTCTTTGCTTCTTCCGCTGTGCTACTGATAGTTTAAGTGCAGAAATATTGCTAAGCTCTTTAAAGGAAAAGTGTTGGTTATATTCACCCCCCCCCCTCTCTAGCCATCCGATCCCAATAGGAGATTCATCAAGTGAAGAGGACTCAGAAGTTGAGAGATGCTCAGCATCCAGGGAGGAAATTCAAGAAGCCTCCACTTCAAGGATTGAGGGGGAGCAAAGAGCCTCAACTCCGGAAAAAGAAGAAGCCTCCACCTCCCGATCATATGAAGAGTCATGTGCCACCCCTACAACCAAAGGTATAAACATTTCAATTTGTAAAAATGAAGATCACATCATTTATTTTGAGTGTAGGGAGAAAGGACACTACAAGAGTAAGTGTCCCAAGTTGGTCAAGAAGAAGGTGCAAGTGACACCCAAGACCAAGGAGAAGCCAAAAGAGGTCGGCCCCGTGGCAAAGAAAGATAAGAAGCACATTGTGTGCTTCTCATGTAAACAAAAGGGGCATTACCGAAATCAATGTCCAAAGGGGAAGGATCCGACCAAAGTCAAAAGGAGGAGCTCAAATCAAGAGGGAGCCTCCAAGATTAAGCCTAAAGTACCATTAGGTAATGGTACTTATTTAAATCATGATAATATGCATGCTAGGAAAAATTATTATCATTTTAATGCTATTTATCATGAAAATAGGAGGTATGAAAAACCTAAGGAGAAATATAGTGCTCTCCATGCTAGGTCCACCACACTTAAGGATAGGGAAAATTTTAGATTACTTAATGGTGGACCTACCCAATCTAAGGCCAAGAAAAATCACCAAGGCTATACTAGAAAACCAAGCCTTGAGGAGGTAATGATTGAAAATTAAGTTTTGAGGTCAAAACTTGATAAATTAGAAAAATCCCTCAAAAGAATAGAAAATCTATTTAAGGGATCTAAGGATCAAAACCTAGATTTAGGAAATCAAGGACCCTTTAGGAGCAAGAAAGGTTTGGGGTACAAACCTAAAACTAAGGTTGATGGTCCATCCTATCATAGAGTTCCATATAGGTATGGAACTCAATCTAGGTCTAGGAGTCAAGTCAAGGTCGCAAGGGAAGCCATCCCTAGAGTTGACCAAGACAAGACAAAGGTGACTAAGGCTTCGGAGAAGCCTAAGAAAGTCTTTAGGAAGGTATCAAGGGAAGTCATCCCTAGTGAATACCTAGAACACCCAAGGAGCACCAATAGGTTTTGGGTTCCTAAGAGTGTGTTTGCCACACCTTAGATAGGTCTAGGGAGTGTCAACTCTAATTGGAAGGGTAGTTAACCCAACCTTGATGAAGTTGGCACTTTGGGACGTTTTCAAGGAATTACTACCATTGAAAATAAAAGAGTCACTTGTTTACTCTAGGAGGAGTAAACTTTGTGCCAAACTATATTTTTGGATGATTGAACAAGAAAAGGTTGGGAGGACAAATTAAAATCTTAGCGATGAGTATTATACTTAGATGGAATCTAGGTATTTTTTCACCCCCAGAGGCACATGCTTCCTGAAAATCGGAGCATCTCCCGTATGGCGGACATATGGAGCAATAATACATATCATCTACATATATAGCAGCCACATGCTAGATCACAAAAAAAAAAGAACTCCACAGTATACCGAAACAAAAAAAGGAATGCCACATCAAAAAAAAAAAAAATACAGGAAAAAAAATAAAAAAAAAAAAAAAACTGCGAAACAAATCAAATAAAACCAAACCAAAACGACAATACGTGAACGAGGACTGGGACTGCAACTGGATCATCTCCTGGCTCCAAGCAATACCACTACCTGCTATCTGAAAAAACAAAAAGAAAGCAGGGTGGTGAGTCCGGGCGACTCTGCGAGTATATGAGTAGACAAGTAAGCATGCATAATAAGGATAAACAGAGTAGAGAACTCAACAGTACAGTCATAAGAATTGAATTACCAATCATGCATAACATATATCAATCGACATGGTATAAAGTCCGAATAAGACTAAGCAGGTAAAAAAACTCAAAAAAAAATCAAATAACATGCAAAAATGCAACATATAGCTCATAAAGCATCAAACACAAAAATGATAAAAAAATACGTATGCACATGATGCAATACATGTGTCACCCTGACGCCAGTCAAGCCGTCAACAATCCCATCTGTGTGACCGAGTGGTAGGTCGTGACAACTGTACACTCCAACAACAACAATATACTAAACAATAATAATACCACATAAGGCGTGATGAGTGGACAGGATGCTGGGAGCCACACTCAGACCCTATACCTAGGGGAGCTATCACAGCTACAAATATCCTCAAAAAAACAACGGTGAGGGTGAGCCACCAACGACTCATCCTCTAAAATAACGTGAGGGTCACTGTCTGACATGACAGGAAAACACTCGCACTCTAACCACTACCATGACAACATGTGTTGGTGATCGAGCAACAATATGACAACGACGGCTTAACCAATGTACAACAGTCGTTAGTAGCAACGTCAAGTATGGTGCATGATATAGATGCACGAACAACGGAGAAACACGATCAAAAAATAACAAGAAAAGATCGATAAACAACAAAATGAAAAAACATTATGTACTACACTCTAGGTAGGTATTTCTAAGCCAAAACCTATCTGGTGTTATGGACTTCAGTACTCGCGTACAAGCGGTACTTATAGAACAAAAAAAGAGGACTGTACAGATACGATTAGGAATACTAAAGATCAACGAAGAAAAGTTCACGGCGATTTAAAAACGACAAAGAAAAGGTCAAGCACCTATAGACATAACTACCATGCTTTAAGGTAAAGAACTAGTAAAAGAAGTACCGCTTTATTGAAGGTTCGTACGAACTTTCACGTCACCGTAATCCACTCAAGGTTGTATCAAGGAAAAAAAAAAAAAAAAAAAAAAAAAAACAAAAAAAAAAAAAAAAAAAAAAAAAAAAAAAAAAAAAAATACCAATCAGCAAAAAAAAACCAAAGAACAACCAAGCACTCTTAGCATGGATCACGACAACACTTAAAAAAAAAAAAAAAAAAAAAAAAAAAAAAAAAAAAACCACCAAGTTAGACAACAACAAACAATTCAAAAAAAAAAAAAAAAAAAAAAAAAAAAAAAAAAAAAAAAAAAAAAAACACAGGCAAACAAAAAAAAAAAAAAAAAAAAAAAAAAAAAAAAAACAGGATAGCCAAAAAAAAGGATTTTATAATGAACAATTGAATAAATCAAAAACATTGAGAAACTAAGGAGAAATAAGAATCAAACTCAAGAATTGAAACAAGGCAATTTAGGCGGAAAAGACGTACCTACCCCAGCAAGGGAGTTTTGACATTATCTTGGAAATTAGGACAAATTTAGGGATTATCAATGGCTTAGCGATGAGTTATTGATACTTAGATAGGAAATCTAGGTATTTTCTTTTGTGCTACTATGCCATGTCCTGTATGCCCTATCACATGCCATGACATCATAATAAATTAGTCATATTGTATTATGAAAATATTATATGTCATGTCATTCATGCATCATCTAGCGCCTCTGTAGCTCACAGAAGCGTCTGCAACAACCTCAGCCACCAACCCACTGACTTCTTCTGGACTCCCTGAACCCTCTTCAGCCGAGCCCCAGGCCAGTCGTTAGCGTCGCCAGCCGTTGTTAGCCCGCGCCAAAAACCGTTGTAGCCTGAGAAGAGAAAATAGCCAAACCTGATGGAGAGAAAGTCTCCAGTTTACCCTCCTCCATTGTTTAAATCATCCCTGCATTACCTGCACACTTAGCAGACGCTTAGCAAATCAAATTAAATGTGAATCAGTAATGTAGCAGAGAAAACAGAAATGATCAGAGCGAAATTAGAAGTCTGACAGCGGATTTAAATTAAAGTTATCAGACACTGATCAGTCACCAGACCGATCCGTGAAGACCCTGATCGGTCACCATACTGATCAGTGAGGATCCTGATCGATCAGGCAACCTCCTGATCGATCCAGTGACTCCCTGATCGGCCACCTGGACCGATTAGGGATGTCGATCGGTCACAATGACCGATCCACCACATTGCTGGAGAAAACTCCAGCTTTCTGTGAATCACTAGCCTGATCGGTCACCTGACCGATCAGGTTGTGCCCTGATCAGCCCAGCGACCGATCAGGCCACCTCTGGACCGATCAGGACCCATCCTGATCGGTCCAGGAGGCCTTGATTGGTCATGGTGACCGATCAAGGGTTTCTCCAGAACCCTACTGTCTTTCTCTTTGATCGTTCACCAGAACGATTAGAAACCAAGCAGAAGCTTTCTGTTCTCTCCCTGATCGTTCACTAGAACGATCAGGAGCCGAACAGAAGCATTCTGTTCTCTCTCTGATCGTTAATCAGAATGATTAGACTTCTCTGGATCGGTCACCAGACCGATCTACAACAGGGAGTTTGTGCCAACTCCATGATCGGTCTCCAGACCGATCTAGCTCCGACCAATTCAACCCTAAGTCCAAAGAACAGGCTCCCTAGCCTTCTCTGACCCATTCTGGTCCCCGAGAAAGAGCTCACGTGCCCTCTCCGACCAGTATACTCAATGCTCAGTCCCCCGGACCAAGACTTCGTACACAACTTCACTCACCGGGATTTTGTTCAACCTAGCTTTCCTAGCTAGGACCTGACTTCACTCACCAGGATTTCGTCACCCGGCTTCACTCACCGGGGTTTCCATCACCTGGCTTCACTCACCAGGACCCAGCTTCACTCACCGGGGTTTCAGTTACCTGGCTTCACTCACCAGGACCCGGCTTCACTCACCGGGGTTTCCGTTACCCGCCTTCACTCATCGGGACCCAGATTTTGGGACGAATCATAAAATTCGTCGCAGAATCTGCGACGAACTACAGGATTCGTCCCAGAATCTGGGACGAATTTTTAGATTCATGCTAGAATTAAAATTAATTATAAATAAATAAATTATGTTCAAAACTCTACTTAGAAATATCGAAATTATACGAAATCGGTCCCTACATGTTCGTCTACTTCTCCTGAATTTATAAGTCCTCTCAAATATAAATTTAAATTAATATATCAAAACCAATGATTTTTTTATTTGAATTTGATTTTTTAAATATTTTAGTGTTAAAAAATTTATGTTAATAAATTAAATATATTTAATTTGGTTTCAATAATGTTTGATAACATTTTTATAATCAGGAGAGCTAAACAAACACATAGAAATAGTTTTATATCATTTCGAGAACTATCTCTCTAACATCAATTTGTAACTCTGAATTATATTGAACTCATGATTAATTAGCTATATATACATTTACATATTTAATTTAACTATCAATCTAAAAAATATTGGATTAAAATATGATATATGAGGATATATATTATTAGGAAAAGGGGATAAACACGTACGAATTAGTTTCGTGTAATTCCGATATCTCTAAATAGGATTTTCGATACGATTAAAATTTTATAATTATTTTTAATTCTGGGACGAATCCACAGATTCATCCCAAAATCTGGGACGAATCCATTGATTCGTTCCAACATCTGGAACGAATGCTCAGATTTGTCCCAGAACCAAGGACGAATCAAGGATTCGTCCCCGAATCCTTATTAACTATAAATAAGTAAAGTGAGTCCGAAACCATACCTAGAGATATCGGAAATATACGAAATTGATTCCTACGTGTTCATCTACTCCTGAATTTATAAGTGTTCTCAAATATAAATTTCAAATAATATATCGAAACCAATGTTTTTTAACCATATTAAATTTTTTAAATAGTTTCGTGTTATAAAAATTACATCCATAAATATATTTGACCATAATAATATATGATAATATTTTTATAATCCCTATACAAATATATAAAACTAATTTCGTAACATTCAGAACACTCTCTAATGTTAATTTATAAATATAATAAATCTATATTAAAATCATAATATACTTTTTGATAAATATAAATTCTTTAATACGTTTTTTTTTATAAAAAGCCGTAGGATCAATCCCTATTAGGCATTAATTAATTAGACACAATCAACTTTGTCAGATTACTCCTAGTTGTACAAGTTGTTATCTTTTGATTTGGTCCAGCTAATTAATCTTTGCACATTCATTGCATACGACATATGATTGCATTCGTACCAGTTGTTATCTTTGTACAAGTTGTTAGACACAGTATTTTCTGATTTATTTCGATGATCGAAAAATTTGCATTAAACTAATTTCTATCGTATGCAATTTGCATGTCATCCAAGACTTAACTGCTACCGTCAATTGTATATACATCACTACTTATGTATGTATACTGTCTCCATCAAATTCCTAACGGACACAATAATAATATATAAGATTATAATAATTCAACGTCGCGTCGTTGACTCGTACGAGTTACGACGGATACGAGTGGGGTTGATAATTTTTTTTTATAAATAGCTGTTCTATTTAATGTTTACTATAAATAAAAAAAATTATTAAAAAAATTTATGATAATAATAAAAAAATAAAATTTTAATTTTTGATATGATAACGATCGATATAACATTGTATAAATTTCTGTTAGAAATTTACAATTATAGTTATCCTTTCGACGACTTTAATTAAGGGCCCAAAGAATTGATTCGTGATACATTTTAGATAAGTATAGATCAAGGTAGCTTCCCCATCGAATATATAAAATAAAAAAAAAATTCTCAACTCATGCTTTTAATATACATCAATAAGTCATTTAAGTGACATTATCAAAAAGTCATAATGCTACGCATTATGACTTTTTAATGTCACAACATGAAAAAGTTATAAAACACATGCATATAGTTTACTAGTTCAATTAATTACTTAGTTATTTTCGTGTCATTACCATCCTCATTATCATTCATAAACAGGATCGTATGTATTCTCACATGATGAATTAATAGTTAATATATAGATATCAAAAGTGGCATTTGTGGATATCAATAAGTCAGTCATAATATTGTAACATCAATAAGTCATAATAAGTGGCATTATCAAAAAGTCATAATGCCACCTATTATCAGTTTTGATGTTACAAAATGAAAAAGTCATAATACACATGCATATAGTTTTCTTTTTCAATTAATTATTTAGCTATTTACATGTCATTACCATCCTCGTTATCATTCATAAACAGGCTCGTATGTGTTCTCACATGATCAACACTTGATGGACTGATAATTAATGTATAGATATTATCAACATGAGATCTGGAGATTAAAATTTGATAGAATGAGTGTGTTCATCCTCCTCACGCACTAGCCACAACATCCGAGCTAGTATCCCCCGTGATTTACCTCCTCCATGTTGACCCTGGGACGAATTGACAGGGGCACTAGCTAGGGCGAGCGAATCATCTTTTGCCAACATAAACAGGATCGTATGGTCAAAAGGTTAACAAAGTTAATATGTCTGTCCTCTTCACCAGGGGCGGTGGGCTAGGGTGGGCTCCAGCCCCACCCACTTCTCCCACACAATATATATATATATATATATATCCCACTAAAACACAACTCAATCCAATCTTTTTCAATTATAAAGTTTTATTAAATCAAAATCAACTTACAAATTTTAATTAAATAAAAATTTATATTTTACCAATTACGACAAGTAAAAAAATTTTAAACCAAAATCACCAATTAACTCCCCATCACACGCATTTGTTGCACGCCGCATGCTGCCTTTTTTTTCTTCTTCACAGCCACAGGCAAGGTAGAAAAGATTTTAATTTCTATTATTTTATCTTTTTTCTTCATTGGATTAAGCAGATTTATTCGTATTTGGGATGAATTTCTTTCTATCTCTAATTTTTTTATTTCTTAAAATTTTTCTAATATCTTCAATCATAATTAGCCCCATCTAATTTGAAAACGCCACTGCTCTTCACGTACTAGTCACAATATTCGAATTACTAATCTCCAGATTTATCTCTTCCGTATTAGTCCTGGACCGGATTGAAATGGACGTAGCAGAGCGAATCATCTTGTACCATCCTAAATAGTGTCGTATGTATTAATTATTATCTCCGGGGTTATAGTATACAGCGGAATTGGACGATTAATTATCTCTTAAGCATTCGCAGTTCGATTCCCAATTATATTATATTTTGTAAGATTTTTTTTAAATATGATGTCAAGATAAAATGTTAAACTTTTGACCATTCGTGATCAATATTTTTAAGTGTCCCCACGGAATGGACTGATGGTTAGTGTATGAGTGTTGTCATCATGAGATCTGGAGGTCAAAATCTGATAAAGTCAATGTGTCCCCTCTCCCCATGCACTAACTACAACATTCGAGCTAGTAGCCCTTATAATTTATCTTTTTCATATTAATCTTGAAATGAATTGATGGGTACTTGGGCAGAACGAATCGTCGTTATCGTGATCAACATTTTTAAAATTTTACTAGGGCTGATTTCTATCCTAGAATTTGCCATCGATGACTTAACTGCTATCGTCAATTGCACATACGCCATTCCTTATAATATATGAGATTATAATAATTCAACGTTTCGTCATTGATTATGACTCCACTTCCAATTAAGTAATACCCCAAGAGCTTCACTACGTGCTTATATTTGACTAGGGAAAGAATAAATATTTCTTCAAAATGGCAACAAACTAAGTACTCTCGCACATATCTCCTTTCTAATTAGAGGTCCAAATCTGCCTTACCAACAATTCTGTTCTCCTCAAATCTATTTGTTGCACTCTAATTCTTCTTTTGTAAAGATCCTAAACGCAAGATTTTGTTTTCTCATCTCTATCTCTTCCAATAATTTCATGCCTAGCTCCATGGCCACTGAAATACCTTCTCCTTGACTGTATAAGTTTTCTTCCCTGATGATCTAATGACAATAATGGATGATAATCATTTCAATCAACTAAGTTTTATTATATTTAGCATCATATCAAAATCAATATGATTGGGGAGGAGAGTATCAAGCGCTCCATCATCATCTTACCTCCTCTGGCATCATTCATTGAGTCTCTTGTCCTCACACTTCTGAACAAAATAGATCGGCCGAGAGAAAACATCGTCAATGTAATTGAAATTGCTTTAGCTCTTCTTAATCATGCATCAGTTCCACTTAAGTTTTGGGATGACATCATCCAAACCGCAATCTACCTTATCAATCGTTTACCCACTCCACTACTTCAAAACAAGTGTCCTTTGGATTGACTTTATAATTATTTTTCAGATTACTCATTTTTTCATATCTTTGGTTGTGCATGTTATCCTTGGTTACGAACTTACTCTAAACATAAGTTAAACCCTTGCTCTCAACAATATGGTTTCCTAGTTATAGTAATTTTAATCATGGGTACCATTGCCTCCAAATTTCCACTGGATGGATATATATTTCTCGACATGTTATTTTTGATGAGTCTCTTTTTCTGTTTGCAGTTACTACCTTGGATCCTCCTTCCGATAATCAAGGCACTTTCTAATATCACCGAGTGGTATACTAAAATCCCCACAGATTGCTTCATCAGGACATAATGAAAGTACAATGGGCGATGATATCTTGAGCCCTGCACCATCTCCACAAATTCCTATAGACTCAGCGGCTAATGATGATCCACTCTCTAGTTCTGATTCCCATCAATCTGATCACTCATCTCCGAGTAGCTCTGATGATGATACTCCTCGACGAATACTTCCTCTAAGTGATATTTATGCACGATGTTAACCAATTTTTACTCGTTATCCTCTTCCACGTGCTCTTATTTCATTTTCAAATTTTGTTGAACTTTCTAGCTTTACATAGGCAGTTAAAGATCCAAATTGGCATACCGATTTTGATGCTCTTCTTCTCAATACAACTTTGAGCTTAGTTCCTCGTACTGCATCTATGAATATTATCGGCTCTAAATGAGTTTATCGAATCAAGTATCGTGCAAATGGATCCATTGAATGTCACAAAACTCGTCTTATTGCTAAAGGCTCTAATCAACAACTAGGTATTTACTTAAATGATACCTTTAGTCCAGTTGTTAACATTGTAACTATCAGATTGTTACTATCTATAGCTGTCAGCTCCAGTTGGCCGATACGACAATCAGATATTTCCAATGCTTTCCTTCATGGATACCTTGAAGAAACTATTTTTATGGAGCAACCACCTAGATTTATCCACCCGCAACTTCAAACACATGTATGTCAACTTCAGAAATCTATATACGATATTCGCAAACACCTCATGCATGGTTTCATCGTCTATCTACCTGGCTTCATACTCAAGGGGTTTCTAGCTCAAAAACTGACTCTTCCCTTTTCTACAAATGCAATGAGGAATTTTCAATATTTACTTTGATTTATATCGATGATATCTTAATATATAGTACTGATTAAAACGGTATCACTACATTACTTCAATATCTTCATCAAGAGTTTTCTATTCGAGATCTTGGCAACACTCATTTTTTCCTTGGCATAGAATTTCTCTCACATTCGGAAGGATGTCTTCTCTCTCAAGCAAATATATCACTAAAATTCTACAACGAGCTAAAATGGATGGTGCACATCCTATCTCCACACTAATCATTGAAGGTGGTTTTACTGCACCTCCATCCTCCTCTTAATGGCTGACCCTCATATCTACCGAAGCATTGTTAGTGTCTTACAATATGTTACTATTACACGACCTGATATTGCTTTTGCTATCAATCGTGCTTGTCAATTTATGCATTTTCCTACTGAATATCATTAGGAAGGTGTTAAGAGAATTCTTCGATATCTTAAAGGCACTATTCTACATGGTCTTCTTTTATATCGTCAGTCATCTCGAGAGTTGATTGCCTACAGTGATACAAATTGGGCTGGATCTCCTGAAGATAGACGTTCTACTAGTGGGTATGCCATATTTCTTGGGCGAAATTTTGTTTCTTGGCTTTCAAAGAAGTAACCTACAGTTTCTCGCTCAAGCACTGAAACTGAATGTAAAGCTATAGCAAACGTGACGTCCAAAATTATTTGGCTACAATCTCTTCTTTCAGAATTATATTTTTTCAACCCTCTACACCCAAAATCTGGAGTGATATTATTGGGACAACTTATCTTGCGGCAAATCTAGTTTTTCATGCTTGTACCAAGCATATAGAGATTGATTTTCATTTTGTTCGTGAGCGTGTGACGACTCGACGCCTTTCAATTTCTTACGCTATATAAATGTCTGTTAGTTGATGTCTAAGAGAAAATTTTTTGGATTAATAATATTTTTTTGGCAACACCGTTTAATTTTTTTTATTTCTTGGTATTTTTCCAAATCAACAAGTTTTAAAAAAATATTTCTAGCGTTCGTAGTTGAATCAACGGAATTAAAACAGCCCGCAGGATAATTCACTACAAGAAAATCATATATTACTGACGGAAATTCCGACGGAAATTCCGACGGAATTATATTTCCGTCGGAAATTTCCGACGGAAAAGTTATACCCGTCGGAAATTTCCGACGGAAATAAACGTTCCGTCGGAAATTTCCGACGGAAAATTCCCGACGGAATAGTTATTCCGTCGGAAATTTCCGACGGAAATATAATTCCGTCGAAAATTTCCGACGGAATAATTATTCCGTCGGAAAAATCTTATATTAGGGCAGAATCTTACTTCGTTTCCTTACTTCCTTTTTGCTTTCGCCGCTTCCTTTCGCTCGATCTCACGCTCGATCTCGCTCGATCTCACGTGATGTTCGCCGTCGCCTCCGCTCTCCTCCCTCACTCGCGCTGTGTTCTCGTTCTCCGGTAAGCTCCATTTTGGTTTTCTTTTCTCCAAATTTTCGGTAGGATTTTGCCGACGGCAGATCTGGCTTCGCGCCGGCGCGGCCGGCCAGATCTGGCCTCGCGGTCGGCGCGGCCGGCCAGATCTGGCCTCGCGCGTGCATGCCGGCCAGATCTGGCCTCGCGCGTTCACCCCCCAGTCGTCGGAAGTGATATTGTTGTAAGTTGAATTGTAGCACGCAGAGGATATGGTGCCGAGCATGCGCACTTGGCCCATCACCAACGAAATATTGAGGACCTCAAGAGCGTAATAGAATGGCTTCACGAGGCCACTTTCCATGGTGTAGCAGGTTAGATTAAAATCTCCTCCCAAGGAACAGTTGGCGCTGTCGATGCCAGTTTCGGTAGTACTGTTGCAGATATATTCTACCCTTTCCCCGTCCCAGTAACAGTTAGCGCCGATCGCGCCGATGCCGAAGGGGTAAGGGATCTCCACGTCGCCGCATCTCCTTTGGCATCTGTCATCAGATTCAGGCACGGTAGCTGGAGATGCAACTGCAAGTAGTAATAAGAGCATTTGGCAGAGTAGGAGCAGAGACATGGCGAGTGGTGATGCTGCAGCTGAATAACGATACGATTGACGATGCCTGGCCGCCTCATGAATTTATACATGAATAGACGGATTCTTATTGGTCCCCGTACAATCAAGTTGTACAAGTAGTAGGTGGTTCCCTCGTGGAATTGTCTACTTGCCACCGGTGACTTACTACGAATCCTTAGCAAGTATCTCATTAATTTATGAATCCTGTCACTCATTTAACTATCAAAATTCATAAACTCTAATATTTAATCTCAAAAATTAGAATTTGAATCCTGAGAAAAATAAAAATCTACTGACCAGGGATAAAAAGACCTAGTGAGTAACGATACGATTGACGATCGACGACCAAATTGACCAGGTTGTTAGGCCGTCAAAAATAAAATATGGCCGCCCAAGAGATCGAGGGATCGGGTCAACAGGCCGGATCGTTACACCTACCTTATCCATATACTCTCTCATTACACATGTTAGCAAGATTATAATAATTCAATGGTGCATCGTTAAGACTTATCGACGACTTTAATTTGGGGCCCAAAAAAGGACTCATTAATATGATACATAGATACGTCCTAAGGTGTCTCTAGAACATAGTTAAGTTGATAATCATACGGTATATTTGCAGAATAAAGAATGGGATGAAGCAAGAGTCGAATCCTGATGAAATTAGAAAAAAATATTTTCCTATGCGATAACCTGCTCAATTTCTTGGATGACCATATGGGCATTTAAAATCAACATAACCTTTTACAAAATAGATACGTCCTAAATAGGGATGACAATTTCCCCCGCGGATTTGGATATCTGCGGGGAAAATTCGAAATGGTGCGAGTTTGGGGAGGTATTATCGGATTTAGATTTGGATTCGGGGATTTTTTAAAATCCTCGAAACAGATTAGCTAGGGTGGATATGAGGATGTTATCCCCATCTCTGAACCCACCCCGATATCTCTATTAATAATAATTATTAAAATAATTTCAATAATATTAAAGATTTATGAAAATCTATACGAATGCTAAATTAATAATTATTATTAATTTATTATTATTGAAGATATCTCTGTGGCGGGGATGGAGATGGGGGTTTAATCCCCGTGGGTTCGGGGATGAGAGATTCACCGATTAAGTGAAGACGGAGATAGGGATGGGGACGAGGATGGAGATTTACTTCGGAGACAGAGATGAGAATGGCAAATCCATCCCCGACCCACCCCATTACCACCCCTAGGCCTAAAGTGATAGACTTCATCTTCAGTTGTAATCGGCAACTCCAAATCAAGGCAGCTTAAACAAATATATATATCCTTTAAATAAATTGTTTCAAAATTTATACATCATCTAGAATATATAGTTGGTCAATGGAAATAATTATATTAATTAATCGTAATTAATTTGTGATAATAATGATTAGTGCTCTATAATTGAGCATTTGTGTATATCTAATTCTAATACTAGTGAATGTTTAGATATAGGATCGATCGTACATGTTTGAATAGTATTTAAAATATATTAGTACCCATCCTCCTATTGTCTTTCATAAATGCTCTCCAATTTTTATGATTAAAACATATATTTATCCTTGCATATTTACTAATACAAAATGTTAATATCTATACGATTAGTCACTATTAGGCATTAATTAATTAATTAATTAGACCCAATCAACTTGGTCAGATTAATTCCTCCTAGTTGTACAAGTTGTTATCTTTTGATTTGGTCTAAGTAATCTTTGCACATTCATTGCATAACACATATGATTGCATTCATATATTGCATATGTCGTATGTCGTTGTATTCATTGCATACGACATATGATTGCATTCTGATTATTTTGATGATCGAAAAATTTCCATTAAACTAATTTCTATCCTATGCAATTTGCATGTCGTCCATGACTTAACTGCATATACGTCATTACTTATATATGTATACTCTCACCGTCAAAAACCTAATGATAATATATAAGATTATAATAAGGGGAAATTTTCCTAAACTCCCTACTTACCAAGTCAACTTTGCATGCAATCCCTACACAAATATTTCTTTGCATGCAGTCCCTGATGAGATATTTGGTGAGTATTGTTTGAAGAAAAGTGAGTATAAAAATTAGAAAATTGAGTATAGCAGGTTGCATCTACCACATCAATACCCATGTACTCAATTTTCACTCTTTTATACTCAAGTTTCACTGATGTATACTCAATTTTCACCCTTTTATACTCAGTTCCATCAGGGAGTAAAAACAAAGACAAACTTGTGTGGGGAGTGAATGCAAATCTCAAAGGACTATTGGGGAGTTTATGACAATTTACCGTTATAATAATTCAACGTGCCTCATTGACTTGTACGAATAACGACGGATACGAGTGGGGTTGGTAATTTTTTTTTATAAATAGCTGTTCTATTTAATGTTTCGATAAATTATAGAAAATTCTTCAATCCCTATTTGATTTTTACATGCACTTTCCATTTGATAAGTTCGTTGCATTCACTTCCTAATGGATTGAGTATAAAAGAGTGAAAATTGAGTATCCATTGTAACGATTCAAGTATAAAATAATGAAAATTAAGTATAAAATAATGAAAAATCAGTATGCAGTTTTTTGATATGGTGGATGCAACCTTACATACTCAAATTTCTAACCTTTATACTCAACTTTCTTCAAATAATACTCACAAAGCTGTCTTGTCAATCCCATCAGGGACTGCATGCAAAGAAAAGATTGGATGGGGATTGCATGCAAAGATGGGTTTGAGATTGGGGAGTTTAAGAAAATTTAAAAGTCGGTAAATTATAGAAAACTCCCTAATCTCCATTTGACCTTTGCATGCACTCCCCATTTAAGATTTTCTTTGCATTCACTCCCTAATGGATTGTGTATAAAAGAGTGAATATTGAGTATACATCAGTGAAAATTGAGTATATAAGAGTGAAACTTGAGTATAAAAGAGTGAAAATTGAGTACACAGTTTCTTGATGTGATGGATACAACCTTACATACTCAAATTTTTAATTTTCATACTCAATTTTTTTTTCAAATAATACTCACCAAACTGTTTTGTCAATCTTATCAGGGACTGCATGTAAAGAAAAACTTGAATGGAGATTGCATGTAAAGATGAATTTAAAAGTGAGGAGTTTAATGTTTACTATAAATAAAAAAAATTATTAAAGAAATTTATGATAATAATAAAAAAATTTCTGATAGAAATTTACGATTATAATTATCCTCACGACGACTTTAATTAAGGCCCAAACAATGATTCACTGATGTGATACGTTGTAGATAAGTCCAAATCAAGGTACCGTATATATAAAATAAAATAAATTCTCAACTCATGCTTTTAATATATTGTTTCAGAAATTACACATCTATCACCTGCAATAGTTGACAATGGGAATAAATAATATTAATTAATCTAATTAATTTGGGATGATTATAATTGGCGCTCGATAATTCAGCATTTGTGGACATTAATAAGTCAATCATAATATTGTAACATCAATAAGTCATAGTAAGTGGCATTATTAAAAAGTCATAATCCCACCTATTTTGACTTTTTGATGTTTCAACATGATAAAGTCATAATACACATGCATATAGATTAGTAGTGCAATTAATTACTTAGCTATCTACTTGTCATTATCATCCTCATTATCAGGATCGTATGGTCACAAACTTAACAAAGTTAATATATCTATCCTCTTCACGGATTAGTCACAATATTCAAATTAGTAATCTTCAGATTTATCTCTTTCATATTGGTTCTGAAATGGATTAAAAAGGGCGTTAGATAACTCACTGATAGACCTAAAAAATCCAAATATTACTTAGCTAATTCTAACTATTGATATTGGATTTTGAAAAATCCAAATATCTTAGGTCCATCAGTGGGTTTTGGTGAAAACTCACTGATAGACCTAAAAAATCTATTATTGCAACATAATTTATAATCATTAGAAGTTTGGATACCAAAAATACCATCTCCTAGCTCAACTATAACTAGAACTATTGATATATTTATTTAATTTACTTACATTTATCTAAGATTGTGTTTAGGCCCAAGGAGGGCCCGAACACAGATGTGTTCAGGCCCTCCTAGCGTGATTTCAGACTCTGCGTTTTAATATGAAATTACGTGTTTTGATAGATTTTTTTATATATTAATATATTTTTAAAATAGAAAAAAATTTGAGTCCACATCGAGCCTGAAATCAAAAAATTTCAGGCCCACACTGGGTCTAAAATCAAAAGATTTCAGATTTTTTTTATATATTATATATTTATTAAATATTATTTAATATATTAATTTATAGTAATCAAATATTAAAAATCATCTATTTATATTTTTAAAACCATGTTGGATGAGATATTTTTTTAACTGAAATATTTTTTTCAATTTTCACCTTACGTTTTTTAACCGATTCTATAATATATTATTTTAAAATAAAAAGTTTGAAAAAACATGTGAAGTTGTTTCGGAATTTGTTACTGAGAGAGAGAAAAAGAGAAAGTCAGTAGTTAACAGGAGGGGTATAAGAGGAAATTCACTAAAATGAATACGTTCTTTTCTAAATATAAAATCATGATATATATTTTGATAAAAAATAATTCTTGAATACGTTTTTTTTTATAAAAAACCGTAGGATCATCACTATTAGGCATTAATTAATTAGACGCAATCAACTTTTGTCAGATTCCTCCTAGTTGTACAAGTTGTTATTTTTGATTTGGTCCAGCTAATTAATCTTTGCACATTCATTGCATTCGACATATGATTGAATTCGCACAAGTTGTTATACATAAAGTTTTCTGATTTATTTTGATGGTCAAAAAATTTCCATTAATCTAATTTCTATCCTATGCAATTTGCATGTCATCCACGACTTAACTGCTACCGTCAATTGCATATACGTCACTACTTATATATGTATACTGTCTCCATCAAATTCCTAACGCACAATAATAATATGAAAAATGATAGAAAAATATAAAAAACATAGTAAATAACGTGACATTTTACATATAGTGATTTTCGTAGGATTCAGCATGCCCCCTAAAATATAATTTGATTCGGGGTGACGATCGAAGGCCGCCAATAATATCTAAGTGATAATCAAACATATACATATAAAATATCACATCATTTATTATACTTTTCATTCTCTCACTTTTGTTTTCCATATCATTGCTTTAATATTATATAAGATTATAATAATTCAACTTCGCGTCGTTGACTTGTACGAGTTACGACGGATACGAGTGGGTTCATAATTTTTTTATAAATAGCTGTTCTACTTTATGTTTACTACAAATAAAAAAAATTTTAAAAAAAAATTATGATAATAATAAAAAAAATAAACTTTTAATTTTTCATATGATAACGATCGATATAACATTGTATAAATTTCTGTTAGAAATTTACAATTATAGTTATCCTTACAACGACTTTAATTAAGGGCCCAAATTAAGAATTGATTCACTGATGTGATACATTTTAGATAAGTCTAAATCAAGGTAGCTTCTCCACCGAATATATAAAATAAAAAAAATTCTCAACTCATGCTTTTAATATACATCAATAAGTCATTTAAGTGGCATTACCAAAAAGTCATAATGCCACCCATTATGACTTTTTAATGTTACAACATGAAAAAGTCATAATACACATATATATAGTTTACTAGTTCCATTAATTACTTAGCTATTTACGTGACATTACCATCCTCATTATCATTCATAAACAGGATCGTATGTATTCTCACACGATGGACGGATAATTAATATATAAATATTATTAACATGAGATTTGGAGATTAAAACCTGATAAAATCAGTATGTTCATCCTTCCCATGTACTAGCCACAGTATCCAGGCTAATATCCCCGTGATTTACACTACAAAAATATCATTGAATAGCGACGGATATATAGTATCCGTCGCTAAAATTGGGATTCAGGTCAAACCCCTAACTATAGCGACGGACTTAATCAAACCCGTCGCTATTAGCGACGGGCAAGTTGCTTCCGTCGCTAATAGCGGCGGACAAGTAAATTCCGTCGCAATTTTAGGTTAAAAATCCGACTCAGCCCCCCCCCCCCCCCCCCCCCCCCCCCGCGGGGCCACGCGATCAGATCAGCTCTCCCCGTCTCCGATCGATGCTTCTCGGCGATTCTCCTCCGGCGAACCCTCCTCCGATCCCAGGTACGTGTTACATTTTTCCGGTTTGTCTGTCGTGTTTTCTGCTCCGCGACGGCGTGGTGTTCTCCAGGTGCCGGCGATTGCGGCTTGGCACGGCCGTGCACGGCCGATCACGGCTTGGCACGGCCGCGCGCGGCCTGCTGCGATAGCAGATGCCGCCAACCCCAGCTGCCGGCGGGCGCAGCAGGCGCCACCCCTTTCTATAATTAATCAGATTAATTAATTAATCTGATTAATTTATTATTTAGATTAATTAATATAATTAATAAGATTAATTAGATTAAATTGATTTGTTTGAATAATTAATTAATCAGATTAAGTATTTAATTATTTGTTTGATTAATTAGATTAATTTCATAGTATAGTATCAATATCAAATTTCATTTTGGATTATAATATGTGTGTTTTGATTAATTAGAATAATTTTATTTGATCATTAGGCTAATATGTCTTGTTTGATTAATTAGAACAAATTTAGTTAATTAGATTAAATTATGTTTGATAATTCAGTTACAATATGTCCGAACAAGGCATGGATGTATAATAGGTTAGATAATGGACTTATCCATGATGAATTTTTTGCTGGAGTGGAAGAATTTGTGAACTTTGCAAAGTGTCATCCTGAGTGTTTGAATGACACGGAGTTGAAGTGTCCATGTAATCAACGCAAATGTTGAAATACAACTTTCCGTGATGAGGATACAGTGAAATCTCATATCTGTAGGTGTGGGTTTATTCCAGATTATTACAACTGGTGTTGTCATGAAGAGCCGTATGTATTTGAATTTGGTGGACCTTCTGTTGCTTGATCATCGAACTCAATTGGACCAGAGACATCATATGGGTCTACTGATGCAATGCAATCAATGGTTTACGATGTAATGAATGCTTTTGATCAATCAAATGTAGAACAAGTACCTACTTCTGAAGTTTAGAAAATGTATGACATGTTAAAGGCTAGTGAAATAGAATTATGGGAAGGTATTTGATCCCGGGCCAGCGTGCGTGTAACCTGGCCCGACAGCCTGACGCCCAGTCAGGAGGAGACGTGTGCATGGGCCAAAGAGGCCCAACAGATAGGTGGCTCGGGTCACTGAGTCGGCCCGGCCTATTGGAAAATACTAGTGTCGAGGAGGGGCAGACCTCCTATATACCCTGACGGCAGAGCCCTCACTCGGGGTCCTTGAACCAAGAAAGACCCGAGACAGGGAAAAGGGAACGAATACCTTTGGCAGGTCTTAGTGTGTCCACCTCTGGGAAATCATGACCCAGAGTATGGTGAAAGCACTTGCGGGCCAGTCCCCGCGCAGCATTCGGCTCAAGGTCCTCAATCGGACGCGTGGCGACCCACGCTCCCCGGAATCGACCCGACCGATGCTCAGACAACTATACTCCAATACCCCTTTAGGTTTGGCTCCCAGCCGACGCGTGGTGGCCCACGCTCCTGGGATAAGCCCGAGCCAGAGGAGGTGATACTTGGTATATCCTCGTTACTCAATGCCCAGTCGGCACACGCCTTTAACGGGTCCCCAGTTGGCCCTAACATGCCCTAGCCTGCAGATCAACCACTCCCTGACATCAGACTACCCGAAGCAGTACGGGGTAGGTGCATGAATGGTGCCACCCTGGCAAAAACGACGGATATCCCGCTGATGGCTTGATCTTCCTACCATACCTTGTCCCCCCCCCCCCCCCCCCCGTACTACGACCACATACACTGGTGTCAGGCCGAGTGGCGCCGACCATTAAGTTGACAGTGTCCCTTTCCTTAACCCAGTATACATTACTTTATCCTGCCACCTCTAGGCATGCATCACCTTGTCCTCACTATATGGCAACAGGTGGCAGGCAGGGCAGGAGCTGTCAACTTCCCCGGCTATATAAGTCTCTTCACTCCGCATCTCTCAGGTACGCGTAATAGTGCATTGTTTACTGTTCTATTGCTTTCCCTTCGCTTGCCACCGTCGAGTACTGACTTGACCGTCAAAGTGCCTGGCCGGGGACTTTTCCCGGCGGGTTCTAACGGTCTCTGTCTTGCAGGACAGGAGCGAGCCAGCTTCGCAACCACCCTCAGCGACTTCATGATCCCCGGAAGGCCATCTCACCCTTGGGACCGCCACCTCGCTTCGCGACAGGATCAATATTCCTTCTGGTCATTCTCAATTATCTGCTACTGTAAGATTATTGAATATGAAGGCGGAACATCATTTCTCAGAACGATGTTATGATGACATATGTCAACGTATGTCAGAGTTGCTTCCAACTGATAACTGCATGACTGATAGTTTCTACAACACTAAAAAACTAATCAGAGACTTGAGTTTACCAGTTGAGAAGATACATTGTTGTGTCAATAATTGCATTATCTATTGGAACGAAGATAGTGAGTTGATGGAATGCAAAATGTGTCATCATCCTCATTACAAGCATGGTGCTCGCATGGTAAATCAGAAGAAGAAGAAAAATATTCCCTACAAAGTCATGTATTACTTTCCTTTGATTGCTAAACTCCAATGTTTATGTAACGACATGGTCTCTCAACCTCTTTGGCGGCCAAATCAACATTTGGCGACCCAACAACCTAGCCCCTTAGGCCCAACAACATGGCGGCCAAATCAACATTTGGTGGCCCAACTATGTCGTCGACCAACAACCGATATCGACGACCAACAACCGTGTCGTTACTCACTAGGTCTTTCCACCCCTGGCTAGTGGATTTTTGCCTTCCTCAGGATTCGAACTCTAGACCTCCAGGATAAGTACTAGAGTTTATGAATCCTGATACCAATTGAGCTACATAAACATAGTTGAGCCGTCAAATGTTGATTTGACCGCCAGGTTGTTGGGCCCAAGGGGCTAGGTTGTTGGGCCGCCAAATGTTGATTTGGCCGCCAAAGAGGTTGAGAGACCATGTCGTTACAATAAAAAAAATATGTTTCTAATGAAATTAAATTATATAATTTTCTAAATATTTATTTGTCAGAAGTGGGATTTGAACCCACGCCGAGATTTGAACCCACGCCTTCATCAGAAGACCAAAACTTGAGTCTGGCGCCTTAGACCACTCAACCATCCTAACTTATGTGGTATTATTATTGTTGTTGGAGTGGTACAGTTGTCACAGCCCTACCCACTCGGTCACACAGATGAGATGTGTTGACGGCTTGACTGGCGTCAGGGGTGACACATGTCATTGCATCATGTGCATACGTATTTTTTTTATGCATTTGTTTGTGTTTGATGCACTTATATGAGCTATGATTGTTGCATATGTATGACATGCATGTCTATCTTGATATTATTGTTGTTGAGTTGTTTATACATGCCTAGTGCTTACCCGGATTTTATGCTATGTCGTTTTACTATATGTTATGCATGATTAGGTAAATCTGATATTTCTTATGGACTGTACCTTTTGATTCTCTACTTCGTTATCTTATTTATGTCATGCTTATTGTCTACTCATATACCCGCAGCGTCCGCCCGGACTCACCACCCCTGCTTCCCTTTTTGTTGTTTCAGATAGCAGGTAGTGGTATTGCTTGGAGCCAGAAGATGATCCAGTTGCCAGTCCCTCAGTCCTTCAGTTTCACCGGGTGATTTTGGTTTGGAGTTGTTTCAGAGTTAGTTCTCCATAGTTTCCTTGTTTCCGCATTTTGTATTATTTCGGGTATGGTCTTGATAAAAAATTGTAGTCATGTCTTATTGATCGGGTTTATTCGTTGTGGAGTTTCTTATTAAGTTGTGTTTTCTTTTATGTTTTAAGGTGGCTGAGCCACCTGTTAAATTATTATAAACTGCGTGGTTATGTGTCTTTTATATATTGTTGTGATGCTAGCCGCATGTGGCTAAGCTATATATGTGAGATAGTATGTATATTTGCCCCATATTGTCCGCCGTACAGAGGAGATGCTGTCCGATTTTTGAGGAAGCATGTGCCTTTGGGGGCGTGACAGTTTATATGCATCAACAACAACAAGAAGTTATATTATCTTGCATCAAAACCATGGATATGATGGAGATATTATGTGTCATCCTTGTGATTCCCCTGCATGGAAACATTTAGATTCAATATTTTCTTCCTTTGCTATGGAACCACGTAATGTAAGACTTGGACTTTCTGTAGATGGATTCCAGCCATTTGGAAGTTATGGACAACAATATTCATCATGACCAGTTATCTTAACATCATACAACTTACCACCATGGATGTGCATGAAAGATGAATTCATGTTTCTTACCGTGCTAATTCTAGGTTCTCATAATCCAAAAGGGCAAATAGAGACCTCCCACTAGTATGTTTTTTTTGGACATGTTTAAACATTATTTATTTTTTGTATACAGGCTGCTGAGCTACAGAGACCTCCCACTAGTTGGGAGGTATTCAGCAAGACCCACAAGAAAAAAGATGTGTCATTTGTCGATCGACGCTCTCTAGCAATCAATGTAAGTATATTAATTATATTTTATTTGTTTTGACATTTTATAAAGATTAATTTAATTTTTATTTCACAGGAAGCAATGACCACTTGAGTTGTAGAGGCAGAGACGTCTCAGCCTGCTGTAGAGGGGGAGGGTTCACAGTCTCTTTCCACCGACGATGTGAATCAGATTTATTATGATGTCGTCGGTGGAAAGAGGAAGACCGCCCTATACGGCCTAGGCTCTCAGGCAAAGATCACATATGATTAGATGAGAGTTCCAGGGGTTAGGGGACATCCAGGATCCTCCTCCTCTTCCTCAAGTGAGGTTTGTCAATTGCGGGAGGAAAATGATGCCCTGCGGACTCGACTCACGTCCATGGAGACGACGTGGGCTAAGAGGGACGCAACGAGGGATGCTGAGTTGAGAGATTTGTGGGCCCGCTAGGCACAGACTGAGGAGATAATAAGAAACATGCAAGCTTTTGCAGCGACCCTATCGCCCATGACACAGATGCCAACCCCTCCCGCCCCTCGTTTTGAGTCTCAGGAGACACAAGATCCTGAGAATACCACAGAGGAGTAGAGATATTTTAGTGGTATGTTATATTTTTTCTCTATATTTTTTCAGTAACTATCTAGTTTGTTATTATATTCATCAATAATTGTTACTTATTACTTCATTTTCGTTTACAGATTTTGCATTATCAGAGTTGAATTCAGATATTGACTCGCTTGTTTGGTATGCAAATTGGATATTGTTTCTTATTGTTTATTGATTGTTTCTTATTTGGCACTTATTTATCTTCTATTGTGTAGGAATATTGTTCCTGTTGATCTAGTATTCACTCTAATATTCATGTATGTATTGTTTTTTTTTAACTTTTAGTTTTGATATATAAACTTAGACTTTTCATTAAGTTATTGTTTGAGATGTATTCAACATGTTTCTTATGTGTTTGTGATGTTGGATATTGGAACTTGGATATGTATTCATGTGATGTTGGAACTTGGATATTTGATATGTTGTGTTTGTGATGTCTTGTGTTTGTTATGTTGATATATTGATATGTTGTGTTTGTTATGTGTTGGAGATTGGATATGTATTAAATGTATATATGGGAAGGAGAAAAACAAGGCTATATCTGTTGGAATTTTCCAGAATTAGCGACGAAATATTGACTTTTCCGTCGCAAATAGCGACGGATATTTGACTTTCCATCGCCAAACACGATATATTTGCGACGGAGTGTCAAATATCCGTCGCTAAATTCACACTCAGACACGTGGCCATGGATTTGGTGTTTATCGACGGATGGTCAAATATCCGTCGCGATTAGCGATGGATATTTGACCATCCCGTCGCCTACCGTGGACACGTGGCATGGATCGGGATGTTTTGCAACGGGTGTATGTGTCCGTCGCTAATAGCGACGGCTTAGCCGTCGCTATTAGCGACGGATTTGCTGTTCTCGTCGCTACCTTTGCTTAGCGACGGGTTTTCGGCCAACGACGCTCATTCCGTCGCTATTAGGGTTTAGCGACGGATTCTGTCCGTCGCAAAAAGCTGGAATTTTTGTAGTGTTACCTCCTCCATGTTGGCCTTGGGACGAGTTGGCGGGGGCGCTGGGGCGAGCGAATCGTCTTTTGCCAACATAAACAGGATTGTATGGCAAAAGCTTAACAATGTTAATATGTCTGTCCTCTTCGCGTACTAGTCACAATATTCGAATTACTAATCTCCAGATTGATCTCTTCCGTATTGGTCCTGGACCGGATTGAAAAGGACGTAGGTGAGCGAATCATTTTTTACCGTCCTAAATAGTGTCGTATGTATTAATTATTATCTCCGGGGTTATAGTATACAGCGGAAGGACGATTAATTATCTCTTAAGCATTCGCAGTTCAATTCCCAATTATATTATATTTTGTAGGATTTTTTTTTAACACGATGTGAAGATAAAATGTTAAACTTTTGACCATTCGTGATCAATATTTTTAAGTGTCCCCACGGAATGGACTGATAGTTAGTGCATGAGTGTTGTCATCATGAGATCTGGAGGTCAAAATCTAATAAAGTCAATGTGCCCGTTCTTTCCACGCACTAGCTACAACCTACAGTATCCGGGCTAGCTAGTAGCTAGCCCCTATAATTTATCTGTTCCATGTTGATCCTGGAACGAATTGACGGAGATGCTTGGGCAGAATGAATCATCTTTTACCATCATGATCAAAATTTTTAAAATTTTAGTGGGGCTGATTTCTATCCTGGAATTTGCCATCGATGACTTAAGTGCTATCGTCAATTGCACATACGTCATTGCTTATAATATATGAGATTATAATAATTCAACGTTTCGTCATTGATTATGACTCCACTTCCAATTAAGTAACACCCCAAGAGCTTCACTACGTGCTAATATTTGACTAGGGAAAGATTAAATATTTCTTCGATATATGTGGCAACAAACTGAGTAGTCTCGCACATATCTCCTTTCTAATCAGTTCCAAATTAATCTGCCTTACCAACAATTCTGTTCTCCTCAAATCTATTTGTTGCACTCTAATTCTTCTTTAATTTTGTAAATATCCTAAATGCAAGATTTTGTTTTCTCATCTCTATCTCTTCCAATAATTTCACGCCTAGCTCCATGGTCACTGAAATACCTTCTCCTTGTCTGCATAAGTTTTCTTCTCTGATGATCTAATGACAATAAAGGATGATAATCATTTCAATCAACTAAGTTTTATTATACTTAGCATCATATCAAAATCAATATGAATTAATTTCAATTAATTGATTTTTATTATATTTGATATAATAAAGATCGATAGCAAAAATAATATTTTCAAATTTATTATATTCATGATTGTATGCCATAATTAATCTTTCTTTTATTGGATAGATAACTTGTATAAATAAGTTTATTGGCTACAATAATAAATTATCTAAGATTTATTCTCAATTTTACTTCTTTTCTATATTTATTGTTCTTTCATGGCATCATAGCCATGATATTTTTGTTCTCAATCGTTCTTCATCTAAATTTAGGTTCTACTCTTCCATGACCTCTCAACTATAATAACTATTTTCTTTTTAATCTTCATCCTTTTCTTTTGCTTTTGCTTTTCGTTTCTTTAATCATCATTTTTTCTTTTTTTATCTCATTTTATGCCCTTTTTTTTTCCTTCTTTCGTTTTTAATCATATTTTCATTTTTTAAATCGAATTTAATGTTATTTTTTCTTTTCGTTTTTAATCGTCATTTTTTCCCTGTTTTTCGTTTTTTTTTATTTCTACCTTTTCTGTTCTTTCTTTTCGTTTTATTCCCTGCTTTTTGATTTTTTGTTCTCTCTCGAGCTTTCCTTCCGATGACTTCTCAGCATCCTTCTTCGCGACTACAGGCCATCATCTATGCCACTAGACTATTATCTATGTTGCCTTTGTTTCTAGCTGGCCAGCCCCACCAGTGCTATTCATTCGAGCAACTTTCCATTTAATTTCTTTTCCGGCAAGCCAAAAATTTCGATGTAAGATACTCAACGAAATCAAGAAGGCCGAAAGTAAAGTTCAGAACAATGTCAAATTTGTCATATCATTGGACATACTAGTCTTCATTGCTTTAGACGATTTAACTGGTCATATAGCCGGAGAAAATGTCAAATTTGTCTGAGAGTTGAACATATTAATCTTCAATGTCCTAAAAGTTTTGACTCAAATTTTGTTGGTGGTTCTGCTGCTTTAAGACAATCAACTATTTCACAATATAGTCATGCATCTTCAAATCAACTACCGCTTTTGTCTGGGCAATTTATGGCCGAGCCATCTCATTTCAGAGCATTTTCAATTTCTATCTCTCCTAATATTATTGTTGGGAACGAGATGGCTAGAGAGGGGGGGTTGAATATAGCCAATCGCTTCTTCTTTGAAAGCTTAGCAAGTTTCTGCACTTGAGATTATTAATAGCACAGCGGAAGTATGGGAAAACAAAACTTGCAGAAACTACAAAACAAAACCTAACTAGCAAGATTAGCAAGATCGCTAACAAGGAGATTTTACAAGGTTCGGGGATAACTTGCCCCTACTCCTTGGCGTGTCCTTAAGGTGGGCGATCCCTTGATCGTCGGCAGATCAAGCCCCGGTAAACACCGGATATGAAGCAACCTCCTTCTCGGTGGAGAAACCTCCCCACAGTGTGTTTCAAAGAATGATATAGAATGAGCACAAAGAAACAACAACAAGAAGGATCTTACTCAACCACTTAGCAAGAACAAAACACAGCAAGCTTCCCTGAGCTCCACCCAGTGGCGATCTCACGCAGACCCGTGCCTTCCCACTGTCGGACTCCAAGCCTCTTGTTTTATCCTTCAAATGCTCAAGTACGATGATTGCTTCCCAATAGCTTGCTTAGAATGATTGAAGAACTCAAGAACCGCAAGCTTGTAACGCAGGAACTGAAGAGCTTGAAAAACTGAAGAACTGATTCGTTTGATTGTTCGTTGTCCAAAACTCTGCGTTCCTCGTTCCTTTTTGTTTCTCCGCCAAGCGACAAGTGACAACATCTCTGTAGCTCCCAGCTACTCATCTGCCAACGCCAGCCTCTACTGAGCTATCTCTGGACTCACTGAGCTCCCCTCAGTCAAGCTCCAGCCTCAGCTCCAGTCTGCAGCTCGCCGTTGCAACCTGAGATGAGAAAGAGACAAACCTGCTCCAAGGAAAGCACTTTCTGACTTCTCCTTGAGTGTTTGAATCCTCCCCTGTCACCTGAAACTCAATCAGAGCATTAGAGCAGAAGATCAAGCAGCATATCAAACATACATCAGCAAATCAGATACGATCAGACGCTCTGACCACGTCTGTCAGTGAAATTTGAATTAAAGTGATCGGTCACCGGACCGATCCAGGGTGTGTGGATCGATCACCAGACTGATCCACTGCTTCGCTGGGATTCCCAGCTCTCGCAGCTAACACACCTGATCGGTCACCAGATCGATCAGGGTTAAGCCTGATCGGTTACCAGACCAATCAGAATGGATCCTGATCGGTCACTCAGATCGATCAAGGCAGATGAACAGTTACTTTTTAATCAGATCCAAGATCCCTGATCGGTCACCGGACCGATCCAAGACTTTGATCAGCAGGGGAACTCACTCACCGTTTGCTCCCTGATCGGTCACCAGATCGATCAGGAGCAAGACAGCAAGGAAGCCGCCTGCTCCCTGATCGGTCACCGGTCCGATCAGGAGCCACACAGTAGATTCCCAATCTCACTGTGCGCTCCCTGATCGGTCACCAGTCCGATCAGACATAGCTGGATCGGTCACCAGACCGATCCACTAAGGAGCAGCGTGCCAATGTCCCTGATCGGTCACCAGACCGATCCAGTGACTTAACCCTAGCCCTCCAAGCTAGGAATTCATCCACCTTAGCCCTCCAAGCTAAGGATTTTTCCATCTAACTCTCCAAGTTGGGAATTTGCACCTAACCCTCCAAGTTAGGACTTTTCACCTAGCCCTCCAAGCTAGGACTTTTCACCTAGCCCTCCAAGCTAGGACTTTTCACCCAACTCTTCCGAGTTAGAACATCATCCAACCTAGCCCTCCAAGCTAGGCACTTGACCCTCCAAGCCAGGACTTTTTCACCTAATTCTCCAGGATGGGAATTTGCACATAACCCTCCAAGTTAGGACTTTTCACCTAGCCCTCCAAGCTAGGACTTTTCACCCAACCCTTCCGAATTAGGACTTTTCCAACACCTAGCCCTCCAAGCTAGGATTTCCCACACCTAACCCTTCAGGTTAGGATTTTTCACATCATGCCTAATCCTCTATCAGGACTTAATCATAATCATCATAATCATCACACCTAACCTCCCAGGTTAGGATTTCCCATATCATGCCTAATCCTCGATCAGGACTTAATCATAATCATCCTCCTAAACTAAAATCGTTGTCAACACCAAAACAACAATCAGGGCCAGACTGCATCAACAATTATTTCATCGGCTCCTGAGAACCTCAGGTGACATTCGGATTCTGGAGTCACTCATCATGTTACACTGAAGTATGATATTCTCACAGGAACTTCGCCTTATCATGGACCTAACATGATACAAATATGTAATGGCTCAGGTTTACAAATTACTCACCTTGAAAATACATCCTTTCACTCATGTGGTCGAACTCTTCGTATGCACAACACTCTTCATGTTCCTTCTATTATCAAAAATTTACTTTCTGTAACGACACGGTCTCTCAACCCCTTTGGCGGCCAAATCAACATTTGGCGGCCCAACAACCTGGCTCCTCGGCCCAACAACCTGGCGGCCAAATCAATATTTGGCGGCCCAACTATGTCGTCGACTAACAACCGATGTCGACGACCAACAACCGTGTCGTTACTCACTAGGACTTTCCAGCTCAATTGGTATCAGGATTCAAAAACTTTAGTACTTATCCTGGAGGTCTAGAGTTCGAATCCTGAGGAAGGCAAAAATCCACTGGCCAGGGGTGGAAAGTCCTAGTGAGTAACGACACGGTTGTTGGTCGACGACATAGTTGGGTTGCCAAATGTTGATTTGGTCGCCAGGTTGTTGGGCTGAGGGGCCAGGTTGTTGGGCCGCCAAATGTTGATTTGGCCGCCAAAGGGGTTGAGAGACCGTGTCGTTACAATAAAAAGGCACCTTTTTTATTGTAAAGTACCGCTTGTACATGAGTACTTAGAAGTCCATTAAACACAGATAGGTTCATTTGGCATTAGAAATACCCTACCTAGTAGTGTAGGTGCATAATCGTTGGTTTTCGGTTTCTGGTTGGTTGTATCGATGCATGTTACTTGTTGGATTTTTATTGCATCGTTGTTTCTCCGGTTGTTCATGCATCGTATATCATGCATCATACTTGCACGTTGCATACTAACGACTGTTGGCTTACATTTGGTTAAGCCGTCGTTAGTCATATTGTTGCTCGATTCACTCAACCACTTGTTATCGTGGTAGTTATTAGAGTGCGAGTGTTTGTCCTGTTATGCCAAACAGTGACACCCTCACCGTTGTATTTAGAGGGATGAGTTGTTGATGACTCACCCTCACCGTTGTATTTAGAGGGATGAGTTGTTGATGACTCACCCTCATCGTTGTTTGTTTTTGAGGGATATTTTGTAGCTGTGATAGCTCCCACTAGGTATAGGGGTCTGGAGTGTGGGCTCCCCAGCATCCTGTCCACTCAACCACGCCTTATGTGGTATTATTGTTGTTGTTGGAGTGGTACAGTTGTCACAGCCCTACCCACTCGGTCACACAGATGAGATGTGTTGACGGCTTGACTGGCGTCAGGGGTGACACATGTCATTGCATCATGTGCATACGTATTTCGTTTATGTATTTTTCTTGTGATTGTTGCATTTATATGAGCTATGGTTGTTGCACATTATTGACATGCATGTATATCTTGGCTTTATTCTTATTGCGTCATTTTTTTTACACCTGTTTAGTTATTATTCGGTTTTATACCATGTCGTATTATATTGGTTATGCATGATTAGGTAAATCTGATATTTCTTATGGACTGTACCTTTTGATTCTCTACTTCGTTATCTTATTTATGTCATGCTTATTGTCTACTCATATACCCACAGAGTCCGCCCGGACTCACCACCCCTGCTTCCCTTTTTGTTGTTTCAGATAGCAGGTAGCTAGTGGTATTGCTTGGAGGCAGGAGATGATCCAGTTTCCAGTCCTTCAGTTTCACCGGGTGATTTTGGTTTGGAGTTGTTTCAGAGTTAGTTCTCCGTAGTTTCCTTGTTTCCGTATTTTATATTATTTCTGGTATGGTCTTGATAAAAAATTGTAGTCATGTCTTATTGGTCGGGTTTATTCGTTGTGGAGTTTCTTATTAAGTTGTGTTTTCTCTTATGCCTAAGGTGGCTGAGCCACCTGTTAAATTATTATAAACCGCGTGGTTGAGTGTCTTTTATATATTGTTGTGATGCTAGCCGCATGTGGCTAAGCTATATATATGAGATAATATGTATTATTGCCCCATATTATCCGCAGTACAGGGGAGATGCTGCCCGATTTTCGAGGAAGCATGTGCCTCTGGGGGCGTGACACTTTCTATGCGTCAATTTGCTCTAGATAATAATGTGTTCTATGAATTTCATCCTCATCATTGTCTTGTGAAGAATCCCACAATAGGAACTATTCTACTTTGAGAAACCATTAAAGATAACCTCTATTATCTTCAACCGACCTCTACTAAAGCATTTGTTTGGGAACGCAATAATAAATTTTCTTGGCACGCACATCTTAGTCATTCGTCTCTATGTCTTGTTCAGAATATCATTAATCAATATGACTTTCCAATTTTTTAGCATCCTTATCTCATTTATGTGAAGCTTGCATGAAATCAAAAAATCATAAATTACCTTTTGTGCCTTATACTCACACCTCTAATTATTCTTTGGAAATTATTCGCTCTGATGTATGGGGTCTTGCTCCCCATTCTTTCTAATCATGGTTTTCTTTATTATGTTATTTTTATTGATAACTTTAGTAAGTTCACTTGGATTTTTCTTATGAAAAAAAATCTGATCTCTTTGATATCTTTTGTCATTTTGAAAAGCATGATAAGCGTTACTTTAATCACAAAATACTCTCTCTTCATTCTGATTGGGGAGGAGAGTATCAAGCGCTCCCTCATCATCTTACCTCCTCTGGCATCATTCATCGAGTCTCTTGTCCTCACACTTTTGAACAAAATAGATCCGCTGAGAGAAAACATCGTCAATGTAATTGAAACTGCTTTAGCTCTTCTTAATCATGCATCAGTTCCACTTAAGTTTTAGGATGACATCATCCAGATCGCAATCTACCTTATCAATAGTTTAATGACTCCACTACTTCAAAACAAGTGTCCCTTGGATTGACTTTATAATTGTTTTTCAGATTACTCATTTTTTCATATATTTGGTTGTACATGTTATCCTTGGTTACGACCTTACTCTAAACATAAGTTAACCCCTCGCTCTCAACAATATGTTTTCCTGGTTATAGTAATTTTAATCATGGGTACCATTGCCTCTAAATTTCGACCGGGCGGATATATATTTCTCGACATGTTATTTTTGATGAGTCTCTTTTTCTGTTTGCAGTTACTACCTTGGATCCTCCTTCCGATAATCAAGGCACTTTGTAATATCACCGAGTGGAATACTAAAATCCCCACAGATTGCTTCATCAGGACATAATGAAAGTACAATGGGCGATGATATCTTGAGCCCTGCGCCATCTCCACAAATTCCTACAGACTCAGCTGCTAATGATGATCCACTCTCTAGTTCTGATTCCCATCAATCTGATCACTCATCTCCGAGTAGCTCTGATGATGATACTCCTCGACAAATGCTTCCTCTAAGTGATATTTATGCACGATGTTAACCAATTTTTACTCGTTATCCTCTTCGACGTGCTCTTATTGCTTCTTCAAATTTTGTTGAACTTTCTAGCTTTACATAGGCAGTTAAAGATCCAAATTGGCGTACCGAGTTTGATGCTCTTCTTCTCAATACAACTTTGAGCTTAGTTCCTCGTACTGCATCTATGAATATTATCGGCTCTAAATGAGTTTATCAAATCAAGTATCGTGCAAATGGATCCATTGAACGTTACAAAGCTCGTCTTATTACTAAAGGTTTTAATCAACAACTAGGTATTGACTTTAATGATACCTTTAGTCCAGTTGTTAAAATTACAACTATCAAATTATTTCTATCTATAGCTGTCAGCTCCAGTTGGTCGATATGACAATCAGATATTTCCAATGCTTTCCTTCATGGATACCTTGAAGAAACTATTCTTATGGAGCAACCACCTAGATTTATCCACCCGCAACTTCAAACACATGTGTGTCAATTTCAGAAATCTATATACGGTATTCGTAAACACCTCGTGCATGGTTTCATCGTCTATCTACCTGGCTTCATACTCAAGGGTTTTCTAGCTCAAAAACTGACTCTTCCCTTTTCTACAAATGCAATGAGGAATTTTCAATATTTATTTTAATTTATATCGATGATATCTTAATAACTGGTAGTGATTAAAACGGTATCACTACTTTACTTCAATATCTTCATCAAGAGTTTCCTATTCAAGATCTTGGCAACACTCATTTTTTCCTTGGCATAGAATTTCTCTCACATTCGGAAGGATGCCTTCTCTCTCAGAACAAATATATCACTAAAATTCTACAACGAGCTAAAATGGATGGTGCACGTCCTATCTCCACACTAATCATTGAAGGTGGTTTTACTGTACCTCCATCCTTCTCTTTAATTGTTGACCCTCAGATCTACCGAAGCATTGTTAGTGTCTTACAATATGTCACTATTACACGACCCGATATTGCTTTTGCTATCAATCGTGCTTGTCAATTTATGCATTCTCCTACTGAATATCATTAGGAAGGTGTTAAGAGAATTCTTCAATATCTTAAAGGCACTATTCTACATGATCTTCTTTTATATCGTCAGTCCTCTCGAGAGTTGATTGCCTACAGTGATACAGATTAGGCTGGATCTCCTAAAGATAGACGTTCTACTAGTGGATATGTCATATTTCTTTGGTGAAATCTTATTTCTTGGCTTTCAAAGAAGTAACCTACAGTTTCTCGCTCAAGCACTGAAACTGAATGTAAAGCTATAGCAAACGTGACGTCCGAAATTATTTGACTACAATCTCTTCTTTCAGAATTATATTTTTTTCAACCCTCTACGTCGAAAATCTGGAGTGATGATATTGGGGCAACTCATCTTGCGGCAAATCCAGTTTTTCATGCTTGTACCAAGTATATAGAGATTGATTTTCATTTTGTTTGTGAGCGTGTGATGACTCGACGCCTTTCAATTTCTTACGCTATATAAATGTCTGTTAGTTGATGTTTAAGAGAAATTTTTTTGGATTAATAATATTTTTTTGGCAACACCGTCTATTTTTTTTATTTCTTGGTATTTTTCCAAATCAACAAGTTTTAAAAAAATATTTCTAGCGTTCGTAGTCGAATCAATGGAATTAAAACAGTCCGCAGAATAATTATAATCTCGCCCGACGTCAATTGGTATTTGAGCTCATCATATCCCATGAATGATCATCGTGGTCGTGATAGATAGGTTCTGACTTAGGAAGTCTCATACCGTGATCGTAGTACTCAAGACGAGATACTTGAAGATTTACACTTTATAGAGACAAGTTGCAAAATTATCCCAGTGGCAAACAATGCAAGATCGTAAAGGTCGTATGTTCCATTATCTTAATTCGGATTCTACTTTTGTAAAACCGTATCACGGTGACAAAAGACGATTTGCTCGCCCCTAGCACCCTCATCAACCCGTCCCAGAGCCAACACGAAGGAGGTAAATTATAGGAAATATTAGCCCGGATGCTGCGACTAGCGCGTGGGAGCACAGACACACTGACTTTGTCAGGTTTTGACCACTAGACCTTAATGCGGCAATACCATATGTACTAGTCATCAGTCTATCCCGTGGGGACTTTGTGAAACCTTATCACAATTGTGAGAATCGTGGTCGAGATGAATTGTATGCGGATATCGGATTTCCAATTGAACTTCTTGAGTTTTCTGATACATTGCAGACTAAGGAGTTCTCTGATTGGTTTGATGAGGTGAAAGTATTGATCTTATTATAAGGAAGATGTAGATGACAAGATCGAAATAATCGATGATTCAATTTATGTTGATGATTTGGTTGTGAATAGTCAAATTGCAAGGGGTGGCATTGAACCTACAAGTTTTTGTTTTTTCTGATTGGACCTGAATTGGAGACATCTAAACCAACAAAAGTTATTTCCTCTTCTCGACAGATGAAAGTTAATGATGTTTCAAATTCTTGTTCATCCTGTAGCAGTAGATAACTCTTAAAAAAGAGCCTGAATAAGAAACTTTTGTAAGACAAAAAATTACTTCAACAGAGAGCTTATGACCTGATGAAATACTTCAAAATCCAAATGTGTTTACTGAAATTAAAGTTCGTGGAAGATTTTTGTTCACTTGATGTCTCACTAATGGATGGTCAAACATTAGCCGACTCACTCCAAGCTCATGGAATTAACATACATTATCTTGGAAAATTTACTAATATGGTTAATCTTTTGCCACATCTATTGGATATATGCTCCTTTGAGATTATCATTAGGTTTGTAAAACACTTTCTAAAGGATTTACTAAGGGAATTTGAAGATCATGAACTTAGGCTTACTATTTCTCATTTCTTTAATTGTTTCATTAGGAATGTTTTACCTTGGTTCAAAGGGGAATTCTAACAATATGCAATTGAAAATCCAAAAGAAAGGGTGTTAGAATTTGGTGACCCGAATTCTGTTTAATCCGTTAATATTTATTAAATATTTTCTTATTAATATATTAATTAACAGATTCTTTATAAATCTGTTAATTAACAGTTTTGTTATTAATTTTTATTTGATTAAGTACTCTACGGTCCCTATAAATTGTGTATCTCATAGACAAGTTGTATCAATCAATTAAGAAAGTTATTTGGTTATCTCTTCTTTCTTTTCTCTACCTCTCTTTTTCTCTACTTCTCTTTACTTTATTATGATATAAGAGTTGTCGACTTTGTATTCCGTCGTTCTTAGTGATTTTTCCTCCTCTGCCCGTGATTTTTTCCTGTTAAGGGTTTTCCACGTAAATCTGGTGTGTTCTTTATTATTCTTGTTACCGTTTTTCCGTATTAATCTCGTAACAAGTGGTATCAGAGCAAGATTAGTTTTGAGGATTTCCAACGGGATTAATGACAACGGTAAGCATGAAGTATGATATTCTGCTTTTGGATCGCAACACCATATTTACGCTGTGGCAGGTTAAGATGTGAGCGGTGCTAGCGCATATGGACTTGGACGACACACTGTTCGGGATAGACAACATTCCCTCGACATGAACAAAGGAGGAAAAGGAACGTAAGGATCGAAAAACTCTATCTCAGATCTACCTTCACCTATCGAATGAGATTTTACAGGATCCACTGCTGCACTATGGCTAAAACTGGAGCAGTTGTGCATGAGAAAAAGTCATACGAGCAAACTGGGTCTGAAACAACGTTTGTATTCTTATCGCATGACAGAAGGTACGTCGTTAAGAGATCACTTGACCGTGTTTAAGGAAATTGTCTCTGACTTAGAGGCTTTGGAGGTCAAATATGACGATGAAGATTTAGCATTGATCTTACTGTGTTCTTTACCCTCGTCATATACGGCTTTTAGAGATACTATTTTATATAGTCGTGATACTCTTACTTTGAATGAAGTTTATGATTCATTATTTTCAAAAGAGAAAATGAAACAGCTTGTCGAAGGATCTGAGACTCAGGGTGAGGGTCTTATTATTCGAGGAAGGACTCAGGAGAAAGACTCTGATGGTAATATTAAGGGAAGAAATGGCGATATGATATGTAATTATTGCAAGAAGAAGGGTCACATCAAATTTGAATGTTATAAGCTGCAGAATAAGAATAAAAGGGCAGATGAAAATTCGAGGAAAAAACAATCAGAGAAGTCTGGTGAGACTGATGTTGTCAAAAATTACAGTGATGGTGAACTTCTCGTTGCCTCTGATGCTAATTTGAAGCAGAGTGAGGAATGAATTCTTGATTCTGGTTGTACATTTCATATGTATCCCAATCGGGACTGGTTTTCAACATATGAAACGGTTTCGAGTGGTGCCGTTTGATAGGCAATAATACATCGTGCAGATTTGCTGGTATTGGTACGGTCAGAATTAAGATGTTTGATGGTGTCATTCGGACACTTGGTAATGTGAGGCACGTTCCTGATTTGAAGAGAAATATGATCTCTTTGAGTATTTTTGATTCTAAAGGGTACAAGTACACTGGTGAAGGTGGAGTTGTGAAGGTCAGTAAAGGGTCTTTTGTTGTGATGAAGGGACTAAGAAAAACCGCCAATTTATATGTTCTACAGGGATCCACAGTAATAGGTGATGTTGCCGTCACAAGGTGATATTGATAAAAGTATATCACTTACGGGAAGCTTATAAGAAAGCTATTTGGTTAAAAGGACTCTTCAGTAAGCTTAGCAAAGACTTGCAGATTACTACAGTCTTTTGTGATAGTCAGAGTGTCATTCTCCTCACGAAGGATCAGATACTTCATAAGAGGACAAAGCACATTGATGTGAGACACTTCCTATAGTTAAGTTTAAGTATTACTTGGAGTTGGTTGATGCTAGATGTTGAGATTTGCCTGTGGAGATTTTGTGGAAAAGGTAAAGAATGTTCTTTTTGAAGATTTGTGGAATTCGCGTCAAGGTGGAGATTGTTAGAATTTGGTGACCCGAATTCTGTTTAATCCGTTAATATTTATTAGATATTTTCTTATTAATATATTAGTTAACAGTTTCTTTATAAATCTGTTATTTAACAGTTTTGTTATTAATTTTTTATTTGACTAAGTACTCTAAAGTCCCTATAAATTATGTATCTCATAGACAAGTTGTATCAATCAATCAAGAAAGCTATTTGGTTATCTCTTCTTTCTTTTCTCTACCTCTCTTTTTCTCTACTTCTCTTTACTTTATTATGATATAAGAGTTGCCGACTTTGTATTCCGTTGTTCTTAGTGATTTTTCCTCCTCTGCCCGTGGTTTTTTCCTGTCAAGGGTTTTCCACGTAAATCTGGTGTGTTCTCTATTATTCTTGTTGTTGTTTTTCTGTATTAATCTCGTAACAAAGGGCAGGATCATCACTCGAAGCACAAGTACATGAAGGGGCAAATGAGGTGGAACCATGAATATTTTCCAAGGAAAAACCAATTGGCAGAAGCATATGAATTCAAGGATAAGAGCAGTGTCCACAATGTCTTGTTGGTCGGTGGATAGACGAGGATTTCCAAAATCTAACAATTGTCAATAAAATTTTACCGAGTTGATTTTTCTACTGGACTACTACCTGATACTATTCTAAATCGAAGACGTATTTTTTTCAACCCCAAACGATTGATGTAGGAGGATCTGAAAATTTTTTTTCTTTTTAGAGTCATTATTCTTTTTTGTATTCTTGGATGTTAAGTCTGTTTAGTATTTTTAGGATTTTGAGTATGCTAAGTTTGTTTCCCTTTCTGTTAGGATTTTTGTAATTTGTTAAGGTTATTTTCTTTCTTTTGTATCTTAGGATTTTGAGTTTATATAAATATCTGATTAGTTGATGTTTAAGAAAAGTTTTTTGGATTAATAATATTTTCCGATAGTGCGCTTTCTTTCCCTTTTTTTTGGTATTTTTTGAAATCAATAGGTTTTAGACGATTATTTTCAGCATTCGAAGTCGAGTCAACGAAATCAAGATAGTCTGCTGAATAATCACTATCCCGCCTAGCGTCGAATAATTTTAAAATTTGAAAACTTTTCGAACTAAGAAAATCTTAGATTTGAACCATAGCAAACATTTATTTCACTCACCCCTAATTAGTAAACAAACATAATTCTCACTACAAGACTTACATGGGAGCAACAGTACTTACATACAACTTTAGGGACCATATCTTTACCTTGCATATTCAGTGAGCAAAGCAACTTCTTGAATATAATCAGTGTTATCGGTAGACGTTTGAGCATCTGACGGAACAGGAAGGAAACTCTCAATGTCCTCAGCATTTGGTGGTGTCCATGTGTGCTGCTTGAACTTTCTCATGTTGTTTAGCTGGTCGGCCACATCCTTCATCGTAGGTCTTTCTTCTCCCCTTACACTCAAGCACTGCTCTGCCAGTTCTCCAATCCTTTCAATCAGCTCTGCATCTCCTTCACTTGTCACTTGATTGTCCAAGAGTTCCTCGATTCGATCCTCTTTCCTGGCCAAAATGAAGCTTGATGCAAGACTTTTTTCTTCTCTATTTTCTTCAAAATAAATTGCCTTCTTGCGTGTCAGTAATTCTACGAGCACTACACCAAAGCTATAAACGTCACTTTTTTCAGTTAATTTGCATGATTGAAGGTACTCGGGGTCTAAGTAACCGCAAGTCCCTTGAACCAAGGTAGCAAATTGCTCTTCATCCTTGGGATTTAGCCTTGATGCTCCGAAATGAGAAACTTTTGCAGTGAAATTTTCATGTAGGAGGATGTTAGCAGACTTCACGTCTCCATGAATGATTGGAGGTGAAGCCGAAGAGTGTAAATAAGCAAGAGCATCAGCAGAATCACTAGCAATGTTTAAACGCAGAGCCAAAGGGAGGTTATCTATGTTCCTGCTGTGGATTAGTTCAAACAAGTTACCATTAGGGACAAACTCATAGACTAACATGGGAACCTCCACTTCCAAACAACAGCCCAAGAGCTTGACTATGCTCCTGTGGTTGACTTGGGAAAGAACAAGCATTTCCTTTCCAAATTCTTTCTTTTGTGTCTCATTTATAACATTTGGCTTCTTTATGGCGACAAACTGATTATCTCCTACATCTCCTTTGTAAACAGTTCCAAATCCGCCTTGCCCAAGAATTCTTTTCTTGTCAAATCTATTTGTTGCCCTCTCTAATTCTTCTTTCGAAAAGATCCTAAATGCAAGGCTTAGTTTTCTCGTCTCTTCCAGTAATTGCATGCCCCCATGTTCACTGAAATATCTTTTCCTTGACTGGATAAGTTTTCTTCTCTGATAAATCATACAGATGCACATGCCAAATACCAGTAAGAAAGTCAAGCTGATGGAGGTGCCTGTATACCCATGAACATCGCATAACGTGAGCATCCAAACTAAATAAAACCAATGGAAATTAAGATGCTGTAATTTATATTCTTTCACAGATAAATAACATTTTGTTTTATGTTTGGTGTTTTAGTTGGATGGAAAGATAGGAGAGTAATTCATGTTCTACATATGTGCTATTTTGTGATTTTGTTTTCCCTAATTCCCTCTCCCTCCTGTATTTACCATCTAAGTAAACCCAACCTCAGTTGGTGGATATCAAAGCTACAAGACATGAAAATAGGACATATTCAATATTATCTTCTTTTTCTACTGCTAATATATAGAGAGGATATATCACTCATGGATCATGATATCTTATCTTAATTATATTCTTGAGTGGATCAAAAGATGAAGAGTACTTGAACAAACAACATAAGAGAAAGTGCTGAAGGATTGATTGATACGTACGTTACGGACTTGGAAAGAGAGAAAGAACCATTCAGGGAATTAAAGAACCATAATTACCTATAACCGCTTTCACCGCTAAGGAAAGCTTCTGATTTGGGATGCATGTTCCATTGTAAGCGTCACCGTGCGTGCCTTCCGGGCAGTCGCAACTATAATTACCGAGCAGGTTGTGGCAGATGCCATCTGAGCATGGATTTGATTGCTGATTGCATTCGTTGATGTCTAAAATATATTCCAAGTGCAAAAATTACAGTCTTAGGCACCATCGCAGTAATTGAAAGCAGCTACAATATATAATTAATTAAATCGATTGTTATAGACGACGACAGACCTTGGCATCCGTCGTGGAGGTAAGGATTGCCTTGGTATCCCTTGGAACAGTTGCATAGATAGCCAGGACCATTTGAGGAGTCGATGCAGTGGCTGTTATTGCTGATGCAGACATAATTAGAGTTGGTTAGGTTGCGCTTAGCTACCTCACTGCAGGTCTCATTTCCAATGGCCCAGTCCAAGACCGCCGGCACCCTGCCATCACCGTTAATTTGCATGAATTGGTCGGTGGTGATGTAAGATGTTTGGAACCGGAACCACTCGGCATCCAACAATGCGGCGTAGCTGCATCTGTTAAATCTCCAACCAGCCGGGCTTTTGATAATATCGTCAAACCAGGCATAATAGTATCGGAGATTCTCGGGTATGGAAGTCTGGCAGCAACCCATGCCGGAGCAGGAGCCATTGACGATGCTCTGTTCATTCTCGCATATGGACACGCAGCCACTCTGGTAGCTATTTCCAAATTTGCCGTCGGATATGTAGGCAGTTGCATCGCAACCGATGACAGTGAACTTGTTGTGGAGATCAGAGAACCAATATGAGGTGTCTCTCACATCCATCGACCAGTCAGAGTAAGTGACTTTGTTGTAACTTGAATTATAGCACGCATAGGAAATGGGGCCGAGCATGCGCACTTGGCCCATCACCAACGAAATATTGAGGACCTCATACATGTCAGAGAATGGCTTCTCGAGGCCGCTTTCCATGGTGCGGCAAGTTAGATTAAAACCTCCTCCCAAGGAACAGTTAGCGCCGACGATGCCAGTTTCGGTGTTGTTGCAGATATAATATCCCATTTCCCCGTCCCAATAACAGTCAGAACCGATGGCGCCGACGCCGAAGGGGTAAGGGATGTCCACGTCGCCGCATCTTGTCGGGCATCTGCTGTCAGGCACAGTAGCTGCAGATGCAACTGCAAGTAGTAATAAGAGCATTTGGCAGAGTAGGAGCAGAGACATGACGAGTAGTGCTGCTGTAGCAGCTGAATAATGCATAGGCATATATATATATATAGCTTAATTCTAATCAGATGATCGATAAGCCGATACCTGGCCTCCTCATTAATTTATACATGCATGGACAGATTCTTATTGAATTGGTCCTCAAGTTGGACAAGTAGGATCGCACTTGGCGTCCAGTTTCTACCTTGTGGAATTTTCTACGGGCCACCGGGGTGACTTCACTGCATCCTACACCTGCAAATGCGTCATTCTATTCGAGAACAGCAAGATTATAATAATTCAACGCCACGTCTTTGATTTTTGCTTCACTATGGCCCAATAAAACAACTCTTGATACGATGGATAGACAAGTCCAAGGGAACCGAGTCAAAAGTCCCGTAAACAAATTCATTAACAAAAAATGGAAGTCAAATCAAGTAATCCTTTTAATAAATTATTTCAGAAATTACTAAAGAAATTTATCTTAAACATTAATCATCATCAAGAATAGTTGATCAACTAAAACAATTATATTCACAAGTACTTTGCAAGTGCTTGTGAATATTAGATAAAGGAGAGTAATGAACATTTAATAGGTACATGCATGTTTGAGTAGAATTTTTAAAAAAGAAAAATTCTAGCCGGCTAGATTCTAGCCATTTAGCAATGTCCATATCATATATGGGTACTAATATTTCTAAGGACATTGCTAAATGGCTAGAATCTAGCCGGCTAGAATTTTTCTTTTTTAAAAATTTTAGATTTTTTTTTAAATTATTATTAATATTTAAATCCAATTATATCATTTCCTATTTATTTTCATATTAAATAAAAATTTTACCTATTTATTTCATATTAAATTATATCATTTCTTATTATTTTCATATTAAATTAATTTTTTAACTTATAAAAATCTATTATGAATTTTTTTTAATTTTTAGGATCATTAAAAATGTCTAAATTCAATTATATTCTTATTTTTTTATTATCAAATTAAATTATATTTTTTCATATTTATTTTTATATTAAATAAATTTTTTTCTATTTAAAATTATATCACTCTAGCTGGCCAGATTCTGGCCAAATAGAATTACCGATATGATATATCCTTCCTTCCTTCCTTCCTATTGTCTTTCATTAATGCGTTAGATCCAATCAACTTTGTCAGATTATAATCCTCGTAGTTGTTGTCGTCTTTTGAATTGGTTTAGCTAATCTTTCCACATTGCTTATGGCTCATATATATATATGATTATAACATCTCATCTTAATGTTTGTCTCTCTCTCTCTCTTTATGTTTGCAACTATATATACTAACTAGATTGAGACATGCATGATCAGTTATCATCAATCAATCTCTATCCCCGACTCAATTGATATATAAGTCCAAGTCTTTAACGTATAACTTCCTGCACCGACTAATCATCATCTAGAATAGTTGACGATGGGAATAAATAATATTAATCCTAATTAATTTGGGATGATAATAGTTAGCTAGCACTCGATAATTGAGCACATGTGGATATCCGATCCGATCCATTAAAATCTGGTTTGAACATTAAAATTAAATTCACAATTAAGTACTTATGAATATTTAAATAATTACATTTAATAAGCACATATTTCATATATGCTATTGCTACAGATGTTGTTCATCCGTATGATTAAATCTTGTATGATCCCGGCTTTGTTTACGGGTAGCTTGTCCCGCTCAGCCAATCAACCTAGCGTCACGAAGGTCCAGCAACAGGGCCGACGAAGACCTCACCAGGGGATTCTTTGAGCCAAGAACCCCTCCTGAGGCGCTAACCGACCGACCCCGGGGCAAAGTCAGTCGGGTCAATCCCGAGCGTTTCCTAACTCGGTCAACTAAAGTCGTACCCCGATCCGGATCTGGGTCGGACACTCCAATCGGGCACGTGGTGGCCCACGCTCTCTCAGCATCCCATGGATCTAATAACCCACAGAACCGAGACAGAGCCAAACAGACATAGCCTGACAGACCCCCGACTCAGGGCGTACCCCGCGCCTCAACTCTCCTAGTCGGACGCGCGGTGGCCCACGCTCCCTGGCCATTACCCGACCCGATCCTCGACACTCGGACCCGCCGGTCGGCGCTCAGGCTACGGACTGGATCGTCCTTACGCCCGCCCTATGTCATTACATCCGGGGTACGATCTTGATGTCGGGGTACTATGCGCCTTGCCCGTTTATGGCATCCCTCGCGGTTCTCCCGCCAATTCAGTACCGTCGTATTGCTCAAGCACCCCATATCATGCCGCGGTACTTTCAGATGCTCTCATACGAGCTGACAGGTACCACACCCCTATCTCGTCGACACGGACAAGGGTTATCAACTCCCCCGGCTATATAAGCTCTCCACTCCTTATTCCGCAGGTATGCGCGCGAGCTCTCCCTTCTACTGCATTTCCATTTGCTCTACTATATATATTTCCTACGGATACTGACTTGACCGTCGGAGTGCCTTGCCGGGCAAACTCCCCCGCGGGTTTGCTAACGGTCACTGTCTTGCAGGCCGAAGCCATGTCTGCGCTATCTCAGTCGCTCGTGTCACTCGGGAGACCATCCTACCCTTGAGGTTTCTATATCGCTTTGCGACATGATCATACTATATATATATATATTATATATATATATATATATATATATATATATATATATATATATATATATATATATATATATATATATATATATATATATATATATATATATATATATATATATATATATACAGAGTGTCTCTGCTGCGGACTTCAACTTGCGGACTGCTGCGGAACGCCCTCGTGGCAAGCCTCGTCCGCCGCTGCGTGGGTTTTCCCTCGTGGCACAGCGTTTATTTCCGCTTGAATTTTGTCTCGCAGCCCTCCAAACCGCAGCAGAGCAGCAGAAACCCTAGGCGACCCCAAATCTTCCCTCGCGGCGGCGATTCCCTCGCCCTCGCCCTCGCCCTCGCCCTCGCGTCCGCAGGCCCTCGCGTCCCAGCAGCCCTCGCCCTCGCGTCCGCAGGCCCTCGCGTCCCAGCAGCCCTCCCGTCCTGCGGCTCTCGCGTCCTGCGGCTCTCGGAGACCTTGAGCTCGTGTCGACGCCTCCGGATCCCTCGGCACCGCGGTGCGTCGCTGGCATTTCTTCTCCCTCGGCCCAGCAGTTCCCCCTGGCATTTCTTCTTCCTCGGCCCGACAGGCATCATCAACTTGCTCCAGCCCTCTTGCATTCCTCCCCCTCTGTCGACGCCTCCGGATCCCTCGGCACTGCGGTGCGTCGCTGGCATTTCTTCTCCCTCGGCCCAGCAGTTCCCCCTGGCATTTCTTCTTCCTTGGCCCGACAGGCTGGTAAAATTCAAAGATATGATGCTTTCCTTTTTATTTTTTTGTTGTTTGTTTAATTTATTTGGTAAAGTCACAGTCTGATGCTGTATATTTCTTATACACAGTCTCATCTGTATTTTTTTTGCTGTAATTTCTTATACACACATTTTCGCAGCTGATCAAGTGATACTCTGCTTTGGTTGTGCCATCTTTTATTCGCATTCTTGCATATTAAAACATACTAATATTCTATCAATATTCGCAGCAGGTTCCAGTTCACGATTGGAATTCTGTCTTTTATAGTGACAAATCTGAATTTACACGATTGGAATTCTGTCTTTTATAGTGACAAATCTAAATTTATTTAAGAAATTACAGAAACTTTTGTGCATATCCTCTTGCTTTCCTTTTTTTGTTGTTTGTTTAATTTATTTGTGTTGTCACAGTCTGAAAGTTTTACACAGTCTGATGCTGTATTTTTTTTCTGTAATTTTGTTTTGTTGTTTGTGTTGTCACAGTTTGTTTCTTATACACAATCTGATGTTTTCAGTTTAGAGTTTCAAATGTGTTATTTTGATTTCCTGCCGTGAGACTATAAATTTGTTGTGTTTGTTGTGCATAATCTCGGTATATAGGAAATAGTCTTGTTTGTGTAGTTAATATGATTATTTTCTATGTGAAACAATCATGCATGTGTTGTTTGTGTTGTTTTATAATTCCATTGTTATAGTTTCAAGTTTACTGTAGTTTTTAATTTATGAGAAATAAATTAGATTGTTTAATTTTCTATTCATCTATTTTTCTAGTTATCTATTGTCTAATATAATGTGAGGGGATCAGAAATGGAAGGAAATACAGTTGATGATCAAGAATACATTCCTCAAGTTTCAGATGAACGAAAGCCTAAAATTGGAATGGAATTCTCGTCACTAGAAGAGGCATATTCCTTCTACAACCAATATGCACGAGAAGCTGGATTTAGTTCAAGGATGCACACGAGCAAAAAAAATAAGATAACAAATGAAGTGACGTGGAAACAAATTGTATGTTTTAAAGAAGGTCATACAGATCTAATGCGGTGGAATAAACATGCAAAAACTGATCAAGTGACAAGGGAAAGAGCTCGTGGCACAATTAGAACGGGTTGCAAATCAAATATTGCATTCGTCAAGAAACAAACTGGACCTAATTGGGTTGTCAGTAACTTCATAGAAATCCACAATCATCCACTCTCTACTCCATCAATGGTACATTTGTTACGCTCGCACCGTAATATTTCAGCAGCCAAGAGAACATTGACAAAACAATTTTCAGAGGCTAATATACCAACTTGTCAACAAATGCGAATATTGGAGATAGAGTATGGGGGACCTGAGGGGGTAGGTTGTACAGAAAAAGATATTAGAAATTTGGAAAGAAATCAAAGAGAAGAGCAAAAGGGTATTGATGCTGAAACACTGATCGAGTTTTTTACAGCTGAGCAAGAGAAGAATCCAGTTTATTTCTTTGATTACGAGACTGATTCAAATAACAGATTTAGCAGGTGTTTCTGGGCTGATCATATATCAAGGAGGGCATACAGTGTATTTGATGATGTTGTTGTATTTGATACAACATATAACACCAATAAATATGGCTTGATTTTGGCTCCATTTGTAGGAGTTAATCATCATCATCAAACAATTCTTTTTGGTTGTGGATTTCTGAGTGATGAGAAAACTGATTCATTTGTTTGGTTACTTAAGAAGTTCATAGAAGCCATGCCTAAAGGTCCACCAAACGTTATTATCACTGATCAGGATCCTGCTATAACAAAAGCCATTGCACAAGTTTTTCCTCAAACAGTGCATCGATATTGTTTGTGGCACATACTGAATAAATTTCCAGAAAAATTACCCCCTTTGACTTTCCGAAACCACTATCAAAGCATAAAGAATGTTATTGCAAATTCTACAACACCAGATGATTTTGAAAAGTCATGGGAAGAGACTATCAAGTGTGCTAATTTGGAGAATAATGATTGGTTATCATTGATGTATGAATTGCGACACAGATGGGTGCCAGTATATTTTAGGCATGTATTTTGTGCTGGAATGTCAAGTAGTCAAAGATCTGAAGGCTCACATGCATTTTTCAAAAAATATGTCTCAAATAAAAATTCATTGATGGATTTTATCACCCGTTTCAATAGAGCACTAAGACACCAAAGACACAATGAGCTAGTTGCGGATCATATTGATATGAATGAGTATCCCAATACTCATCCAAACTGGCCAATGGAAACCCAAATGGTTAAGATCTACACAAAAAAAAATGGCTGGAGTTTCAAAGTGAAGTGACCGAGAGTCATGCTTTTTATGTGCAACAGGAATTTATAGAAGTTAACTTAGTGGTTTACCATGTGATGAAATTTCAAAGTGCTTCTTCTTCCAAACCAAGGGTGCTCACACATGACAAACTAACAGACTACATATCGTGTAGCTGCATGAAATTTGAGTTTGAGGGCATTCCATGCAGGCATATGTTAGCTTTTTTTCGTGTCAACCAAGTGTTTCATTTGCCTGATAGATATATACTCAAACGATGGACAAGAGATGCAAAAGTTGGAGCAATATATACTTTGAGGGAGCAAAATTTCAATGATGATCAAGATCCAGAAAGGTTTTTAATGTCAAGACACTCAAGATTATCTTATAAAGCTTCAGTAATAATTGATGATGCATCTTTGACTAATGAGGGGACAACATTCTTGGATGAACAATTCGATTGTATCTACAAGAAAATTCAAGAGATGAACATTAGCAAAACATGCCTTGATAGAAGTCAAAGAAAGAAATCCATGGATGAGAGCCTTGGTATTATGGATCCTTCTTCAGTAAGAACAAAGGGATGTGGTAAGAGATTGAAATCATCGAAGGAGAAATCAACCTCCAATTCTAGACTATGTCATGGATGTGGACATCGAGGAGTATCTCATGACAAGCGTAATTGTCCAAATTTACATCAAGGGTATGTGTCCATTAATTTTACATTACTAATGTTACTACCAAATGCAAATTTACTTTATTATTTTTGGATATATGATAATGTTTTAATTAACAGATCAATTGAAGATAATACTCATAACAGTGTTGACGACACATATGAACCAGATTTGGCATCTAAAGATGGTACGTAAAAATTTTAATTTGTTAAAATTATAGTGGTTTATTGATAAAATAAGGTTAATAATTGTCTTTATTGTTACAGGTTCTAACAACATGCGCTAGGATTGTTATTATTATCTATGGTTGGTATTCATTCATTGCTTTTTATCAATCTCAAACATGCTACTCTATAATATGCACCAGGGGTACGATTTTTCTCAACAATGGACTGTTAGATTATGCATTTATTTTGCAGGCGGTACTAGCATCAACTTGACACCACCTCCGGCAACAATAATTAGGTTAAATCTGAAACTCTTGTTTTTAGTTGCTTATAATTTTTTCCCCAAATTATAAAACACATCTATATTATATTTGATTTACAATTTAGATCATATATGATAATTAAGAAATCGGATGAAAAGAAATAAAATGGTTCTATGGAGCATGGTTCAAAGTCTCCATCCCCTGTTGATATCCAATTGGATTCTGATCAGTCAAGGTGTTAGACCATATATTCGACAACCATATAAACTTGTATTAATGGAGGTATAAAACTGACACCAAAAATTAAGATCAGCCAACAAGATTTTCAAGTGAAAGCATCTTCTTAGTACCTCGTGAGTGGACGATAAGGAGCTAAGAACCAGCTTATACCATTTATTTGCTTAGGTGTCATATATCAAAAACCTACCTAGAGTTTGATTTCGTGTTGTCTACAAATCTTCTTATGATACATGTATATCTCATCTATATTATCTTTTATTGTGTTCCTGTGTGTAAAATCTTGAGCGTTTTTCTATATGAATGATCGTCTTTCTTTGAGAAGCTTTGATTTGGCACATATGTTATATTAATATTGGTGTGATGATTTGGCACAGTACTATTTTAATATTGATGCATGAAGGGTTTGATTGGATCTCCAACAACATTGCCAGCAAGGTATCAATATTGTGGTTTATTTGATTGGCTCTCCATCTTTTAATGTGCTTACAAGAAACTCTTTCCTTACAGCTTGTTTCGAAGGTTATTGCCTTAACATCAGCGATGCTCAACTTTGATGCTTTTGTGACAGCAGAAGCAAGAAGACTATTTATTGTTCCATTTGAATGCTCAACTTTGATGCTTTTGTGACAGCAGAAGCAAGCTGATGCTTTTGTGCCTTAACATCAGCTTGTTTATCTGTAGCTTCATTCATCATAGTTAATGTGAAATTCATGAACCGTCTGGTCTGATAAACTTTGATGCTTTTGTGCCTTAACATCAGCTTGTTTATCTGATGCTCAACTTTGATATTGTTTACTTTGTGGGAACTGGTGTAAAGGTGCTGCTGCTATAATATTGTGCTCCAACTTGTTTAACATCAGCTTGTTTAATATGCTTAATATTGTGCTTGTTTAATCAGCTTGTTTAATATGGTTAACATCAGCTTGTTTAACATCAGCTTGTTTAATATGCTTAATATTAACATCAGCTTGTTTAATATTGTGCTCCAACTTGTTTAACATC
>JAGFNQ010001675.1:294386-429313 GCA_024364735.1 Boesenbergia rotunda | reverse complement strand
GTGTTCCACCAGGGATGTTTCTCGATATCTCCAGCTTTTGACTGTCTGATACCTGGAAACAGAGCCAGGATACTGCTCGTGCTTATGTTCCAACTCTCAACAGGGCTGAGTGCTCAATGGATGATCTATTCATGATGATTTTACTCCTTGTATCAATGTGGATGATGAAGCAAGCGCCGATCGAGCCAGAGATTTTGGCTGATACCAATGTTCTGATTTTTTTTTCACCTTCAATAACACGAACCTTATTTTTTGATTTTGATTCCTTTAACTACTGGTGGATAATTTTGCTTCTTCCTTTGCCACTAAACTATGATATCCCAAATTCGAATAAACAAGGCTCGTCGATGGGGTTGTTCTTATTGTGGAATCAATATCTGGGTCACAAATGACAGAACTCTTCTATTGTGCACTTTGTTTTGTAATTGTTTTTTGATTGGATCGATCAAATTGATTGAGTTGCTGGTGATGAAATGGAATAAAGATATGAAATCCGTTGATATGAGCATGGAATCAGCATCATGAAACAGATCAATTGCTAACAAATAAAAGTTACATTTGCACATGTGCTTCAAAAATTTTGAAACATTGATCGTCATCAATCTGCGTAAGTCTCGTCTATTTAGGGCGGGCGGACAACACGATAAACAACAATGCTGCTCCCACAACCAGATTCTCGCAAAAACATTTAATCTTCTGCTGGGGGAATGTCAGTCAAGTCCAAGCCATCTTCGGGCAAGTCTGATGCAAAGGGGCCTAAAACTCCCTCTGAACTAAGAGATAAGCCACTCTGCGAGAATGAACCCATTGCAATCAGTATGTTTTATATGTATCGATTTATGATCTATGTACAAGATGATGTGCTATTACCTTAGGTTGGAGCCTTAGCATGTCGGCGCGAGCCATTGCCTCAGCTTGTGCTATCCTTTGCCTGAAGATTTGAGCCATCTCATCCGCCTGATTTGAGCCAGCAAAACCAAAGCTTATAGTTATCAATTTATGAACCTCAGGCACAATTAAAATCTTTCATAAAATTTACCTTTTCATATACAAGCGTCGGATTACGAATCATATCGCCAGGAGTTGGTTCTAACTTTTTAGTCGAGAGACTTACACGGCCTCTTTCGCGGTCATGACTTAGGATCATTACCTACGAACGGAAATGATGGCGAGGAGCATCAGTGGCAGATTACTGGTGAGGAGGATAACAATATAAGCTCAATTGATCAAATACCTTGAGGCTGTCGCCGGGTTGAAGCACTGTGGAGATGTCCGACACACGATCATGACTGATCTGGCTAACATGGAGAAGGCCATTGATGCCGCCAATGTCGATGAAGGCACCGTATGGTTTAAGACTCTGGACGGTCCCTACCACCACCGATCCAATACCAAGTTGAGCCTGACTATCTGCCATGGCCTTGCGGTTACTGAGAACAAGCCTAGACTGTTCCTCGTCAACCTCCACAAACTTGAGAGGTAATTCCTTGTCAATGAGTTCTTCTGCTGCTGATTTCTAAATCAGAGACGTAGATTTCATTCAACAAAAAGCAAGAATTTTTCAAGTTCAGATATCAAACATTAAAGGTGACAAATAAATGAAACAGATAAAGGGGCATTTTTGACTTGTTAGATAATCGAAATTAGAAAGAAAACTTGGTCATGAACAATTAAAATTCAACAATATCCAAACATAAGAAGGAAGAAAGACAGTATAAGCTAAGAAAATCAGAAGAGAAAGATACTCTACGAGAAAATAATTAAGATTTAAAACAGTCAATAACATTCACTTCACAATTAAAATGACGAAAACTATCAAGCATGGACACAGAAGTAATGAGGAAGATGCAAAATGCTAAAAGTCAAGGGACAAACAGATGATATCTGTGAAAATGGAACAAAACCACGGAGGCCCTCCACGATTGCTACCACACCGCCTTTATTTCCATCCACAACTTGTTAACACACAGACTTATTTAAAAATTAAAAATTGTCAAATAACATAAGAGGAGAACAAGATCTAGAAAACGAGTTTTAAAATATATTAAAAAAAAGACAGGTGAGATAAGATTAATATCCAAGATGCAACTTTAATAATGGTAAAAGTCTGATCCATTCAAGAACCAAAATGAAAGATTAACTAGGCTGAAAACAGGACTGAAATAGTCTAAAAAACATTGGGAGCCTACTAGTTTCAAAAAATATTGCGATGGTACTTTAATCTATCATCGTGTAAAACAATAACGTTCCAAGCATTCAGGATTAGTAAATCATCCATCACCATCATTCTGAGAATACTTCTGTGTGTGGGGCACACATCTGCTGCTTGTATTCCCATCCATGAGAATGGCCGAGGAAGAAGAAATGCTCGCAGCTACCGCAGTGCCGAGGGAGAAGAAATTCCAGCGACGCAGCTACGGCAGTGCCGAGGGATCCGGAGGCGTCGGCACGAGCTCAAGGTCTCCGAGGGCTGCGGGACGCGAGGGCGAGGGCCGAGGGCCGCAGGGGGGAGTGAATCGCCGCCGCGAGGGATCCTCTTGCGTCGGCACGAGCTCAAGGTGGGCGAGGGACGCAGGGGGGAGTGAATCGCCGCCGCGAGGGATCCTCTTGCGTCGGCACGAGCTCAAGGTGGGCGAACGGTGCGGGACGCGAGGGCGAGGGCGAGGGAACGGCTAGGGTTTGCGCTCGTCGATGGATCCTCTTGCGTCGGCACGAGCTCAAGGTGGGCGAGGGGTGCGGGATGCGAGGGCGAGGGAATGGCCGCCGCGAGGGAATGATATGGTTTCGGCTAGGGTTTTCGCTCGCTCGTCGATGGGTTTGGAGGGCTGCCACGATAGGGATATGAGGGATATGCGACGAGAGACGAGCGGACAAATGGCAGTCCGCAGTTTCTCGTCCGCAGCAGAGAGAGACTATATATATATATATATATATATATATATATATATATATATATATATATATATATATTTGTGGCAAAAGTTCACCGTTCTTACAGATTACTGAAATTGCTGGATGTGACAAGCACAGGATGTTCGTGCCCAGCAGGCTTGATCCAGACCTTAAGGAAAAAATTATGGTATCATAGATGGATAGAGCAAGCCTTAATTTTTAAAAAAAAAACATTAGATGTGTCTCTGCATGCAACAAGATTGACAAGCAACATATACCTCGAGAGGAATGTCATAGTTTAAATGCTTTGATTCTGTCAAGTATGGCAAGGGCTCAGGATCCTGCAATATATTGCATATTAGTTGTGACCACAGTTTTGTTGAACTTGTTCAACGATATGAAAGCCTCATGACACCTAAAATAAGTGAAGATCCACCCACCTGCTTTGGAGCTTCACAAGCAAAAGGCTCAAGTGCATCTAGTGTCACAATCCAGGGTGATATTGTTGTACCTGAGGAAGTCACAAATTAAGTTAATAAACTTTATGAAATTGAAACTAGGGATACACAACAAAAATTTACTCACCAAAACTCTTTCCCAGAAAAGGCCCGAGAGGAACATATTCCCATGCTTGGATGTCTCTGGCTGCCAAAAAGACTCTAGTTAACTATGAGCTTAGAGTAGAAGGTAAAAATGTTCATTAAATCAAAACATGAAAAATAAATGGTAGATACCACTCCAATCGTTCATTAGTACAAGCCCAAAAATATGATCTGCTGCCATATTGACATCAATTGGTTTGCCTAATTCATTTCCTGGACCCACTATTCCAGCCTGGGAGCGTGAATAGAAAAATAATTAACTTAAAAATGATAATTCACTTCTAAAAATTGATAATGTTGTTCACAAGGCACAAGAATGTAAGCTCTGGAATTTGAATTGGCAGTGAACAAAATGCTTCAAAAACAGTAACGATCATCAGGCAGGAACAAAAATTATAGTAAGAGATCATGGCTAAACATCTAATAAAAGAGAAATGCATAAAGTTAATCTTTGCAGAACTTACCATTTCAAGCTCAAAATCCAACTTCTGTGTGGGGTCCGAAATATGGTGGAGAGTTTCCTGTTGGATATGCTTGTCCTCTGATTACAGAAAAACCATTTTAGCTCAAGATGGCTTTCACTTAAACTAAGCTTACCACTCCTAGTAATTAAAAATTTAGGGTGGTGTTGTTCCACAGTTTGAGAAACTAACAAACAATAAAGATCTTATATTAATTATAAGCACTGCAAATTCCAAAATGATACATACAAATGAGATAGCAATCATCATTTGTTTTTTTTTCATCAAGTATAAAGCAACAGAGACATTCTTTAATGAACCTATGTAACTTCTTCCGGAGTTATGTATACTTAAGTCAAATTTAAAATACTATAATGGTCCTAAGAACACACAAAAAAGAAAACAAAAAGAAAAAATGATTGTTCACCTTGGACGGACAATAGGTGTGCCAGATATCACGACAGAGGAAGCCCGTCCGTGATAAGCAATAGGAAGATGAAACCTGTAGTTTCATAGCCGGTCAGAAAAGGTAAACAATTATTACTCATTAATCTCATTTTTGTGAAGGAGAATGAATGAATATAAATTGGTCTCTGAAAGAAAACAGTCAAAGGGCACAAATAGAACCAAGGCATCTTTGCCCGATGCAACAAATTTCTTTTTGTCCAGTTCTAGGTAAAATGCATTCCTTTACGCTGGTTGATCTGTGAATTAGCAGTGTGATTGCGAAGAAGCATAAAACCTAAAAGCTACCAAATTGGCAGGTCGTGGAAGAATTGAGAAAAGAAACATCCAACAACAAGAATGTTGAACAAGATCAAGAAGCAAGTTGCAGATGACAAATGGAGTAGTTCAAGAATAGCATTCAGGCAATTTGAAATTGAAGATATTATCACAAGCATATAAAATCGAGCAATGTTCAATGGAAACAGGGGTTTCCATCTATCTTAATTAAATAAACAATTTAGAATAGCTAGTAACCTGACAAAATGGGAGAGACCAGAGGGGGATATCTTTCAACAAGATATACATTCATCGATAAGGATCACTGTGATATCTGATAACACTGGGTTATGAGATAAAACTAGAGCATCACGTGACCAGTTAATGGTTCAGGAAATATCACAGTGAAACATATGACAATAGTTGATAGTTTCAACAAGTATGCAAGAAGACTGAAAAATCCAATGCGAGGACAGTAAATCTAGCTAAGAGTAAGAGTTAGTTGCTATATCCAAAAAGAATATAGGAGAAAATGTGTAGATCACACAAAGCACCAAAATACACAAAGAAAGAAGAAATGCCAGCAACATTGCAATTGTACAGAGTATGAGAGGTTAGAATGCTGTTTAAAATACAGGAAAGGCATGTGCACCAGAAATCCACAATCCAGATTATGCATCACATATGACGGAAAATCAGAATGGAGAAGTACCAGTTTTCTGGAATTGGCTTCGCTGGTCCTCGAAATATGAGTCCACAGTTCTTTGCATGATACATGGAAGAAAAGAAATCTGTATAGTCCCCAATTACAGTAGGCAGAAGCATCTCTACTTCACTCTGTTGTGTTAATAAGAAACTTAATGAATTGCAAGTTTCAGAAGGAAATCAATGTTGACGGCATTCACCTACCATCTTCAAAAGGCATTTCTCCCTCAAACTACTATTGTCACGTAGTATTGGTTCATCAGCTGCATAGGTTAAGAGAAAATTAGAACTGTTTACAAACACCAGGATCACAATATGATATTTGCACCTAGCTACTTTTGGGCCGAAGTGGTAAATACCGCTTGCTACATTCAAAATCGGGTTTTAATTCATAGGTTTTTAGGTAAAACTCTATTTGAGTTGTGGAATAGGAGAATTCTACAAGTTCATTACTTTAGGGTTTTTGGATGTAAGGTTTACATTCTAAACATCAAGGATAATTTAAGGAAGTTTAAATCTAAAGCAGATGAGGGGATTTTGGTTAGTTATTCATCCACTAGTAGGGGATATAGAGTCTACAACAAAAGGACCAAGGTAATTGAAGAATCTTCAAATGTTGATTTTGATAAATCTACAAACACTTACCCTAGGAAAACATCAATTGATAAGGACATAGGAGAAAGTCAACCCCTTGCCCAAGGAATCCAAGACTTACATTTGGAGGGCAATGATCAAGGGGGAGGGAGAAGTACACTAGAGGATGAGGATCATGTAGTCAATGAACCCATAACCTCTAGGCCCTTAAGGCATCACCAAGATCACCCATTGACCAAATAGTGGGTGATGTCACTCAAGGGGTAATGACTAGATCCTACTTTAGGGAACAAAGTAGTCAAATTGCTTTGATCTCTCAATTAAAACCTAAATTTATTGATGAGGGATTAGGTGATGTGGATTGGGTCCTAGCTATGCAAGAGGAGTTAAATCAATTTGAAAGGAGTGAAGTATGAGAGTTGGTTCCTAATCCCAATGATTGCACCATTGTCACCACTAGATGGGTCTTTAGAAACAAGCTAGATGATCAAGGCAAAATTACTAGGAATAAGGATAAATTGGTAGCTAGGGGGTTTAATCAAGTAGAGGGTCTTGACTATGATGAGACATATGCCCCCGTCGCTAGATTAGAGTCCATTAGAATTTTACTAGCCTATGCCGCTTACATGGGTTTCACACTTCACCAAATGGATGTGAAGTCGGTATTCCTTAATGGGGTCATTAAGGAAGCGGTGTATGTAGAACAACCCCCGGGTTTGAAAACCCAAACTACCCTAGACATGTTTACAAATTAAGAAAAGTCTTGTACGGATTGAAACAAGCTCTCCAGGCTTGGTATGAAAGGCTTTCCTCATTCTTAGTGTCAAAGGGTTTTAGGAGAGGAACAATTGACCCAACTTTGTTCCTAAAATCTAAGGATAAGGACATATTTGTAGCCTAAGTTTATATAGATGATATTATCTTTGCGTCCACAAATAATGAATTCCTCCATGAGTTCATTAAGTGTATGGAAAATGAATTTGAGATGAGTCTTGTAGGAGAATTGACTTTCTTCTTGGGTCTACAAGTTAAGCAAATAAATGAAGGGATGATTGGTAAGGTAGGAAAATGCTAAAGCAATTTGGACTAGAAAATGCTAATGTAGCATCTACCCCTATAGGAACAAATGTCAAAATGAATAGTGATGTTGAAGGAAAAATGGTAGACTCAAAACAATATAGGAGCATGATTGATAGTCTATTGTACCTAATCGCTAGTAAACCCGATATACTATTTGCGGTAGGTATGTGTGCAAGGTACCAATCATGTGCCAAAGAATCTCATTTAGTGGTAGTAAAGAGGATCCTAAGGTACATTAAAGGTACTCTTAATGTCAGGCTTTGGTATCCTAGAACCCCTAATGTTGATCTTTTTGGATACATCGATTCGGACTATGCGAGGTATAAACTAGATAGGAAGAGTACTAGTGGAGGATGTCAATTCCTTGGGTCGTCTTTAGTTAGTTGGAGTAGTAGGAAATAACCATGTGTTGCCCTATCAACAACAGAGGCCGAATATGTGGCAATGGGTGGTTGTGTGCCCCAACTACTTTGGATCATGCACACCTTAGAGGATTATGAGTTACATTACTCCAAAGTCAAGGTTTTGTGTGATAATGTAAGTACAATTAACTTGACTAAAAATTCAGTTCACCATTCTAGAACAAAACACATTGAAGTGAAGCATCACTTCATTAGCGATCATGTGGCAAGGGGTGACATAGAATTACACTATGTTGAGTCAAAGTCAAATCTTGCCGATATTTTTACCAAGTCTCTTCCCGAATCGGAGTTCACATCCTTAAGAAGAGGCCTTGGTATGTATTTTGTAGAAGTATAGGATAAACCTTGGAGCAATACAATAGGAAGGTGGTGCTTGATCCATTAGGATGATACAAATGGCTCACTTGTGCTTGTGGCATAGTGTTGGGTCATTAGAAGTATCAAATTATGAAAAATAGGCCCACTATGGGGAAAGCAAGTGTTTAATTAATGGATATCTTGCCCAAATATCATAGTTGGACATTTTAAAATAATTGAAAACCATTCTGTGCTTTATATGTTTTGCCATAAGCTTGGAAGTTGTATGAGTCCATAATTAGTTTGAAAACTTGATACAAAATTAGTAGGTTTCAAGAAATTTGAACTTTAGTCAAAAGTCAAGCATGTCTGAAATTTTTCATGAACTGACATTTTTCCTTGTTAGAGTATATCATATCAAACATGCTTGCAAATTTTTACAATTTTTAGAATTTTTTGGAATTTTTGGAGAGTTTATGAAATTCGGCTTAGAAACCTGTAATTCAGGTTGACAGAGTATCAGTCGACTGCCCCTTGGGGCAGTCGACTGGCACGGTGGATTTAGAAAACTGAGGATTTTCAAAAATGAGTTATTCTCTCATTTGATGTCATGGGTTAGGATTGCTGTGGGCAATCATTTTGATGGTGTCAAAGGGGGAGAATAAGATGGTTTAAGTTAGGCTTGTAACTTAATTTTGGTTAAATTTAGTTTATGGAAATTGAAAATGAAGAAGGCATAGGTTAAGGGAGAGGCTATCTCTTGTTTTTCTTACTATGTCTTGTTTTCAATTACTGTTGTTGGCTGATATTTTCTCCCTAACTTAAACATATTGCCACACATCAAAAAGGGGGAGATTGTTGAGGTAATCGACCCAAGGATGATCGAGAAGATCATGATTTTGATGTGTGTGTGCCAATATGTTTAAGGTTAGGATGTTGTGTTGTTATTTGATATGTATGATTGAGTTTACATGACTTGGAGAATCACACATGGAGGACATATCCGAGGGACAAGAGCCGAGGGAGGAGGACTCCAAGGGCAAGCCGGGAAGTGGACTTCAAAGGGCACACGTAAAGGGTGGTATGGAGGTAAGCCAAGGGAAGGCTTGTGTGCGCATCCGAGGGACGATAGCCGGTGGAAGAAGACTTCAAGGGGCAAGCCAAGGGAGTATACCTGAAGGCACACGTGAATGAAAGTGTTCGGAGTGAGAGTGAGTGATTGTAGAAGCTAGGCAGTCGACTGGTAGAAAGGCAGTCGACTGCCAGAGCAAACAGAAACTCACAGAAGGTTTCGGACCTGAGACCAGTCGACTGCTCCAGAAGCAGTCGACTGGTAACTGACCCGATTTGATCTAGGTCCATGATCATTTGAAGCCTACAAAATGATATTCAAATTTAGTGCCAAAAATATCCCAAATATACAATGATTTGAATTACGAGCTAAAATAAGGGAAATACATGAAGCCTAATACAATTGCAAACTTAAGCATATAAAATGTGGATCAAACATGGATTTAAGAGCCTAAAATAATCAGCAAAAATGGTGGTTATCAGTAACCCCGAAAACAAGCCGTTGGCTAGAAGGGGCAGTCGACTGGTGTCGGGCTGGACAACTCATGGAGTTGTTTTTTACTCTTATTTAAAGGGGACTTTTTGGCACGAGGTAGGTACGGTTTTTTACTGTACCAAAGTGCTGCTAGTGCCCAAAGTGATCAGTTCTTCCTCTAGCTTTCATTTCAATCCTGTAAAGAGGAAGAAGACAACCTTGTAAAGGTTTGCTCCACCTTGAAGGAGACTCTTTATAGTGGAGGTGGTGTACTCGTGTGGATCCTTGGATTAGTCACCTTTCGGGGTGGATACCAAGTAAAATCTTCTTGTTAGAATTGAATCTTATATTTTCCATTATATTTTTGTATTGTGCTAACCCTCTTGTAGAGAGAATTCGACAAAAGTGCTATTCACCCCCCCTTCTAGCTAGCGCCACGATTTTACAAGAAAGAATGAAAAAGATGAGGGGTCAGGGGGAGGTCAAAAAGCTTGAAGATAAGATACGCCCCCCCCCCCCATCTGAGCGAAGACATTGGGAGTTATCTGGTGGAGGGGGATATCAAAGTAGGAGATTATATTCATAAAGAAGGGAGGGATGGGGAAACGGAGTCCTGACTCCACTTGCCCCAGGAAGAAGGTCGACACATGGAAAGCAAGAAACCACCGCATCAATATTGCCCCAGAGGCAGTTGACTGACGTGAGCCAGCTATAGCGGCGCACGAAGTCGAGAAGATGGCCGTTGAAGCATGTGGCGACGAGGCATTTGCAAAAGTACCTTGTCGCTATGAAAGAGCGGCATGCTCCTTTATAACAGAGGGACATATATTATTACGGTACCTCGAAAGCCACAAAAGTCCTTCGAGATGGACAAAACTAAGGAGAAATTTCTTAGGGGCTTGGCACAACCCCCTAAGGGTCCCTTGCAACTACTAAAAGGAATAGTAATGGGTGTGAGGACCCGCAGAAACTCAGCTTCTTCACCATCACACTAGTCCGATTAGTCAGCCACACTTCCTTCGATCGGACTTGAAGGGAGGGACTTGTGATAGGGTTGAATAGCCCGTGGCAGACACGTGGGATGAAGAAGCTTTGTGGCAAAATACAACGAGTCTTAGTGACTCCTTTTTCAGAGCCCTCGAGACACTCTCGGAAAGAGGAGCTTCTAGGGCCCCCCTCGGGAGACAAGGCTTGGGGAGTCAACCAGAAGATCCCTTCCGGGATCAACCCGGGAGGTGGGGTCCCGAGGCCACCTCGGGGAGCTATGACGCCTGCGATCACTTGGGCCAGAAGACACCGAGACCACCTCGGGGAAGCGGAGCCCGAGCTACCTTCGAGATCAAATAACGGTTCTCCCCCTCCCTCGCGGACCTATGGATAAGTGTCCCCGCTGGCACGGAATCATCACAACCCTTAAATGTCGCAACGGGTCGAAATGTAATGACAACGTGGACCGTTTCAAAGGTTATCCAGTAACCGCCGAAAGAGGACGAGGATATGGCATAAATCGTGGGGGCGTGGCAAAGCGGCGAATGCCAGTATAAAAGGTACCCCAACCCCTCTGATAAGGGAGGTTAAGCATTCTCTACGACTCATACTTTCTTTTCTGTCTTATACCGTTCTCCATCGAGGTACTGACTTGAGCGTCGGAGTGGGCTCCGCCGGATAACCTCCGGCGTGTTCCCCTAAAGTTCATGTTGATCTCGCAGGACGCAGGGTTCCTCCCCTCCTGTCAGCTTCTACGTGGGCAGAATCTCGGTGACTGGTCATCGTCGTCGACTCCTTCCAAAACACATTATATTCAGATAACTAGTGAAAACACAAATTTGTTCATATAATTGTTGTAGCTTGACAAGTAGTAACCCAGCTATGGTAGAAAACACACTAATTGCCATTTTATTACTGGTACAAGATCCACTGATCAATTTTATTTGCATTTGAGCAAAATTGTTAATAAATATGGGTGAAACTTTATGCAAAGGACATGTTAATCTAACACCATAATTGACGAGAGAATAACCGACCATCAATCTTAAGTGAAGCTACGGTTGTACTAGGAATATGTTCAATACCAAAAAAAAAAAAATCTAATATCTTTCCCTCTTTGTTAACACATCTAAAAACAATTGTCATTTCCTCTTTCATTGCTACATGATGAGACTCAGTTAACTAAGATGGTAAAATATGTCTCACCAATATCTTTGATAATAGCACAAGTAATTTCAACAATAACAATATAAATATCCTTTTGAATACTAGATGATGTCAATTGACAATTTTGAGAAATATTTTGAAATGAAACTTTCAGCACAAGTCCATTGTGTTCAGCAAGCCAATGAAAAAGTTTCAAACAATTGCCTCTATTTGATGATAAATGAAATTCATCGTGACCTCGAAATGCTAAAATGAACTTAATCCACAGCTACATTCAACCGAGTTTAATATTCAACTCTATCTTTATTTAGGTTTCCAATCATTAAAGAAGAAATACTCCCAATAAGATTTTGATTTATTAGATCAATGAATGTCTATTTTGCTACACTATAAAAACTATTATGCTTGCTAACACATTAGTCAAACTTTTCTTTCTTTCTCTAATTTTTAAATCCTTCACCAACAAATGAATTTTCCCCACTTTAGTTACTTAGAGTTCTAAAAAGATAACAATATAACTAACAATATGCACTGTCTTTAGATATACTGCACTCCCACCAATCGGGATATCTTTGAAACCAATTTGCAACAAATCTTCTTTTAACATTTCATATTTCAATTTGTGGAAAGTTATGAAGAATAGGCTACAAGGTCCCTTTAATAAATACGTCCTTCACACTTGATCTCTGTCATTAGCATCATAATTAAGTCCATATTGTTAGTCGTTATCGAGGGTCAGTTGGAAGGTTTTCAAAATCAATAACCCTATTTTAATTAAGGGGTACGAAGATTCATTCACAGTAAATTTATTTTTGAGAAGTTTCTCCATATATAATACTATTCTTCAACTCACTAATAATAAATCTTGAATGTAAATTAAATTTACACTTAATGTAAATAGATAAAAACTTGAATAGAATTTTAAAAAGTCAAGAAAAATAAAAGAAAATCATGCCAATGGAGAGTTCGGAGATCAGTTTCATACAAAACGAAGAAAATCTTCCTCTTTTCCCATTTTCTGGTTTTCCGCTCTCTTTGTCATGTATATATCTGATCCTGTTGCGAAATGAGTCGGACGTCCTTACAGCTAGACGAGTCTCCCAGGAGGACGAGGTCGCTGAGGTGGCGCGCTGAGCGGGGTAGCTCCTAACCTGTAAGACAGAGACCGTTAGAACCCGCCGGGAAAAGTCCCCGGCCAGGCACTCCGACGGTCAAGTCAGTACACGACGGTGGCGATGGAAAGCAATAGAACAGTATGAGAATTGCACTATCGCGCGTACCTGAGAAATGCGGAGTGGGGGGTATTTATATGACCGGGGAAGCTGACAGGTTTTGCCCCGTACACCCCTTGTCGTTATGCGGAGAGGATAAGGTAGTGCATGCCCAGGGATGGCAGGGTAAAGTAGCGCATGCTCTATTAAGGAAAGAGGTACTGTCAACTTAAGGATGGCACCGTTGGACGTCGCTCGACCTGACGCCAAAGCATGTGGTCGAGGTATGGGGGACAAAGTGTGGCAGGCGAATCAGTACTCCGGCGAGATATCCGCCGCTTGGGACCAGAACGGCTCAGGTCCTGCGCCGACCTTGCACCATGTCTGGTAGTCTGGTGTCAGGGAGTGGTTGTGCCGACTGGGGCACTGAGTAAGGAGGCCGGCTAAGGGCCTATGAGGGTGCCGACTGGGGGCACTGAGTAAGGAGGTCGACTGAGGGCCTATGAGGGTGCCAACTGGGGCATTGATGAGGGTGCCGACTGGGACACTGAGTAAGGAGGCCGGCTGAGGGCCTGTGAGGGTGCCGACTGGGGGCACAGAGGGGATAACTCCTCCAGTCCAAGCTTATCTGACTCAATAGAACGCTATTATAGGCCTGTATGGGCCCTGACACGGAAACCCAGGGGGCCTAAGCCCGCGTGCCTCTTATCCAGCGGGATCGTCCAGATCAATAGCCACTTGATCCCTGACTGAGCGCCAGGCTGCCGGGCCAGTCTACACGCAAGCTGGCCCGGGATCATAAGCATCTCCCTCAAGTCTAGTCGAAGGAGGTATGTAGTCCGACTGACTGGACCTCAAGTCTGGTCCGAGCCTGGCGCGCCCATCGGAAAGGCTAACCGTCATCTATTGTGAAATTTCTAATGCACCCGTATTCGGTCGCCTCGAATATTGCCCGAGTCTGATCGGACGGCTTCAGCTAGATCACACGTTTCGTCCAACCGCTCATCAGACGACTGGCACTCCTCGCCTGCTTCCCTAAAGCGGGACACCTCACCTGCCCACTTCTCCTTCACGCCTTCGAAGCTATCTCTGGATAATAAAATGTTATTTTTCCGTATATGTGTGCTTTTTGTGAATCGGTAATTCAAACGATGTTAGTAACCGGCACGAGGGCTTCCCTCATTGGAATCTTACCCGCTCCTGGTATTTATGGTCGTCGCGAGCATTAGGTTTTCCCTCGGTGGGGACTGCCCTAATCAGAAGGTGATGTGCTCCCGTGTCGGGACGAGGTACTTTCGAGCGTAGAGCGGGGAGTGGCTCGAGGTAAAGCGGACACCTAAGTGTCGATTGAGGGACCTGACCATTATCCTGGACCCTTTACCGCGCTATGGCCGGGCCTCAGATTTTCAATTGGCCTCGTCGGGCCTAGCGTCTTACAGTTACGCTTGGCCCCTGAAACACCCGAGCCGGGGGATGTTTACGGAGTGTTCCTTGTCTTTGTATTGCAAGAATTTTGTCCTCTTGGCAGATTAATAAGAGGGAAATCGGGGTCGCCCTAGGCTGGGTCAAGGACCGAGTCGGAGGAGTGTCATGACTTGCTAAAAGGTGGGAGTTCCACTACCCCCTCAGGCCAACTCTCAGGAGCGCGAGCCGTAACGCGCCCGATCGGCACCACGGAACCAGAAAGGGGGCATGGAAGCGGGTGTACTCACGAATTGCTAGCAACGCAAGAGTTTGCGCGCATGATCACGATCGGGCAGAGCTCAGGAAACGTGGGGCGCCACGCGTCTTACTGAGCGGCCGCGTCGCGGGGAATATGGTACCCACAGTCGGACGGGCCCATCTGCGGGAGAACACACAGTCGGACAGGACTCAGAGAGCGTGGAACGCCACGCATCTTGCTGAGTGGCCGAGCTGCGGGAAAGCACACTCAGTCAGCCGAGCTGCGGGGAATATGACACACCCAGTCGGGCAGGACTCAGGGAGCATGGGACGCCACGCGTCTTGCTGAGCAGCCGAGCTGCGGGAAAGCACACACGGTCAGGCAGGCTGAACCGAGGGATATTGGCGCATGCAGTCAGGCAAGACTCAGGGAGCGTGGGATGCCACGGTCTTACTGAGCAGCCGAGCTGCGGGAAATATAGCACACACAGTCGGACGGGCCGAGCTGCGGGATAATAGCGCACACAGTCGGGCAGAATTCAGGGAGCGTGGGATGCCACGCGTCTTACTGAGCAGCTGAGCTGAGGGAAATATAGAACATACGGCCAGGCAGGTTGAACCGCGGGATATTGGCACACACAGTCGGGCAAGACTCAGGGAGCGTGGGATGCCACGCGTCTTACTGAGCAGCCGAGCTGCGGGAAATATAGCACACACGGTCAGGCAGGCTGAACCGCGGGATAATAGCGCACACAGTCGGGCAGGACTCAAGGAGCGTGGGACACCACGCATCTGACTGAGCAGTCGAACTGCGGGAAAGCACACATGGTCAGGCAGGCTGAACCGCGGGATATTAGCGCACACAGCCGGGCAGGACTCAGGGAGAGTGGGACGCCACGCATCTTACTGAGCAGCCGAGCTGCGGGAAAGCACACACGGTCAGGCAGGCTGAACCGCGGGATATTGGCGCACACAGTCGGGCAAGACTCAGGGAGCGTGGGATGCCACGCGTCTTACTGAGCAGCCGAGCTGCGGGAAATATAGCACACACAGTCGGACGGGCCGAGCTGCGGGATAATAGTGCACACAGTCGGGCAGGACACAGGGAGCGTGGGACACCACGCATCTTACTGAGCAGCCGAACTGCGGGAAAGCACACACGGTCAGGCAGGCTGAACCGCGGGATATTGGCGCACACAGTCGGGTAAGACTCAGGGAGCGTGGGATGCCACGCGTCTTACTGAGCAGCCGAGCTGCGGGAAATATAGCACACACAGTCGGACGGGCCGAGCTACAGGATAATAGCGCACACAGTCGGGCAGGACTCAGGGAGCGTGGGACGCCACGCATCTTACTGAGCAGCCGAACTGCGGGAAAGCACACACGGTCAGGCATGCTGAACCGCGGGATATTAGCGCACACAGTCGGGCAGGACTCAGGGAGCGTGGGACGCCACGCATCTTACTGAGCAGCCGAGCTGCGGGAAAGCACACACGGTTAGGCAGGCTAAACCGCGGGATATTAGCGCACACAGTCGGGCAGGACTCAGGGAGCGTGGGACGCCACGCATCTTACTGAGCAGCCGAGCTGCAGGAAAGCACACACGGTCAGGCAGGCTGAACCGCGAGATAATAGCGCACACAGTCGGGCAGGACTCAGGGAGCGTGGGATGCCACGCGTCTTACTGAGCAGCCGAGCTGCGGGAAAGCACACACGGTCAGGCAGGCTGAACCGTAGGAAATTGGCGCATGCAGTTGGGCAAGACTCAGGGAGCGTGGGATGCCACGCGTCTTACTGAGCAGTCGAGCTACGGGAAATATAGCACACACAGTCGGACGGGCCGAGCAGCGGGATAATAGCGCACACAGTCGGGCAGGACTCAGGGAGCGTGGGACGCCACACATCTTACTGAGCAGCCGAGCTGCGGGAAAGCACACACGGTTAGGCAGGCTGAACCGCGGGATAATAGCGCACACAGTCAGGTAGGACTCAGGGAGCGTGGGATGCCACACGTCTTACTGAGCAGCCGAGCTGCGGAAAAGCACACACGGTCAGGCAGGCTGAACCGCGGGAAATTTGGCTCGAGAGCCTGGCACATCTGCAAGCGAGGCAAGGAGCATTTGCCTTCACTTGTCAGACGTGTTTTACATTTACATCCTCAGTTGTCACTCAGCAGCTCGATAAGGTTGAAGGTGGACCGCACTCCATGGTCGATCCAACCTTTTGCCCTTCTCATTCTCTAAGTAGTACGCTCCTGAAGAAAGCTTTTGCACAATTTTGAAGGGTCCTCCCCACTGCGGTTCCAGCTTGACTACGTCCCCCACCGGCTTAATTCTTTTCCAGACGAGGTCGCCCACTTCAAATGTTCTGGGTAGCACTCTTCGGTCGTACCACTGCTTCATCCTCCGCCTGTATGCGAACATGCGAGCTGCTGCCTTATCACGGATTTCATTAACCAGGTCTAGCTCCAGCCGCCGTCTCTCCAGATTATCTTCATCATACGATGCCCTTCGATCCGACTCACACCCGACCTCGACCGGGATCACTGCCTCAGTTCCATAAACCAACTGGAAAGGTGTGCATCCGGTTGTTTCTTTGATAGTGGTTCGCAAGGCCCATAAGATGCTCGGGAGCTCCTCCACCCAGGTTCCACCAACGTGGTCGAGCTTGGTCTTCAATCCCCTGAGAATCTCCCGATTGGCCACTTCCGCCTGGCCATTGCTCTGGGGGTAGGCTACAGAAGTAAACGCCTGCTTGATGCCGTATTTGGCACACCATTCCCGTATCTTCCTGCCCTGGAACTGTCTCCCATTATCTGAGACGATTTTGTGTGGGATCCCATACCGACATAGTATGTCTCGCCACAAGAACCTCTTTACCGCCTGCTCGGTGATGTGCGCCAGAGCCTCCGCCTCTATCCACTTGGAAAAATAATCGACTGCCACCAGCAAGTATTTCTTCTGAGCGGCGGCGGTAGGGAATGGCCCCATAATATCCATGCCCCACTGGTCAAAAGGGCAAGAGACAACTGACGCCTTCATGACTTCCGTGGGCCGGTGCGATAAGCACTGGTGTCTCTGGCAGGATAGACACTTGGCCACCAGCTCATTGGCATCTTCCTGCAAGGTGGGCCAATAATATCCTGACATTATTGCCTTCCGCGTCATCGCACGAGCACCCGCGTGGTGTCCACAGATCCCCAGATGAATCTCCCTCAAGACATAGTCAGCATCCTCTTCATTCAGGCATTTAAGGAGAGGCCGTGAAAATGATCTCTTATAAAGGGTGTCGCCGACCATGGTAAACCTGTCCACATGCTTCTTGAGCCATCGAGCCTCGTCTTGGTTGGTTGGTAAGGTGCCCCGAGTGAGGTAGGTGATGACCGGGGCTCGCCAGTCAGATCCCAACTCCAGGTCAGCCTGTCTTTCTATCTGCATGATTAGCAGAGCGGGGCCGCTAGCCTGGGGGAGTACCCATGAGCCGACCGAACTAGCTAGCTTAGCCAACTCATCCGCCTTGAAGTTCTCCTCCCGTGGAATCTTCCTCACTTGCACCTCTTTGAATTCGGCTTTGAGCTTCTCATAGGCTTCTATGAAAGCTTGCAGCCGATCACTGTTGACCTCAAACTTTCCAGCTACTTGTTGTGTGACTAGTTGAGAATCCGAGTAGAGCATTACTCGGGCACCCCCTACATGCTTAGCGGCTTGCAGCCCAGCTATGAGCGCTTCATACTCGGCTTCATTATTGGTGGCCTTATATTCCAATCGCACGGACAGGTGCATTTTTTCTCCGTTGGGGGAGACCATTAGAATACCAATTCCACTTCCCGACCGGGCAGACGAGCCATCCACATATATCTGCCACGCCTCTTCGATCTCGTCCGAATGTAGCTCACTTAGGAAGTCGGCTAGGGCTTGAGCCTTGATGGCCGATCGAGGCTGATACTGGATGTCATATTCACTCAGCTCTGTAGTCCACTTGATCAGCCGTCCGGATACTTCAGGGTTTGAGGCCACTCGGCCCAGATTACTGTTTGTCAAAACCACGATAGGATGCGCCAAAAAATAAGGGCGAAGCCTCCGAGCACCCAACAACAGCACATACATCAACCTTTCGAGTGTCGTGTAGCGGCACTCGGCTCCCTTTAATAAATGAGCGATGAAGTACACTGGCTGCTGCTCGGCCGCTTCCTGCTTGATCAAGACTAGGCTGACCGAGTCAGCTGATGCGGCCAAATATACATATAACGTCTCTCCTACCTCTGGTTTGGCCAGCACAGGCAGTTCAGCAAGGTAATTCTTCAGCTCTTCGAATGCCTTGTCACAGTCGGCATCCCATTGGAACTTGGTGGCTTTGCGGAGGGTTTTGAAGAAAGGTAACCCTCGCTCTGCCGACTGGGAGATGAATCGAGACAGGGTCGTGATTCGCCCCGCAAGCCGCTGAGCTTCTCGCAGATTTCTGGGCGGAGGCATATCCAGCAGGGCCTTGACCTTTCCCGGGTTGGCTTCTATGCCCCGCTCAGTCACAATATAGCCCGGAAACTTTCCCCTCCGAGCCCCGAAAAGGCACTTAGCTGGATTCAGCTTAAGCCCATACCTTCGTAACGTCTGGCAGGTCTCCTCGACGTCCGCCACCAAGTCCTCAGCACGAGCAGATTTGATGAGGATGTCATCAACATATACTTCCACATTTCTCCCAATCTGGGACCGGAAGACTTTATTCATCATCCGCTGGTAGGTGGCTCCAGCGTTCTTCAATCCGAACGGCATGACAGTGTAACAATAAGTACCGTCTGCCGTTATGAAGCTAACTTTTTCTTGGTCTTCCACCGCCAGGGGTACTTGATGATACCCCTGGTAGGCGTCCAACATAGAGATGAACTCGCTGCCTGCCGTTGAGTCCACCATCTGATCAATCCGGGGCAAGGGGTAACAATCTTTCGGGCAGGCCTTGTTGAGATCCCGAAAGTCGATGCAAATTCGCCATCTGTTGTCCGGCTTAGGCACGAGCACCACGTTGGCCAGGCAGAATGGAAACTGCACCTCTCTAATGTGCCCTGCCTCCGTGAGCCTCTCGATCTCCGCCCTGATCGCCTTGTTCTGCTCGGTGCTGAAGTCCCTTTTTCACTGCTTCACAGGCCGAGCGTAGGGGTAGACGTGGAGGTGGTGCTCTGCAACCTCCGGTCGGACGCCCCTCAATTCTTTGACGGTCCAGGCGAAGACATCTTGATTGTGGGCCAAACATTCCAGCAGTGACCCCTTCAGTTCTTCCGGCAATCCTGCCGCAATCTTGACTTGGGACTCCTCCCGGTCGGGGAGGAGCTGCACTTCTTCCTTGTCTTCCAGCAACTCGGACCAAGGAGAGGCTTGGACCATGTTGCAGTCAGGGAAAGGACGGGGGGCCTTACGACTGTCTACGTGAACATCATCCACGTAGCACCTCCGAGCTACCTTCTGGTCACCCTTGACCTCTCCCACCTGGTCCCCGACCGGGAACTTGACCTTCAGGTAGAAGGTGGAAGCGACGGCTCAGAACTCATTGAGCGCAGGTCAGCCCAAGATGGCGTTGTAGGACGAAGGGGCATCCACTACCAGGAAGGTGGACCACCGAGTTCTCTTCAATGGCTCCTCGCCCAGGGAGATGGCCAACCGAATCTGGCCAATGGGATGTACTGGATTCCCCGTGAAATCGAACAACGGGGTCGCTACTAGCTCCAACTGGGACCTCTCGATCTGGAGCTGGTCAAACGCTCTCTTGTAGAGTATGTTGACCGAGCTGCCTGTGTCCACAATGGTGCGGTGGACTTGATAGTTAGCGATGACGGCGGTGATAACCAGCGCATCATCGTGGGGGACTTCTAACCCCTGAAGATCTTGGGGCCCAAAGCTAATCTGGGGCCCCTCTGCTTGAGCCACACTTGTGCCAACCTGGTGGATCTCCAGTCGGCGCGCCTGGGCTTTCCGGGCCCGGTGGGAATCTCCTCCCGTCGGGCCGCCCGAGATGACGTGCACGCCGCCTCGAACGACATTTTGCTGGTTGGCCCGCTCTTCTTCCGTCTCCTCTTCCACCGCTCGGTTCCCCTGGGGGAACAGATTTCGAGCGGTCGGCGGGTTCTCTCACAGTTCCTCGGCCATTGGGTCGGCATTTAGGCCGCCTCGGCCGGCTCCCCGTCCGGGAGGTGTTTGTCGTCCCCGACCTCTGGGGGCCTGAGCCCGACCCCACCCGGCTTGCCGGCACTCCTCCGTGGCGTGCCCGTGACTTTGGTGGAAGCTACAGTATGGCCTCCATCGGGCGGGGAAGCATCCCTGGGCCACCTGTTGCACGTGGCGTCTTTCCATACCCGCATGCTCGGCGAGACCCCAAGGGCTACGAATAGGTCCTCTCGAAGGCCTGGCGGCGTGAACAGGAGGAGGGGGCGCTGGGGCCGCCGATTCCTTGCGCGGGGCTGCCTGTGCCTCCTCGACGTTGACATACTTGTCAGCCTTCCCAAGAAGGCTGTCGAAGTCCTTCGGGGGCTTCCTTATCAGTGAGCGAAAGAACTCTCCCTCCTGCAGACCCTGGGAGAATGCGCTTACCATGACTTCCTGCATGGCGGTTGGCACGTCCATTGCCAACTCATTAAACCTCCGGATGTAAGCCCGAAGTGTTTCTTTAGGCCCTTGCTTCAGGGCGAACAGGTTGAGGCTCGTCTTGTGGTGCCTCCGGCTGCTAGCAAAGTGCTGCAGGAACACCTTCTTGAACTTCTCAAAGTTCGTGATCGACCCGTCCGGGAGCCGGTCAAACCATCTCTGGGCTGCCCCGGAGAGTGTGGTTAGGAAGGCTCGGCACTTAACGCCTTCTGGGTACTGCTGAAGCATGGCAGCACTCTCGAACTTCATCAAGTGCTCCTCCGGATCCGTAGTCCCCACGTACTCAGGGATGGTGAAAAACCGCATGTGATGAGGCACGGGATCCTCCAAGATCCAAGGAGCGAAAGGGCTGCGTACCGACATAACCGATGCAAGGTCCGCTGGAGCTTTTCCTTTGTCCGGTCGCCTCCCGCGCACCGGTTAGAGACTGATGCTGCGGCCGATGCCGAGTGAGCGTCGCCGAGCTGCTCCTGGGGGACCACTGCCGGGGGAGGGGCGAGACCATCCTCGAGCACGGCAGGTCTGCCTTGCCCTCCCGAGGCGCGACGCGCCGCTGGCTCTGGGCCTTGAGGCCTTTGGCTGGTAGCTTGGGAGGGCCTTTGAGAGGCCCTCTGCTGAGCCCGCGTAGCCATGAGTACCTCGTACTCCCCTCGAGAGATGTCCATGTTGATATCATAAGGCTCGCCCATCTTCACTTCCGATCAGGCTGCTGGTGTCCCTCCTTCTAGCGCCAAATTTGATCCTGTCGCGAAATGAGTCGGACGCCCTTACGGCTGGACGAGTCTCCCAGGAGGACGAGGTCGCTGAGGTGGCGCATTGAGCGGGGTAGCTCCCAACCTGCAAGACAGAGACCGTTAGAACCCGCCGGGAAAAGTCCCCGGCCAGGCACTCCAACGGTCAAATCAGTACGCAATGGTGGCGATGGAAAGCAATAGAACAGTATGAAAATTGCGCTATCGCGCGTACCAGAGAAATGCGGAGTGGGGGGTATTTATATGACCGGGGAAGCTGACAGGTTTTGCCCCGTACGCCCCTTGCCGTTATGTGGAGAGGGTAAGGTAGTGCATGCCCAGGGATGGCAGGGTAAAGTAGCGCATGCTCTATTAAGGAAAGGGGTACTGTCAACTTAAGGATGGCGCCGTTGGACGCCGCTCGACCTGACACCAAAGCATGTGGTCGAGGTATGGGGGACAAAGTGTGGCAGGCGAATCAGTACTCCGGCGAGATATCCGCCGCTTGGGACCAGAACGGCTCAGGTCCTGCGCCGACCTTGCACCATGTCTGGTAGTCTGGTGTCAGGGAGTGGTTGTGCCGACTGGGGCACTGGAGTAAGGAGGCCGGCTGAGGGCCTATGAGGGTGCCGACTGGGGCACTGAGTAAGGAGGCCGGCTGAGGGCCTATGAGGGTGCCGACTGGGGGCACTGAGGGGATAACTCCTCCAGTCCAAGCTTATCTGACTCAATAGAACGCTATTATAGGCCTGTATGGGCCCTGACACGGAAACCCAGGGGGCCTAAGCCCGCGTGCCTCTTATCCAGCGGGATCGTCCAGATCAATAGCCACTTGATCCCTGACTGAGCGCCAGGCTGCCGGGCCAGGCTACACGCAAGCTGGCCCGGGATCAGGTCCAAAAATAAAACCTCGCTCCACCCGTACCACATCTGTGTTGTGTCCTTGTACTTTCCATCACCAAAATGAGGCAGGGTCGATTTCACATTAGAACCCACCTTCCTCACGACTAAAGAAGTTGAGAAAAATCAGGTTTGCTCCCATCGACACTTTTGAAACCGATGCAAAGTTTCCTAAAGCAGACTAGTCCGCTGCCTACAGAAGTGAAACTGCGATGAAGAATAGAATGACATTGGATAGCATATCGAAAGGTTGATAGTAAGAAGTAGAGGTTTTATTTCTCATTCCAATAGCACACCTAGCCACAAATTAGTCAACAAAGCAGATCTAGCTTATGTTAGTTGAGGGTAAACTAGATCATCGCCAATCAGATAGAAATCAACCCCAAGATGAATCAACAGGTAAAGCAACAGAGCAACCAGCAAATCCAACCACTTCAAGGGTGAGTAAAAGGTGAGAACAAGTTATCAAGATCTTGAGCTCTTATTGGTTGAAATTCCCTTTCAATTCAAGGTAGGCCCGCTAAGGAGAGTTGGTTGATCATTGTTAAAAATCAAATCTCAACAGACTCAATGATGACAAGCAGTGAAAGCTAAGACACAACACTACCCTAAAAACAATCAAGTTAGCGAAACTACAACCACCATGGTCATTGGGGGTTAAGTGAAGCCTACTAGCTATCTATTGTTCCCAAACTGCCTTGAGTTCTTTCACCACCAACTAGTGGATACTGATTTTGACAATCACTTTTTCCCTCTTTAAACTCTATACCTATCATGCTAACACCAAATATCCGTATACAATGCCTACAAATATATATATAAATCTAAAGGAAAACACAGCATTACTAATTAGATATCATATGAAATTATAAGTCCAAGTTTAGAAGCAAATTCAGGAGAAATATAACAAATCTTAGCCAAAGAGATTAAAAATCACAATATACAACAGGGAATCAATACACAAAAGAGCCCAAGTTTAATATTCATCTAAAAATGTGATGATTGGCCAAAAAGAAAACATTATTAATAATAGAAGGATGAATCCTCAAATAACTAAATAGGTGTTTATATAGACCTCTAAATCCTAAAACTCAAAAAAAAATCCTAATATATGGACCTCAATTCCAAATTTGTAAAGAAAAGAAAGAAATCTTGCCAAAAAAAAATCTTAATAGAAATTCTAATTGAAAGAAATAACAAAATATGAAGTTGATATAGACAAACTCTAAACCATAAATACCAAAAATACCAAAAAAATGGGAAATGACTAGAAATAGCAAAAAGATTTCGAGACTTCGAAAAATGGCCTAAACGGTGCTTTTGGGGCGCGAAACTTGGCGATTACGATTCCCCGAAAATAATGTAGATTTTTAAATTTTACATGCATGAGCGCTGACAGAGCTTAATTCCGAGTCTCGAGTCAAAAATTATGACCCTTTGAAGTTCAAGAGATCATATTAGATTGGTCCAGCATCAATCTCCCTGAATAAAAAGAACTCGCCCTCAAGTCATAGTAAGACTCATCAGTATCACCAAGTGCTTCACTTTGAAGACATCATAAGTCTTCAAATGAGCAGGAAGGCAGAACTTGTAGGCATTGTCATTGATCTTTTGCAGTATCTCACATGGTCCAATCTTTTGATTCTTCAGTTTATTATACTCGCCAACATGGAAACAACCACGAGTTAATACAGCCTAGATAAAATTTTCGATCTTAAAAATACCTAATGACAATGACTATCAACCCGAGTCTTGTATTTGGTATTGCTTTCAAAAATTGTCAGTTTTACTCTGCTCATGAATACCTCGAGGATGCTCTGACATCTCATCTATTTTACGACTAATTGTCCTACATATGGAACAAAGGATAAGTCAAAACCCTGAATGAGTTCTGCCCGTAGATAATCTCAACATCTCATATGTTTTAGGACTAAATCATTCTATACATGGAACAGAGGCTAAGTCTAGAACCCTGAATAAGTTCCGCCCATAGACAATCTCAAAAAAACTTAAACCCATGGACCTGCTCAAATCTGTTGTAAGGCAAACTTTGCTTAAGGTAACGCCAAGTCTCACTGCTTCAGCTTAGTTCTGCGAGACATCTCAGAAGGTTACTCATACTCTGATTCACCACCTCGATTTGTCCATCTATTTAAGGGTGATAGACACTACTAAAGTTCAACTGCGCGCGTGCCGAATTTTCTTTATAAGTTCATCCAGAAATGACTAATGAACTTGGTATCTTGATTTGAAATCATGGACCGAGAAANTTTCATGGAGAAAGTTTTGGACAACCAAATTTTAACTGTCTGTAAAATTGATATATCGTTTCCTATAAGTAATATGTCATCGACATATAATACTAGGAATACGACTGCACTCCCACTAACCTTCTTGTACACACAAGGTACGTCAGGATTTTGTGAGAAATCAAACTCTTTGATTGTTTCATCAAAACGGATGCTCCAGCTCCTGGATGCTTGCTTCAGTCCATATATGGATCGTCGAAGCTTGCATACTTTGGTTTTATCAACCGATGTGAAACCTTCAGGTTGTATCATGTATACATCCTCAAGTAGTTTTCCATTAAGGAAAGCTGTTTTCACATCCATTTGCCATATCTCATAATCATAATAAGCTGCTATGGCTAGGAGCATCCGAAAGGATTTAAGCATAGCTACTGGCGAATAGGTTTCGTCATAATCAATTCCTTATTTTTGACGATATCCTTTTGCCACTAATCTAGCCTTAAAGGTAACAACATTACCTTCCATGTCAGTTTTCTTCTTGAAAACCCACTTGCACCCTATGAGCTTAATCCCTTTAGGTGGGTTAACCAAGTCCCATACTTGATTTTCGTACATGGAATCCATTTCCGACTTCATGGCTTCAAGCCATTTGTCCCTTTCTGAATTTTTCAGAACATCTTCATAACTGATAGGTTCGTCATTGCTTATAAGTAACACGTCATTCGATTCGCTTATGAGAAATCCGTATCTCTCTGGAATATTGCGTGTCCTATCAGATCTACGAAGAGGTGGTGTTGTTTTAGGTTCAACTGATAGCTCATCATTATGAGTTATTGGTTGTGGGTCTAGACTAGGTGTCTCTGTAATGTCTATTGGAGTTTCTTGAACTTCATCAAGTTCAATGTCACTCCCACTGTTTTCTTGTAAAAGAAATTCTTTTTCCAGAAATACAGCATGCCTTGAAACAATCACCTTTTGTTCCAAGGGATGATAGAATTGGTAACCCTTCGTTTCCTTAGGGTATCCAATAAATAGACATTTATCAGACTTAGCATACAATTTGTCTGATATAGTCCGCTTCACATAAGCAGGACAACCCCATATCTTAAGGTGAGTTAAGTGAGGTTTCTTACTATTCCATGTCTCATATGGAGTAGTAGAGACTACCTTGGTCGGGACTCTGTTTAGCAAGTAAACAACTGTCTTAAGTGCATAGCCCTAAAAGGATTTTGGAAGAGTTGCATGATTCATCATCGACCTAACCATGTCCATCAAGGTTCGATTGCGCCTCTCAGATACACCATTATGCTGTGGTGTATACGGCGGAGTCCATTGGGACAATATCCCATTGTCCCTAAGATAATCTTGAAACTCTTGACTTAAGTATTCACCACCCCGATCGGATCGAAGTATCTTAATACTTTTGCCAAGCTGTTTCTCTACTTCATTTCTGAACTCTTTGAATTTCTCAAAAGCTTCAGATTTGTGTTTCATCAAGAACACGTACCCGAATCGTGAGTGATCATCGATAAAGGTGATGAAGTAGCTATAGCCTCCTTGTGCAAGAGTTGACATTGGTCCACATACATCAGTATGTATTAGACCAAGCAATTCTCTCACTGGATTACCTTTTCCAGAAAAGGGTAATTTGGTCATCTTGCCTTTTAAGCATGATTCGCATGTATCAAATGAACCGGGTTCAAATGATTCCAAAATTCCACATCGGTGTAATTTGGTCATGCGTTTCTTACTTACATGGCCAAGATGACAATGCCACGTGTAGGAGTCTATTCGATTATCTATTCGAGCACGTTTGTTGCTAACTTCGATATTGAAAACGTCACCGGATAAATCTAACGTGTAGATACCATTGCACAAAGTTCCATTCCCATAAAGAATGCCATTTAAAGTTATGTAACAACAATTGTTACTAAAAGTTAAATGATAACCCTTTTCATTCAAACATGAAATAGATACAATGTTCTTTATTAACGAAGGAACAAAATAACAATTATCCAATTCTAAGACACGTCCAGTGGGGAGCTTTAGCAAATATGTTCCGATGGCAACAGCAGCAATCTTTGCTCCATTTCCAACTCGCAAATTTACTTCTCCTTTGACGAGTCTTCTTCTATTCCTTAGCCCCTGTATGTCATTACATATATGTGAGCTACACCCAGTATCAAGTACCCAGGTATTTGAGGAAATAGAGTGACATTCAATAACGAAGATACCTGAAGAGGATGGGGCATCGGATGCCTTATTCTTCAAGGACTCAAGATAAACCTTGCAGTTTCTTCGCCAGTGACCCTCCTTGCCACAATGATGGCAAGTTCCTTTTGGTTTCTTTTCAGTCTTTTTGGCCTTTTTCTTCTTTCCTTTATTCTGTTCTTTGGCCTTCCTCTTAGAATCTTTCTTCGAGGAACCAACTAACAGTACCGTCTTTTGATCTGGCTTTACAGAAGGCTCCACAGTCTTCAGCAGGTTGAGCAACTCAGGAATGGTAGTCTCCAGTTTGTTCATCCGATAGTTCATCACGAATTGTGAATAACTCTTGGGCAAACAATTCAGAATTAAGTCAATACTTAGTTCATGATCCATTGCAAAACCGAATGTGCTCAGTCGCTCAATGTACCCCAACATCTTTAACACAAACTGCGAGGCAGAAGTGCCTTCCTGCATCTTAGTGGTGAAGAGGAGTCTGGAGACTTCGAACCTTTCGGATCTCGCCTGCTCTTCAAACAACTCATGAAGATGCAAGATGATGGTATAAGCATCCATATGCTCATGCTGCTTTTGCAACTCAGGTACCATAGAGGCTAGCTTGATGCAACTCGCAAGTTCAGAATCGGTCACATGTTTCTGATAGGCCATTAGCTGGTCTGGAGTTGCACCTTCCGAAGGATGGTTGGGAAGTTAATCTTCAAGGACATAGGCAAGCTTCTCTGCCTTGAGGACTATCCTCAGGTTTCGAAGCCAGTCCATGAAGTTTGGCCCAGTCAGTTTATTGGTGTCCAAAATGAAACGCAAATTCAGAGAAGACATGATCGAGTGATTATCCTAGAAATACAAATTGAGATTATGTGAGAAGAATGATTAAAGAATGTATCAACATACATTAATAAAAATCCTATTTATTTTTCAAATTGAATAACCCTTTTTATCAATTCGGGAGATCGTAGGAACATCTCCAAATAGGTTGATATCCAACCATAGATAAGAACCACCATGGCTGTGGCCATCAAGTTTTTCTTAGCTATGAAGGTAGGTAATTATACTGATTACATATCACATATATGTAACTATCACTTTATGCTATCAACTAATTGAATGTTTGCATAAATCATTGGGTTGTTAACTCGTTAACAAGTATGCAACAATATACATAGCACCCAACTGCACCTCTCTTTACATCGACCTTGGCTGTGGCACAACAAATCGATGTTCCAAGCTTAAGGCTGACCCATTAATTAAGAAATAGTTTTAATATGGTTGGAGCTCATTCAACCGTTTAGTCAGGCTTGGATATGTCCAACAACCAAAACTAAGGATTGACCTCTGACTCCAACTATATTATTCATAAACTAATTCCATGGTTTGAACATGTTGAGGTTCAAGCCGGGCATGGATGTGTCCATCAACCCAAACGAGAAACAAAACTCCGATTCTAACCATATTAATGGAAGGTGTTGGCCTTAATATTTTGTAAAGGGTTTTGGGTCTCATCCTTTCTTTTCTAAGCACATTCATGACATATAATTATGTCATGACTAACGATTTCCTTAATAAAATATGTATGTGACTTAATTTATCAAGTCTCATTAATTGAATTAGGAACCGGATTTCCTAATTCTAATTTCATACTTTATTGAAGGAATTGTTTTGGGAAACAATTTCCTAAATTGTCATAATCAATTTCGGAAATAATATGTTTAAGATTTTGATTTCTCTAAATCAAATCTTATTAAATTAAGAGATAGATTCCCTTAATTCAACCACATATTATTTTCATGAAAATCTCATTTAAGAAAGCTCTATAGGAAACCATTTTCCTAAGTAATTTTGGAGACAACAATATGCAAGAGCATCACCTCTTAAATCATATTTTATTCATGGATTTAATTAATTACAACAAATTGTTTTCTAAGGGTGCCTCCCCGAGGCTCAGATACCTAAAGAAAAGAAATTTGTCATAAATTCAATTTGGTCCGCTTCGGAAGCGTAACCAAATTAAACATGACAATTTCATTTAAAATTGGGAAATTAAATTACAACAACTAACTTTAAATTGGACGGCTCCCCGAGGCTCAATCCAAAATAAAGAATTTTGTTGACAATTTAAAACCCAATTTAAATTTAATTGTCAATTAATTGTCATAAATTTGTCTAGACTTTCTTGAAAGAAAGTGCCCAAAATTGCGAGATTTCATAATAGGTTTTCAGAATAATTGTAAGTTTCTGGTACAAAGAAAACTTACATATTTCTAAAATTGAAAAATTTCTAAAAATAGAAAATTTCCAAAATTGGAAAGTTTCCAAAGATGGGATGTTTTCACAATTATCATAAAATTTCAGAAACTAGGATATTTCAAACGTTTGCGAAATTTCATGAGGATTTCCAAACTTTGAAATTCCTAAATCTAAAATTTATAATAATTGGAAAGTTTCCATAATTGAAAATTTTTCAAAAATTGAGATTATGACAAAGTTTTCCGCAAAACAATTATATGATTATGTCGAACACTAACCGGCTCTGATACCACTGTTGGGACCGGGTGCATATTGACAAGGATACGAGTTCGTAAAATTTTAAATTTTTATGTGCAGTGGAAGAATTAGCATAAAATAATTTCTCAAATTATTTTAACCACGTATCTAGCATGCAACCTTATGATGTGTGGACATGATCATAAATTAAAACTTTGCGGAAAAGTAAACTAATTTACTTTGTACCTCGCGTAACTCGAAGAAAGGGACGAGATCCAACCGTAGCGTCCCTTGGAAGCTCCGCCTCTATTCGCGTCCACGGCGAGTTCTCTTCGGGATGACTTCGCAAAGTCACGAGTTTTGTGCCGACGAGAACTACTAGATTCTCTAAAGGCACAACTAGAAGATCAAGAGAGAAGAAAGGAAACTAACCACCAAGAAACGGAATCTAAATTCCGGGAAGGAAGGAGACGCGATCCGCTTCTTCTTCTTCTTCGTTGGCTCCTTCTTGGTGATGACAACTCACGGCAATCCCTTGGATTGGGAGGGTGATGCGCCGGCCCTAGGTGGGGTGGACGCCGGCCCTAGGGTGAGCAAAGGGGGGCGCCGGCCCTAGGAGGAAAGGAGAAGGAGAGGGAGAGATTAAGAGAGAGAGGAAGAGAATTAATCTCTTGATCACTTAATTATGAATTCAAGGCTTGCCTTTGGTTCCTTTATATAGTATCCTCTCCCTTGCCAAGTCTCCCTCTTAACGGAATTTTAATAAGAAATTTATCCTATAAATTTTCTTATGAATTATTCCATTTAAGCCAAGTTTTATTATAACTAACTTTATAATAAAACAAATACATCTCTCCTTTTATTATGGAATAAATTTTACAAGAAATTTATAAATTTTCTTTATTATGGTAAAATCAATTCATAATTGTAAACCATTCCATGGATCATTTTAATTTCCATAAAAAAGAATAAATTTCTATAAATTTCTTTATATAAATTTCTTTATACAAATTTATTTATCAATAATTTATAAAACAAATCGCGCTAGATTTATTTTATTAATTAAACCAAATAAATTGGTTTCTCCCCAAGTGGTGGCCGGCCAAACCAAAGAGGGTTGGCACCCTCTTTGGCCGGCCAAACCGAGCCTAAGCCATCGCGAATTAAACTCATTTAATTCGCCCAATAAGCCTTCAAAAGACTTAGCCATTTTTAGCTTCCGTTGCGCCTCTGATTAACTCAGATTCGACTTATTTCTCTTGATCGGAAAATCCAATTTTCAACTCGTTTTAAATCCCTCGGATTATTCGTAGTGCGTGTGACTAAATAGGCTTTCGATTTATGTTGGCCGTCTATAATCAACCAATTATAGAACGATCATGAGTGGCACCTAGTAGTACATCATGACCCCCAATTAATCGAAAGATCAACGGTTGACCTCAGAAGTGATTCTGAAACCCTTCAGCAGCTCTAATGAATCGTGTCTCATTCCCTTCACCATCTTATACCCACTTGGTTCAGGACATGGTCTGTTTGTGTCAGTCCCCACTAGACTAACTACGTCACACCTAGCCTAAGTAGTGTCTTTCTCGTCCTTTGGATTTCTAATTACTCTCATGTATTTAAGAGACTCATACTCCAAACATGATATGCTCTGGCCAGAGGCTTTGAGTAACAATCCGACGATAGGCCTGGGTATACATCTCCTCGCAAGGAGTGGTGAATCCTTTGTAGGCTGCTCAAACATCTTCGGGCACTTCGGCTTATACCCAATCATCCTGGGTCCACACCTCCTTGGAGATGCTTGCTTAAGATGTTAAAGTATAAGTCTCCATGACCAAGATGACTTGAACACCGCAAGTCAAAGGAACATCGCACTTAAGCTGCAGTAAGAACTTCATTGACATATCTATATGTAGATTACCATATGAAGTTTTACAGCTAGTCACTCCAATGAACTAGTTCCCTTAACTAGCATCCATGTTTATCTCCGGACATCCCAATGTCGCCAGCCAGTGAGAATCAGCTGATTAGAGAATAACTCATGCTAGTCTCAACAGAATTGATAGTGTCCATTTTAACCAATTCATCGACTAGGGATATTTTCAATATTTCACAATTGCACATTTAGAGATAATCACTAGTTGTGATCCCATCACAAATTCTCTTATGCTGTGAATTGTATTGCGGACATTCAGTAGATGAGTTTAAGATCCCAATCAAATACACAAATATGTATACTCAAATAGTGAATTATCATTTATTAAAATAAATGTTTACAATCATAAGGCGATTGCCTTAGGACACTTCTCTCATATCACTAACACGTACTCCCCTCGAGAGATGTCCATGTTGATATCATAAGGTTCGTCCATCTTCACTTCCGATCAAGCTACTGGTGTCCCTTCTTCTAGCGCCAAATTTGATCCTGTCGCGAAATGAGTCGGACGCCCTTACGGCTGGACGAGTCTCCCGGGAGGACGAGGTCGCTGAGGTGGCGCGCTGAGCGGGGTAGCTCCCAACCTGCAAGACAGAGACCGTTAGAACCCGTCGGAAAAAATCCCCGGCCAGGCACTCCGACGGTCAAGTCAGTACACGACAGTGGCGATTGAAAGCAATAGAACAGCATGCGAATTGCACTATCGCGCGTACCTGAGAAATGCGGAGTGGGGGTATTTATATGACCGGGGATGCTGACAGGTTTTGCCCCGTACGCCCCTTACCGTTATGTGGAGAGGGTAAGGTAGTGCATGCCCAGGGATGGCAGGGTAAAGTAGCGCATGCTTTACTAAGGAAAGGGGTACTGTCAACTTAAGGATAGCGCCGTTGGACGCCGCTCGACCTGACACCAAAGCATGTGGTCGAGGTATGGGGGACAAAGTGTGGCAGGCGAATCAGTACTCCGGCGAGATATCCGCCGCTTGGGACCAGAACAGTTCAGGTCCTGGGCCGACCTTGCACTATGTCTGGTAGTCTGGTGTCAGGGAGTGGTTGAGCCGACTGGGGCACTGTGTAAGGAGGTCGGCTGAGGACCTATGAGGGTGCCGACTGGGGAACTGAGTGAGGAGGCCGGCTGAGGGCCTATGAGGGTGTTACGACCGGGTGCATGTCGACAAGGATACGGGTTCATAAAATTTTAAATTTTACGTGCAGGTGAAGAATTAGCATAAAATAATTTCCTAAATTATTTTAACCGCGTACCTAGCATGCAACCTTATGATGTGTTGACATAATCATAAATTAAAACATTGCGGAAAAGTAAACTAATTTACTTTGTACCTCGCGTAACTCGAAGAAAGGGACGAGATCCAACCGTAGCGTCCCTTGGAAGCTTCGCCTCTATTCGCGTCCACGCCGAGTTTTCTTCGGGATGACTTCGCAAAGTCACGAGTTTTGTGCCGACGAGAACTACTAGATTCTCTATAGGCACAACAAAGAAGAACAAGAGAAAAATAGGAAACTAACCACCAAGAAACGGAATCCAATTCCGAGAGGGAAGGAGATGAGATCCGCTTCTTCTTCTTCTTGGTTGGCTTCTCCTTCTTCTTGATAGCTCACGGCAACCAAGAGGGGAGGAGGGATTTGCGCCGGCCCTAGATGGAGGAAGGTGCTTCAAGGGGCGCCGGCCCTAGAAGCTTCAATGCGGGCGCCGACCCTAGGTGGGGAGAAGGGAAGGAGAAGATAAAAGAGAGAGAGAGAGGGAGCTCTATATCAATACCCGATTATTGATTGGGAATCCAAGGCTTGCCTATGGTTCCTTATATAGTTGCATCTCCCTCGCTAAGTCTCCTCTTTAACAGAATTAACGGAATTAGTTATCATAAGAATTTTTATCTTATAAAATTTCTTATGACTTATTCCGTTAAGCCTAGTCTTATTATAACTAATTTATAATAAAACAAATTTTTCTTCTCTTTAAATTATGGAATAAATTTTATAAGAAATTTATAAACTTTCTTATTATGGAAAAATCAATTCATAATTGATTTTATAAAATTAAAATAAACCAATTCATGGATTATTTTAACTTCCATAAAAGAGTAAATTTCCATAAATTTATTTATATAAATTTCTTTATACAAATTTATTTATCCATAAAATAAATCGTGCTAGATCTATTTTATTAATTAAACCAAAATTAATTGGTTTTCTCCCTTTAGGTGGCCGGCCAAACCAAGGGGGTTTGGCACCCTCCTTGGTCGGCCAATCAAGCCCCACCAATCGCGAATTAAACTCATTTAATTCGCCCAATAAGCCTTCAAAAGACTTAGCCAATTTTAGCTTCTATTGCACCTCTGATTAACTCAGATTCGACTTATTTCTCTTGATCGGAAAATCCAATTTTCAACTCGTTTTAAATCCCTCGGATTACTCGTAGTGCGTGTGACTAAATAGGCTTTCGATTTATGTTGGCCGTCTATAATCAACCAATTATAGAACGATCATGAGTGGCACCTAGTAGTACATCATGATCCCCAATTAATCGAAAGATTAACGGTTTGACCTCAGAAGAAATTATTCTGAAACCCTTCAGCAGCTCTAATGAATCGTGCCACATTCCCTTCACCATCTTATACCCACTTGGTTCAGGACACGGTCTATTTGTGTCAGTCCCCACTAGGCTGACTACGTCACACCTAGCCCAAGTAATGTCTTTCTCGTCCTTTGGATTTCTAATTACTCTCATGTATTTAAGAGACTCGCACTCTTAACATGATATACTCTGGCCAGAGGTTTTGAGTAACAATCCGACGATAGGCCTGGGTATACATCTTCTCGCAAGGAGTGGTGAATCCTTTGTAGGCTGTTCAAACATCTTCGGGCACTTCGGCTCATACCCAATCATCCTGGGTCCACACCTCCTTGGAGATGCTTGCTTAAGATGTTAAAGTATAAGTCTCCATGACCAAGATGACTTGAACACCGCAAGTCAAAGGAACATCGCACTTAAGCTGCAGTAAGAACTTCATTGACATATCTTTATAGATAACCATATGAAGTTTTATAGCTAGTCACTCCAATGAACTAGTTCCCTTAACTAGCATCCATGTTTATCTCCGGACATCCCAATGTCACCAGCCAGTGAAAATCAGCTGATTAGAGAATAACCCATGCTAGTCTCAACAGAATTGATAGTGTCCGTTTTTATCAATTCATCGACTAGGGATAATTTCAATACTTCACAATTGCACATTAGAGATAATCACTAGTTGTGATCCCATCACAAATTCTCTTATGCTGTGAGTTGTATTGCGGACATTCAGTAGATGAGTTTAAGATCCCAATCAAATACACAAAACATGTATACTCAAATAGTGAATTATCATTTATTAATATAAATGTTTACATCATAAGGCGATTGCCTTAGGACACTTCTCTCATATCACTAACAGAGGGTGCCTACTGGGGCACTGAGTGAGGAGGCCGGCTGAGGGCCTATGAGGGTGCTGACTGGGGCACTGAGTAAGGAGGTCGGTTGAGGGCCGATAAGGGTGCCGACTGGGGGCACATAGGAGATAACTCCTCCAGTCCAAGCTTATCTGACTCAATAGAACGCTATTATAGGCATGTATGGGCCCTGACATGGAAACCCGGGGGGTCTAAGCCCGCGTGCCGCTTATCCGGCGGGGTCGTCCAGATCAATAGTCATTCTTCCTGACTGAGCGCCAGGCTGCCGGGCCAGGCTACACGCAAGCTGGCCCGGGATCATACTTAGTTATTTTTATTATTTTACTGTATACTAAGTATTCTAGAAGCCCGAATGAATTTACATAAAAAAAAAATTGCACATTTATTATTAAGCTTACTAATGTTGGCCACGCTATTGTTGCCCGGCTGCCTCAGTTAAGCTTAGATATTTTGAAGACGTCCAAACGCGGACATGGGCGGCAATAAACAGAAAATTAAGAAAAAAAAATCAAGAATGAATGGTACTTGAATGACTTATAAATATTTTTTTAAAATAAAATATGATAATTTACCAAACACGTTTTTAAAGTTAATTCTAAAAAAACACACTCAATTTTCAGATTTATGAAAGAATATATTTATTTTTATTTGATTCTTCTGGTTAATAACACTGTTATGTTGTCTTAAAAACATGATGCTAGATTTTAAAGAATGATTTTTAAATCAACAACAATATATTTTTAATTTTTTGAAATTAATACCATTTTTTATTACATAAACCCTAAAATCAAAATATTGGTGTTATATTTTAAAAATCAACATCAGTAATATTAATTTTTAAAATGTAATATCAATAAGTGCTATTTTTAAAAATCTAGTGGCAAAATCTCAACGTCCCGTCAATCTATTTTTGGGTCAATATAGAAGATATAAATTATAGAAGCTACTATCCTAAATATTATGACTAGCATATCGAGAGGACGGATATATTAAATTTGTCAAATTTTGAATCTCAAATTTTAAGATGATAATATTCATAAATTTATCATCAGTTCATTTATAGGATGTTATTTTTTAAAATCTAATATTATATTAACATTCTATGTGAATGCAACATTGATTAATGGGAGGGTAAAATAAAAAGAGCTATGATAGAGAACGTGAAATTATAGCGTAAAATTCAACGTAAATGACGTGATATTTTTTGTGTATACGTCCAATTGTTGCTTGGACACCGATGGCGGCCTCCGACCGCCGCTCTGAACAAAACTATAACGTGGGGGGGGGGGGGCACGATGAACCTGTCGAGGATCGCTATAATTGAAATGTCACGCCATTCATGTTAAATTTTGCGTTGAATATTTATGTTGTCCATCATTTTTGAAATGAAAATTAAATGCATTTCAAAATAAAAAATCATCCTTTTAAAAAATTGAGAAATTGCACAACATGTTCGTCAATCCATCTGTAATTAAGTACAATTTTTTTTCATAACAAAAAAAAACCTACTGTCCAAATTTAAAAGATCTAGAACACCATCCACGTATATTGTGATTCAGATTAGATTTCGCTAGGACCAAAGAATCGTCCTTTACCCTCTTGATTCAATTTATATATATATATATATATATATATATATATATATATATATATATATATATTAAAAAAGTTCAATGAAGGGGAATGAAGCGAGGTTATTTGTAGGATACGAACAATCTCGTCTCACCAAACACAAGTACACAGCTTTAAAAGAAATCTTCCAAATTTTCGTGTCCGCTGCCAAAGTCAAGGGCCAACCTAGACATTTTGCCCATCCAGGTCAGGGGAGACTGGGCTTGATATTTGGTGGAGTAGTTGGTATGCCATCGGCAATTACCTCTCCCTCTCCCTCTCCCTCTCCTTTCATTCGTCCCCTCCTCTTCTTCTTCAACGCTTATTTCCCATTCTCTGCTGCTCCCAGTAGACACCGCCACGAGCTGCTACTGCCTTTCTCTCTCTATCTCTCTCTCTCTGCATTGATTGATGCTGCAGGATGACGTCGAAGGCCCCCTGGTGGTCGACTCTGCTCCCCGGGTGTTGCGGCAGCGAGAACAAGAGCCGGGCGTCCAAGGCAATGGAAAAGGCAAAGGCGCCGATGGAGAAGCAGTCATCCTTCTCCGACATCAGCTCCTCGACCGGCATGCTGTCCCCTGAGGACCTGTCGGTATCTCTGATCGGGTCAAACCTCTACGTCTTCACGTTGTCCGAGCTGAAGGAGGCAACCAAGGGCTTCTCCATGAGCAACTTCCTAGGGGAAGGCGGCTTCGGGCCGGTCTACAAAGGATTCATCGACGAGAAGGTGAAGCCGGGGCTGAAGCCTCAGCCGGTGGCCGTGAAACTCCTCGACTTGGACGGAGGGCAGGGCCACAAGGAGTGGCAGGTGAGGCGTCCCCACCCCCTAACCCTGTCTAGCTACATATCGCTGGAGCGAGCGTTTCGCCTTTTGTCAAACTTTTGCGATATTTGATCAGTTCATGCGTGTGGGTGATGCAACAGGCAGAAGTGCTGGTTCTTGGACGCCTCAGGCATCCTCACCTTGTCAAACTGATCGGATACTGCTGCGAAGATGAACAGAGGCTGCTCGTCTATGAATTCATGCCCAGGGGAAGCCTGGAAAACCACCTCTTTAAAAGTATGCTTTGTTTTTTGTTTTTTTAAAATCATTTTTATCGCTTGGATATCATTAACAAACTTCATTTTTAATCCATCCACTAGTTGTTGACATCCACTTCTAAACAACTAATTGTTTGTGATCTTTTTTTTTTAAAGATCTTTGTCGCATATCCGACTGGCTGTTTAATTAAGGAGTAAACTAAGTGTTCTAATTAAAATGATTTATTTAGCCATCTAATTCGAACTATATATCCAGCTGCAATTCTCTGATCTAATAGTGGCTTGGGGGACCTTAATCTGCACAATTAGTTGTCTAAATACAGTCTCTCTTCCCATGTCCTTTTCATGTCGTTTACAAATGACACCGTGAGAGTTTATCAGCTTAACAACCGCATCATCATTTTCTGCTTTTTTGACCCTTAAATTCGTATTTAGTCCTTTAGATATGACCTAATATTAATAATTTTATAAAAAAATATAAATTAATTTCCTATGTTTTAGCTGCAGCTGCACTGTGTATGTCTTCAACTTTTGTTGGTTGATCTTCCCAGTATTGTCCTGTTCCTAACATCCTGTCAGACTTAATCACGCATGCCTGCGTCACAAAAATAGAAAAAGTTACATGTAAGGGAGAAAATTCACGAAGTCAGTGATTAACTCGAGAAAAGATAGTCAACTCAGTTGAATTTTCACCAATTCACTCCAATTGTTTACTCCGCTGTCAGTCATCAGCCAAACCGCTTTTCCATAATGCGCAAGTTAGACCATTGACTTGAATCATAATTAAGAGACTTTCTTCACCAATTTTGGTGCTTTAATTTCTACTATAAAGATCATGTTTGCTTGATATGGGCAGGATATTTTGCCTCTTTGCCATGGTTGACACGTCTAAAGATTGCGCTGGGAGCGGCCAAGGGATTAGGATTCCTCCATGATGCCGAAAAGCCAGTCATATACCGGGACTTCAAGGCATCAAACATCTTGCTAGATTCTGTAAGTCTACTTGTTCCAACTCGGTTCATCCTAATCCAATGAGGAGTCAAAAACCATTGGCTTCATGGTTGAGTAAACAAGTGCTTCATTAATTAATTTAGAAGGTACGTATAAGGAGATGAAGTACTTGCTCCATCATATCGATTTCTGTTAGGCGGCGAGGCACTGATCAAGAGTGTGCACCAATTGTTGGAGGAAGAGAATAGGGGAGAGGAGAGACACACTTGTGACAGAGGAAAATGCAGAAAGCAAACTAAAACAACTTGATTCATTCACTAGAAAATGGTACATATTTATAGGCTTAGTGGATAGGCACCAAGTCCACATACATTGAATCTAGACACTTCTAAAAAAATTTTATCTCAATCAAACTCTATCTCTATCTATTATTTTCCACATAATTAATCCACTAATTAATATTTATTTTGAAACATTATCGTTAACACTCCCCTTGTTTCAAAATTACAGACACCAAGACATGATCTAAAATAAATAAACTTATCTCTGGGAAGTGACTTTGTCAAGATATCCGCCATTTGTTCATGCGTGCTACAATGCTCCAACATAATTTCATTATTTGTGACTAAGTCTCGAATAAAGTGTAGTCGAATATCAATATGCTTAGTCCTCGCATGGAAAGCTGGATTCTTTGTCATTGCAATTGTTGCCTTGTTATCACAAAAAATAATAGTCGCGTCTTTTTGTTCCTGGTGAAGATCTGCAAGTAATCTTCTGACCCAAATTGCTTGACATGCTGCTGAAGTTGCCGCTACTATTCTGCTTCTGAAGAGGATAAGGCAGTAGTAGCTTGCTTCTTTGAACTCCATGAAATTGCTCCAAATTCCATAATCCATCGTTCCGGCAATATAGCGTAAAATCCTTTTAGCTGCTCCAAGATGATGCTTCGTAGGATTTTGCATAAATCTGGAAACTTGTTTCTTCACATACAGAGTGGGTTCATTTTCACTTCTTGTGAAACCATGTTGTCGAAAATAGCCATCAATTTTGCCATACCATGCACGTGGGGCTTGTTTTAACCCATAAAGTGCTTTTCTCAACTTGTACACTTTTGTTTCTTTGCCTTCAATTATAAAACCTTCTGGTTGAGCTACATACACTTCTTCTTGCAAATCACCATTCAAAAATGCAGACTTAACATCAAATTGATAAACAGGCCACTGTAATTGTGCAGCTAATGCTAGAATAATTCTCACAGTTTCAAATCTAGCAACTGGAGAGAAAGTTTCTTCGAAATCAATACCTTGTTGTTGTGAATACCCTTTTGCAACCAGTCGAGCCTTATATTTTTGGATGGTTTCATCAGCATGGTATTTTGTTTTAAACACCCACTTGAGTCCAATCACATTCTTGCCTTCAGGTAGATCCACCATTTCCCATGTTTCATTTTTATGGATTGCCAATAGCTCTTCATTCATTGCATTTCGCCATTCTTCCTTTGTGACTGCTTCTTCAAAAGTTGTAGGATCTGAAACAAAGAGAGCAAATTGACATGATGCATAAATTTCTCTCAAAGATCTGACCTTTGCTGGAGGTGATTCATCAGAAGACTCTTGTAAGGAGGATGGGCTGCTCCTTGAATTTGATGGTGAAGAAGCTGGTGACATCAAAGGAGATGATTCAGCACCTTCAGTTGCTGGGGTTCTGTTCTCCACTAAAATAGGAACTTGAGTCTTTTCTTCTTGTGGATTCCAATTCCAACTTGAATCTTCATCAAAATCTACATCTCTTCTTATAATCAATTTGCCAGTAAGAGGATTATACAACCGATATGCTTTTGATTGATTACAATATCCAACAAATATGCATTTTTCAGATTTTTTCTCAAGTTTATGACGAAATTGAGGATTAATCAAAGCATATGCAATACAACCAAAAATTCTCAAGTGGTTTACCGATGGTTTTCTCCCTCGCCATGCTTCAAATGGTGTTTGATTCATAACCGCCTTTGTTGGAGAAATATTCAACAGGTAAACTGATGTTGCCACTGCTTCAGCCCAAAATGTATTTGGAAGTCCTTTGATATTCAGCAAACTTCTAGCCATCTCTACAACCGTTCGATTTTTTCGTTCGGACTACACCATTTTGCTCCGGTGTATAAGGTGCGGTCAATTCCCTGTGGATACCATGCTCATCACAAAATTTATTAAATTCTTTAGATAAAAATTCACCTCCTCGATCTGTACGAAGAGTCTTTATTAAAGTACCATTCTGATTCTCCACAAGTGCCTTGAATTTTCTGAAATTTTCAAAAGTCTCTGACTTATCTGCTAGAAAATATACCCAACTCATTCGACTAAAATCATCAGTAAACATTAAAAAATATTTACTACCCCCAAACGATGTAGTTCTCATAGGACCACATAAATCAGCGTGAATTAGCTCAAGACATTCTGACGCTCTCCATGATTGTCCACTTGGAAAAGGTTTCCTTGTTTGTTTTCCAAGTACACATCCTTCACAAAAACCAAGAGAATTAATTTGGGGTAATCCACGAACCATACCTTTCTGATTTAAAAGCTGCATTCCTTTGATGTTGAGATGCCCATATCTCAAGTGCCACATCTTTGATGCATTTTCTTCATTAGCAATAAATGCTTGGTTTCTCACATTAGAGATCTTCAGCGGAAACATCTTATTTTCTGTCATTTGCACTTTAACAATAGACTGTCCAGTATCTTTGTCAGAAATAACACAGACTTCATTATCAAATAAAATTGCATAGCCGCTTATCATTAATTGTCCAACACTTAACAGATTATGTGCCAAGTTAGGAACAAAATAGACATTGTAAAGTAATTTAACTTTACCATCACTAGTCTCCACAGCAATAATACCTTTGCCTTCGACTTGTATCTGATTATTATCTCCAAGTCTTACTAGCATCTTCTGTGACTCATCAAGCTCTTTAAATAACGACTTATTGCCTGTCATGTGATTTGAACATCCACTATCCAAAAACCAAATATCATTTTGAACTTCATTAGAATGAGAATGAACCATAAATAACTTACTTTCCTCATTTTCTTCTTTAACATAGTTTGCTTGTGAACTATTTCTGCAATTTGCCTTTATATGCCCAAATTTTCCGCAACCATAACACTGAATGGAATTTTTATTCCATTTTTGATTTCCTTTGAATTGTCTCTCTTGTCCATTAAAATTACTTCTTTCTCTGCCACGTCCTCTACCACGAAAACCTCCTCTTCCTCGACCTCTGCCAGCGAAGTCTTCCCTTTTTTCTATCTCCCCCTTCACTTGAGAAGCTTGAAATGCCTTTTCTTCATTCTTCTCAGTGGTTCTATTTCGCCTTGCCTCATGAGCTTGCAAAGAACCCATTAGTTCATCAAAAGAGAAAGTTGAAAGATCTTTAGATTCCTCGATTGCAGTTACTATATAATCATATTTGGGAGTCAAACTTCGCAAAACTTTCGAAACGATAATTGCATCAGTGATCTTTTCTCCATAAGATCTCATTTGACTGACAATAGAAATTACTCTAGATAAAAAATCTTGTAAAGTTTCATTACCCTTCATAAGCAAGGCCTCGAACTCACTTTTGAGGGTTTGGAGTTTCACGGCTATCACTCTGGAGGAACCTTGGAATTCTTTCTGCAGTATTTCCCATGCTTCTTTGGAAAATGAGGCAGTTGCAATTCTTGAGAAAATTGTCTCATGTACTGCTTGCTGAAGGATGAACAGTGCCTTTGAATCTTTCTTTCTGTTCTCCTTTAATCGACCTTCATCAGCATCCTTGTCGTCAAAGCCGTTCTCTACTAAATCCCAAAGATCTTGAGATCTAAATAGAGTCTTCATTTTGATACTCCAAAATTCATAGCACTCTCCTTTGAAAATGGGGATGAGGGGTTGAGAAATTCCGTTGAATGCCATTGCAAGCAAACTAGGACACTTCAACCCAACCTCGCTCTGATACCACTCTGTTGGAGGAAGAGAATAGGGGAGAGGAGAGACACACTTGTGACAGAGGAGAAATGCAGAAAGCAAACTAAAACAACTTGATTCATTCACTAGAAAATGGTACATATTTATAGGCTTAGTGGATAGGCACCAAGTCCACATACATTGAATCTAGACACTTCTAAAAAAATTTTATCTCAATCAAACTCTATCTCTATCTATTATTTTCCACATAATTAATCCACTAATTAATATTTATTTTGAAACATTATCGTTAACACCAATTATGGGATCCATGATTGCCATTTGCCCAATCGAACAACGACTTTGAAGTCAATAGCGTAACTTGTAATTTGGAGCTACCTTAACCAAAGAAGATAATTATTGGAGTCGAAATAACTGACTGATTGCATCTAATAAAATAATTTTCTTTTAAAAAAAATTGTAGCTAGCGAACGTTTCGAAAAGTTTGCAGTGATTCAGTCAGCGAATTAATGTTGCAGGAGTACGAGGCGAAGCTGTCGGACTTCGGCCTGGCCAAAGACGGCCCTGAGGGAGATGAAACACACATCACCACCCGTGTGATGGGCACCCACGGATACGCCGCGCCGGAGTACATCATGACCGGTATATCTGAGCTTTGCTCTATTTTCTTTTGATGGCACCTGATTGCAGACTGAGCGCTTTATGAATATCTCAGGCCACCTGACGTCGAAGAGCGACGTGTATAGCTTCGGCGTGGTTCTGCTGGAGCTTCTCGCCGGCCGGCGATGCGTCGACAAGGCGCGGCCGATCCGGGAGCAGAACCTGGTGGAGTGGGCGCGGCCGTGCTTGAACGATCCCCGGAAGCTGGGCCGCATCATGGATCCCAGCCTCGACGGCCAGTACTCCACCTCCGGCGCCCAGAAGGTGGCCGCCCTGGTGCATCAGTGCTTGAGCCAGGGTCCCAAGCGCCGTCCCCACATGTCCACGGTGGTTGACACCCTGAAGCCGCTTCTGGAGCTGGAGGACGCGCCGGTGCCCCCCTTCGTGTACGTTGCGCCGACGACGGACGATGACGCAGGCAACGATGCAGCAGAGAAGGATAAGCACCAAGTGAGCCGGCGTGGACACCGGCAAAAGCTGAGATCGCCACGGGAAGGGAAACTCTCCGACGCGGCCCTTTGCAGAGAGGTAGGTAATCGACTGCGAAGAAACTCCGTATTGCAACAGCAGCAGCAGAGGCAGATGGATAAATGAGGCGGAATCAAAGGATCTGATAGGAAAGGCATTGCTCTGTTCAAGCAAGGTAAGCCATTTACATGAATATAATGTGTTTGTTATATGCCACGTAGCAATCTCGTTGAGGAGCTTCAAATTGAGTGCTCCAAATAACTATTTCCTTGCTTGCGTCCAACTACACTTATATTTGATAGTTTTATTGATAAGCAAGGTAAGCCATTTACATGAATATAATGTGTTTGTTATATGCCACGTAGCAATCTCGTTGAGGAGCTTCAAATTGAGTGCTCCAAATAACTATTTCCTTGCTTGCGTCCAACTACACTTATATTTGATAGTTTTATTGATCGTGCTTGTTTTATTGCTCGTGCTAGACTTGGAGATATAATAAGTGTCACTCAATTCAATTTGTGTGACACTTAGAACACAAAATGGATATGAATTATGGTTAAACTGAATAATTATTAACACTCAGAACACAAAATGGATATGAATTATGGTTAAACTGAATAATTATTAACCAAATGGTTCGACCCAACTCATTCAGTGGATATTGTAATATTTTGGACCTTGGATCAAATATAGATATCAAATTAATTCAATATACCATTTGTTCCGGAAGGAATCGACACGGACGACCAGTCACCAGAGTCCAACCCCCGAGGATGGTGATGAAAGAGAAGAAGCTCTCACCCTGCGAGATTAACACGAACGTTAATGGGAACACGTCGGAGATTTTCTAGCGGACCTCATTCTGACGCTCAAGTCAACATTTGAGTATATTGAAGGAAAAGAACTAAAGAGGAATTGTGAGTAAGATGAGCGTAACCCATTTACTTGGGGGGTTGGAGTACCTTATGTTAGGATGTATACTAAAAAACTTGTTCTTTTTATATATGATCATCTACATTTTGAAAGAGAATCACAACAACACAGATGCGTATTTATATTAGTATATGCATAAAAGTCCGATACTTTACATTGTAGATAACATGGTGTGTGGTGACTTACAAAAGATCATGTTATCAGTCCCTTGCATTGTATAAGTAGAGACTCACAACTGAGATGGAGTTGGACAAACCATCGGGATGATTATAGTGTAATTAGGTGTGGTTTGTCTTGACCATAGAATTACACTAGTGTGCTTCGTGCCCATTGAGCAGGACAAAAATAGAGGTCGTCCAATTTGTACTGACTTAATAATTGGATTGGACCTCGGATTATTATGGAGTACAATCTCTAAATGCTGATATAATAACGGGCACGTATAGTTAATATTTTATTTCTTTGATTTACCAATGGACGAGATTTATTCAGCTAAATCGATAGGCCCGGTAAGTTGAAAATAATTATTAATTATATGGTGTGCCATTAATTATTGACGAAATCTGTGTCCTGGTGAGTTGGGATGATGATACCCCCTTGATGAGCTCATAAGGTTCATCATGTTAAACCCTGCAGGTGGATTTGTTCCTGTTGAGGCAATCGGCCCTAATATGATCTGGAGGATCATGAGTTTTGATTTGTGTGGTCAATATAGTTAAGTTAGGGTTTGTTGTTGGACTAACATGTGTATGTGAGTGTGCAGGTTTGTAGGTACACATGGACTTGGTTAATGTCTTCAGGTGAAGGGTGGCATGGAGGCAAGTTGGAGGCTTGTGTGCGCATCCGAGGGACCATGGGCAGAGATGATGAGCCGAGGGGCGCGGACTTCGAGGCATGCGTGAAGGATGACATGGAGGCAAGCTGGAGGCTTGTGTGCGCATCCGAGGGACGGGAGCCGAAGACGAAGAGGGCGTGAAGGCAATAGATCGAGACTGCGGATTGACGAATCGACCAGGTCGTGAGGGTCCGAGTATGAGTGTTTGTACTCAGGGACTAAGCCGGGAGGGTTCGAGTGCGGAGAGAAATGTACTCGGGGAGTGTAACCCTAGGCTTAGTAAAGGACCAGTCGACTGCTCTGGGAGCAGTCGACTGGTATAGGCTGGCTGATTCGAACGTTGGCTGTAATGGTCGAATCTGAGTGAGACCAGTCGACTGCCCTGTTGGGTTTTTCGGGCCACGAAAACCGCCTTTTCGCGTCGCGGAAACCCCGAGAACCCAAAGCCATGGATCTCGTGCGAAGAAAAATTCTGAAACAAAAATTCACGTATTCATTTCATGCTCAAAACTCGATCTACTCCTAGATCTAATGAGGGATAAACCATTTTACCTTTGGTGCGTGCCCTGCTTAATCCCGCTCGCTCCTTTTGGATGTCGGATCTCTAGGACGTCAAGTGCCGTCCCTCTAGAAGTATCCACGCGAACAAAGTGGATGGAGGAAACCCTTTAGGTGTGCTAGCACCTTTTAAGGTTCGGCCAAGAGGAGAAGAAGAAGAAGAGCTCCAACACTTGGAGGAGGAAGAAGAGAAGACACACAATGAGAAAAATGGAACAAAACCTTGTTTTGTTCTCTCATTGTGGCCGGCCACATAATGGCCATTAATGGCCATTAAGTGGCCTGCCATAACCCCCTTTCAATTTGAATTCAAATTCAAATGGGGGGTTACAACCTTTGGAGATGATGTGGAGCATCATCATTGGTCAAATACCAAGCCAAGTCATCACTTGGTCAAGTCAAGGTGAGGTGGCCTTTTGGTCAAGTCAAACTTGCCTTTTATGGACTTTCCATATTTAGTCAAGTCAAACTTGACTCCATTTCTTCTCCCATGTCAAGTCTAACTTGAAGTGGAACCAAGTCAAGTCAAACTTGATTTGGATTTGGGTCAAGTCAAACTTGCCTTTTATGGACTTTCCATATTTAGTCAAGTCAAACTTGACTCCATTTCTTCTCCCATGTCAAGTCTAACTTGAAGTGGAACCAAGTCAAGTCAAACTTGATTTGGATTTGGGTCAAGTCAAACTTGCCTTTTATGGACTTTCCATATTTAGTCAAGTCAAACTTGACTCCATTTCTTCTCCCATGTCAAGTCTAACTTGAAGTGGAACCAAGTCAAGTCAAACTTGATTTGGATTTGGGTCAAGTCAAACTTGCCTTTTATGGACTTTCCATATTTAGCCAAGTCGAACTTGACATCATTTTTTCTCCATCTATTTGTTCTTTGCGTGTGACCCTATAGGTTCTTGTAACGTTGGCAATGCTTCTAACCTCTTAGAAACATAAGCAATGAGCGGTATCTAGCAACACATCATTGCTACCCAAGTTACAAGAATGTTGAGATCCAACATCACCAATGTGACTACTAATTATGACTTTCATAATATGGGACAATGTCCTTCTATCGTCGATATCTAGATTGATCTTCTATGAAGCATAGACCGTGTCATCCTCCAATCAATCTATGTGTCTTAAACTCCAAGTAGACTCACTATAATCAAATAAGCTCAATATCTCATATTGCCTTATTTGGGCATGGTCATGCACTTAGTGATCTCACTCTATCAAGACTATGATATCTCTCCCGTCATATAGGAGGGATAGATCCCATCTACATCACTCACATCCTCCGCATAATTTGTTACATACCCAGTAATCGCCTTTATAGTCCACCCAGTTACGGGTGACGTTTGACGAAACCAAAGTACATAACTCCTTATGTAGGGAACTATGGTGACTTCAGGTCTAAGGACTAATAGTCATACTAATAGTCACATGAGAAAGTATATGACACTCATATAACGATTCATGATACTTTCTCATGGTGGGTCATTCAGTATACATTCTCCAATGCATACTCATGTGTCAACTTGATATCTCATATCCATGACTTGTGAGATCAAGTCATCGTGTTGACCTACATGCTAGTCTCTATGCATTAACATTGTCTCTGAATGTTAATACTTGACCAGGAATAATTAAGAGTAGTGTTCTCTATATCATCTTACTATCGATTCAACCAATCGATTGATATAGATATGAACCTACTACCAAGGACGTTATTACACTTAGTTATTTGGCACCAATACAAGTAAGTATAATAACCATAATCAAATGCCTTTATATATATATATGAAATATGATACAATGAGTCCATACAACAACCATCACATGATTGGCTCTAGGGCTCTCACTAACAATCTCCCACTAGAACTAGTGCCAATCACTGTAGTATCTAATACCCAATGACCTAGTGTGACCATCATGCTTGGTCTGTGCCCAAGCCTTGGTCAAGGGATCTGCAATGTTAGCCTCTGTGGGTACTCTGCATATCTTCACATCTCCTCGATCGATGATCTCTCGAATGAGATGGAAACGCCGTAGTATGTGTTTGGTCCGCTGGTGTGATCGAGGTTCCTTAGCCTGCGCAATAGCTCCATTGTTGTCACAATAGAGCTGTACTGGGTCGGCTATGCTAGGAACCACTTCAAGCTCAGTAATGAACTTGCGGATCCAAACTGCCTCCTTTGCTGCCTCAGATGCAGCAATGTACTCAGCTTCTGTTGTAGAATCAGCAACTGTATCCTGCTTTGAACTCTTCCAGCTGACAGCGCCACCATTTAAGCAAAACACGAACCCTGACTGCGATCTGTAGTCATCCTGGTCAGTTTGGAAGCTTGCATCACTGTAACCTTTTACAGTTAGCTCCTCTTCACCTCCAAATATCAAGAAATATTCTTTAGTCCTTCTCAAGTACTTAAGAATATTCTTGATTGCTATCCAGTGACGTTCACCTGGATCTGACTGGTATCTGCTCGTCATGCTCAAAGCATACGAGACATCAGGACGAGTACATAACATGACATACATGATAGATCCTATGGCTGAGGCATAAGGGATCTTGCTCATGCGGTCTCTCTCCTCTCTAGAAGAGGGACCTTGAGTCTTCGAAAGACACACGCCATGTGACATTGGCAGATTTCCCTTCTTGGAATTCTGCATGGCAAATCGTTGCAAAACGGTATCAATGTATGTACTCTGACTTAGGCCAAGTAATCTCTTAGATCTATCTCTATAGATCTTTATGCCTAGAATATAGGCTGCTTCACCTAAGTCTTTCATTGAGAAGGAATTCCCCAACCAAGTCTTCACAGACTTTAGTGAAGGAATGTCATTCCCAATGAGTAGTATGTCATCTACATACAAAACAAGGAAGACAACTGTGCTCCCACTAACCCTTTTGTAGACACAAGGTTCATCTTCATTCTTGATGAAACCAAACTGTTTGATTGCATCATCGAATCGAAGATTCCAGCTTCGAGAAGCTTGCTTTAGTCCATAAAGGGACTTATGCAGCTTGCATACTCTACCAGTATGCTTTGGATCTACAAAACCCTCAGGTTGTGTCATGTACACTTCCTCGAGGAGGTTTCCATTCAGAAACGCAGTTTTGACGTCCATCTGCCAGATCTCATAATCGTGGTATGCTGCAATAGCAAGCAAGATCCTAACGGACTTGAACATCGCGACTGGAGAAAAAGTTTCATCATAGTCAATACCATGAATTTGCTTGAAACCTTTAGCTACTAGTCTACCCTTATAGGTATGTACAAGTCCATCCATGTCAGTCTTTCTCTTAAAGACCCACTTACACCCAATGGGTTTGACCCCTTCAGGTGGATCAACCAAAGTCCATACTTGGTTGGTGTACATGGAATCCATCTCGGATCTCATGGCCTCTAGCCATTTCTCAGAATCTGGGCTCATCACAACTTCCTGATAGGAGGTAGGCTCGTTCTCAACGAGCATAATGTCGTCATGGTTAGACAAGAGAAATGAGTATCTCTCAGGCTGACGACGTACCCTATCAGACCTGCGAAGAGGTAGGTCTACATGAACAGGTTGTTGTTCCACAGCTCCTTGTGCAACAACGTCATCAACCACCACACTTTGTGGTTCCTGTTCAACTTCCATCAAGGCTTCAGTGCTATTGTCCATGTCTTGAACTTCTTCAAGACTGAACGTACTCCCACTAGTCTTTCTAGAAACAAAGTCCCTTTCTAGAAATACTCCAGTCTTAGCAACAAACACTTTGTGCTGACTAGGAATGTAGAAGTAGTATCCCTTTGTTTCCTTGGGATACCCTATGAAATAACACTTATCAGATTTGGGTCCCAGTTTGTCTGAGACTTGACGTCGTACGTAAGCCTCACAACCCCAAACCCTCATGAAAGACATCTTGGGACTCCTCCCTGTCCATATCGTATATGGTGTCTTCATGACAGCCTTTGATGGAACACGGTTTAGTGTGAACGCTGCCGTGTCTAGAGCATATCCCCAAAAGGATATAGGAAGATCTGCGTGACTCATCATAGATCGTACCATATCTAATAAGGTACGATTCCTCCTTTCGGATACACCATTCCACTGTGGTGTTCCAGGGGGAGTGAGTTGGGATAGAATCCCACACTCAGCTAGGTAGTCACGAAACTCATGGCTCAAGTATTCTCCACCTCGATCTGATCGAAGTATCTTAATACTCTTGCCAAGTTGGTTCTGTACTTCATTTCTGAATTCTTTGAACTTTTCAAAGGATTCTGACTTATGTGTCATCAAATACACATAGCCATATCTACTGAAGTCATCAGTAAATGTGATGAAGTACCTGTAACCACCTCTGGCAGCGACATTGAAAGGGCCACATACATCACTATGTATGAGTCCTAACAAGTCTGTCGCTCTTTCGCTATGTCCACTAAAGGGAGTCTTAGTCATCTTGCCTAGAAGGCATGACTCGCATGTCTCATATGACTCAAAATCAAATGAGTCCAGCAAACCATCCTTATGGAGCTGGGACAAGCGACTCTCATTTATGTGGCCTAAGCGACAGTGCCAGAGATAGGTTGGGTTCAACTCATTTGATCTCAACCTCTTGGTATTCACGTTATAGATAGGGCTCTCTAAGTCTAGAATATAGAGGTCATTCATCAGATGTGCGCTACAATAGAACATATCCTTTAAATAAACAGAACAACATTTGTCCTTTATTATGAATGAAAAACCTTTGTTATCTAAACATGAAACTGAAATGATATTCTTTGTTAGTACAGGTACATAACAACAGTTATTCAATTCCAGTACAAGCCCAGAGGGAAGAGATAGAAAGTAAGTCCCTATAGCAACAGCAGCAACCCTTGCTCCATTGCCTACTCGTAGGTCCACCTCGCCCTTGGCCAATGCCCTGCTATTTCTCAGCGCCTGCACATTAGTACAAATGTGAGAAGCACACCCAGTATCTAATACCCATGATGTAGAAATAGAAAGGTTGACTTCTATAACATTTATACCTGAAGTAGAAGTCTCACTTCTCTTCTTCTTCAGATCTTCCAGGTATACCTTGCAGTTCCGCTTCCAATGCCCAGTCTTACCGCAGTGGAAGCAGGTAGCATCCTTAGCAACCCCACCTTTAGGTTTGAGTGTTGAAGAGCTGGCTTTGCCCTTGGTTTGGGTCTTACCCTTACCTTTGGACTTCCACTTGCCCTTACCCTTGCCCTTTTGTACCATTAGGACGGTACTGGACTTGGCAGTGGTGAGATTAGGCTCAGCAGTTCTTAACATGTTGAGTATCTCGGGCAGTGGTTTGTCTAATTCGTTCATGTTGTAGTTCATGACGAATTGACGGTAACTCACCGGCAACGATTGCAGGATCAGATCGGTAGCCAGCTCTTGGCCCAAAGGGAACCCCAACCTCTCGAGGTTCTCGACGTACCCAATCATTTGAGTGCGTGAGTTCCTACAGAGGTTCCCTCTTTCATCTTGCATGAAAAGAGGGCCTGAGTCACTTCAAACCTCTCATGCCTTGCCTGCCCTTGATATAGTTGCTTGAGATGGCCAATCATATCAAAAGCATTCATTTTCTCGTGTTGCTTCTGAAGCTCAGGAGACATACAGCATAGCATTAGGCATGACACGTCTAACGCGTCATCTAGATGCTTCTGATGAGCATCTCTAACACTACGAGCGGCAGAGGCTGGTGGTGCATCAGGAACTGCTTGCTCCAGAACGTACAGCTTACGTTCCTGCGTGAGGACTATCCTCAGATTCCTGTACCAGTCCAGGAAATTAGCTCCTAGGAGCTTGTCCTTCTCAAGAACAGATCGTAGAGAGAGAGTGTTCGTGTTTGACATGGTAATCTACAACATAAAATGCAGAAAATAAATATCCACCATTGTATCATATTTTATTTATCATTTAACTAGGCCTTTAATTAAATGATGCTCCCACTGAATTATAGGGCTTTGGTAGAATCGAGTCATGGATGTGGTAAAACCACACTACTAGATCCACACCAACTAACTATAATTCTCGTAGGTCAAGATCCACATCATACTACGCCTTGAGTTAGCTTTGGCTAAATCGCCCAAGACTTAGTATGATCGGTAGGTACTAATTACCAATTACATCTCTATGCAACTCTTGTTTATAGGATCAAGAATTAACATTTATGAATAATCTTGAGTTAGCTTTGGCTAAATCGCCCAAGACTATTGATAAATGCGATCTTGTCCTACCTTTCCAACTATTGGAGTATGCCTATAGTTAGGCTCGATCCAATTGAGCTAACTAGTTACTCAATCTAATTGAGCTCAATCTAACCCAAGCGTGATAGGCGGGACCAAGGTTGTCCCTCCGCATCCCACCACGATTAAATGCATTGCTCTGCTTTGGCAGATTCAACAATCGCATATGATCGTGGTAGTGATGGGTATCAAGGCTCGTTAGGCATATACGAGTTGATTTCGATTTAGATCTAATCTAATCGATGATGTGCATCGTATTTAGGCATTTATTAAATCTAATTTAACCTAAATGTGTATTAGGTGCACATCAAGATGTGGTTCCCACATTACATGTGCATCACATACACTCATGTATATTCTATTCTATACTAACATGCATCACATACATATAAGCAAAAATAAAATATACAAGAAAATTAAAGTGTGATTAGTCATGACCCTACTAAGATCTTCTCAAGCCAATGAGAAGATCCTTTGGTCAACCTAGGGTCTAGGCAGCAGCTTCTCCAAGCTCCTCCTTCCAGAACCCCATGTGTTGTCGGCTTGCTTCTCACGAGTCCGTCTTCTCCAGAATTTCCTTCATCTTCAATTTTGTACATTACAAAATTTATACTCGAGTTACATTCGAGTCTTAAACTAATTTTAACAGAAATAATAAATAAAAGGCCGACACGCAGGTCGCAATCACAATACAACACACACAACACAAATAACGGCACGCAGGCCGTAATATGAATTACACACATATTTTAATCTAATTAAAATAGGGTCTTGGGCCATGACCATCACACTACTGTACATAATTCAAAATTATGTATTTTACAGAAATTTATCTAATTTTTCTAAGTATTTTACGAATTTTATGAGTCACAACTCCACGGCGGTCCCGTTAAGCGAGTTTCGGGCACAATCACGTGACAAGGCCCCTTGCGGGGTTAGGGGCGGCGCCCCTACTCACGAAATTAATTTTGTGAGTGTCGTATCGCGATCTAACAGTGCCTAACCCGCTGTCCCAAAATCTATTTGGGCGAAACTTGCCGTTTCGGAGAAGTTTTTCTCGGTGGTCGAAGTGTACAAGTGCTTCGCACTCGTTGCATCGCCTCTACGAGAAAAATACTCACAAAATCCTAAAAATTAGAAAAATTACATAATCATAAACTACTCTAAATTTTGTATCCCATACAAAAAAATAAATACGTGCTTCGCACGTGGCTCTGATACCACTGTTGGGTTTTTCGGGCCGCGAAAACCGCCTTTTCGCGTCGCGGAAACCCCGAGAACCCAAAGCCATGGATCTCGTGCGAAGAAAATTCCGAAACAAAAATTCACGTATTCATTTCATGCTCAAAACTCGATCTACTCCTAGATCTAATGAGGGATAAACCATTTTACCTTTGGTGCGTGCCCTGCTTAATCCCGCTCGCTCCTTTTGGATGTCGGATCTCTAGGACGTCAAGTGTCGTCCCTCTAGAAGTATCCACGCGAACAAAGTGGATGGAGGAAACCCTTTAGGTGTGCTAGCACCTTTCAAGGGTTCGGCCAAGAGGAGAAGAAGAAGAAGAGCTCCAACACTTGGAGGAGGAAGAAGAGAAGACACACAATGAGAAAAATGGAACAAAACCTTGTTTTGTTCTCTCATTGTGGCCGACCACATAATGGCCATTAATGGCCATTAAGTGGCCAGCCATAATGGCCATTAATGGCCATTAAGTGGCCTGCCATAACCCCCTTTCAATTTGAATTCAAATTCAAATGGGGGGGTTACAACCTTTGGAGATGATGTGGAGCATCATCATTGGTCAAATACCAAGCCAAGTCATCACTTGGTCAAGTCAAGGTGAGGTGGCCTTTTGGTCAAGTCAAACTTGCCTTTTATGGACTTTCCATATTTAGTCAAGTCAAACTTGACTCCATTTCTTCTCCCATGTCAAGTCTAACTTGAAGTGGAACCAAGTCAAGTCAAACTTGATTTGGANGCAAGGGGCTGGGCACCAAAGACCTGACCGGATGTTGGGCACGAAGACCTGGTCAGGTGGATTGGGCAAAAGTCTAATCGGAGGAGACGGTTGGCAAAAGGTAAACTCTCCTGAGAGGAGTAGGTGAGGACGCGTTCCCCGTCGAGGGAACTGTAGGCGTCGGTTCGACCTAGGGCTCCATTTGGGAGACCCGAAGTCAGAACCAAGACAGCTACGACTGTAAATATTGATTAATATTCTTGCTTTATTTGTGTTGGTACTAACCTTGATGGCAGGGACCGAAGAAGTGTGTTTCTGCAGCTCAGAACGCCCCAAAGGAAAGGTGCCGGCAGCTGGGCTAGGCGCCCGGGAGGTCCGGGGCGCCCAAGGTGAAAAGCCAAATCTGCAATTAAGCAAGAACGCTTCGAAATCACACTGGGCTAGGCGCCCCGGAGGTCCCGGGCGCCCAAGGTCAAAGCCAAAGAGGTAATCGAAGCAAATCAGCCACGAAGCCAATGGACCAAGTCAAGCTAGGCGCCCAGGAGGTCACGGGCGCCTCAGTCAGCTCCAGAGGTCGAGTCGAAAGGGATAAGCGTTGATCAAGCTACGGATTGAGTTTTCGCAGATGAAGGCACGTGTCATGCACCCCCAACGTCCCAGGCGCCCCAGGAGCACTATAAAAGGGGATCGACCCCAAGGCTTCAAAGACAGAACTTTCTAACGCTTCCAAGCTTTTCGTTCAAGCGCTCTGCTCCGGCAAACTCCGACTTCGAGATTTCAGCGCCGACGACGACCCTCTGCTCCGAAGTACGATCCACACCGGGCGTCGGTAACGAAAAGTGTAGTTCTTTTTATTACTGCAATACTCTTGTACTAAAATCTATAAACCTTTTGTGCGATTATAGAATTGCCCATAGTAAACGGTCAAGGACCGTAGGCCTTGCAGTAGGAGCCGACCGCAACTCCGAACCAAGTAAAATACTTGTGTTCTTTGTGTGATTGTTTTGTTTCCGCTGCATTTACTCTTTCCTTAATCCGAAGAAAAAGTTTTAACAATATTCACCCCCCCCCTCTATCGTTTCTCTCGATCCAACAGCCGCCAACTCAGCCTTGCCCGGTTGAGATTGTTAGGACCGAAAAGAATTTAGATATCTCCACAATGGTATGATATTGTCCACTTTGGGCCTAAACCCTCATGGTTTTGCTCTTGGACTCTCTCAAAAGGCCTCATTCCAATGGAGATATCTTTTTTCCTTATAAGTCTATGATCTTTCCCATGTGTTTTTGATGTGGGACTATGTTTGCAAGCTTGCAACCCCAACAATCCCCCCCTCAAACAAAGGACCACAAGCCCCCCTCAAGCGGAAACCCTTTCCGTTTGATGTTCGATCCTCAACCCACCAGGACTTTCTACCCCTCGGTCCACCCGACCTACTAGGACTTCATCGCCTAGCCGCAACTAGGACTTCTCTGCCTGGTGTTTGGTCCTCTTGATCAAGACACAGCAGCCCACACATCCTTTATGTTGGTGCAGACAGCACCCAAGTCGAACATGTGTTTTGATCAATGGCAAAGGATTCAAAAGTTAAGATGTTTTATTTTTCTAACATACTACTTGAGTATGCAGATTAAAGTCCTAGCGAAGGACTGCTAGGCACCTAGTGAAGGACTGCTAGGCATCGGAACCCTAAGACCCAGCGAAGGGCTGCTGGGCACCTAGCGAAGGGCTGCTAGGAGTCAAAGACCTGGTGAAAGACTGATGGGCACCAGGCGAAGGACTGCATGGAACTGAAGACCTGGTGAAGGACTGCTGGGCACCAGGCGAAGGACTGCCTGGAACTGAAGACCTGGCAGAGGACAGCTAGGCACCTGGTGAAGGACTGCTGAGCAAAAGTCCAACCGGAGGAGCCGGTTGGCATCAGGTAAACTCTCCTGAGAGGAGTAGGTGAGGACACGTTCCCCGTCGAGGGAACAGTAGGCGTCGGTTCGACCTAGGGCTCCATTTTGGAGACCCAAAGTCAGAAACAAGACAGCTAAGGCTGTATACAACTAATAATTGATTGCTCTATGTTGTTTTGGACTAACCCTGGATGCAAGACCGAAGGAATGAGTGTCTGCAGCTCAGAACGCCTCAAAGGAGAGAGGCAACAGCTGAGCAGGGCGCCCCCAGTGTCCCGGGCGCCCCCAAGGTCATGGCAAAACAAGTTAAGCAAGAGTTCGCTTCGGAAGCTTGCTAGGCGGGCCGCCCCCATGCTCCCGGGCGCCCCCAGTGTCCAGGGTGCCCCGGGATTAAGCCAACGAAGTGGATAAACTTTACCCAGCCGAGAAGCCAGCTGAAAGGGTCAACCAGGGCGCCCCCAACGTCCCGGACGCCCCCACAGTCAACCCTCAGCCCTATTCGAGTGGGATAAGGGCTGACCGAGACTTGCTCGGATCGGGTGACACGTGGGGGGGCGCCCCCAACGTTCAGGGTGCCCCGGGAGGCTATAAAAAGCCCCTCGACCCCAAGGCTTCGTACAACACTTCTTCCAACGCAATTTCGCTCTTCTGCTCCAGCGCTCTGCTCCGGAAACCTCCCAACTCGAGATACAAGCGCCGACGACGTCCCCCTGCTCCAAAATACAATCCACACCAGACGTCAGTAATGAAGAGCTGTTTTTTAAGTTACTGTACTACTCTTGTAACATCTTTCTGTAAACTGTTTTGCGCATATAGAATTGCCCGCAGTAAACGGTCAACGACCGTGGGCCTTGGAGTAGGAGCCGACCGCGACTCCGAACCAAGTAAAATCTTGGTGTTCGTGTGTTGTTTTGTTTTTAATTTTTCCGCTGCATATTCTCTTTTTCAAACCGAAAACGTTTTACGATATTCACCCCCCCTTTATCATTTCTCTCGATCCAACATGTGGTATCAGAGCGGGGAAGCTCAAATTTGGTGCAACCACCAATTTGAGAATTTTTCGGATTTTTACGAAATATTTTTTTTATTCGAAATTTTTCTCGTTAATCGAGGTTGGTGTAGCGACCCGCCTTCTCTACCTTTGACGGACCGTTACTTTGTCTACTTCTTGACTCTAATGCACGACTAAAAATGCGAAACTTTCTTTTACTTTTTTGTATTTAATCTATCTAAGAATGAGATTCTAACTTTAATAGTCATGCATGATACAATGGTACATTACTAGCAATCCTAACCATTTAAACTCATCACACAGGGTTCTATAACATTACTAAAGCATTATGGAATATGAATGCAACTTTTCTAAGCATATTTAAAGCAACAAAACTTAATTCAAAAGGAGACTAGCAACATCCCTATCCAAACCCCACTTATAAAATTCTATAACATTTCTAGAACTTCATAGAATGTAAATCTTACTTTTCTACCGAATTTACAAGCATTTTAAGCACAATTAGGACCTAGTCCAAAAGGGAATAATAAGCTCAAGAATAAGTCTAAAATGCAATGTATCCACATGCTAAACTACTCATGCCCTTGCTCATCTAGTGCATTCACAAAAGTATGCATACTAATTGAAATGACATGAAATCTTCATTCTACAAAATTAAGCATGTAAAACTATCCGAAGCATAAATGTTTAATAAACTCCATAACACAATAACTTGAAATTTGGAAATCTTAAACATTGCATTTCAAATAAGCTAAACTGTCTCGTCCCAAGGACCTCTCCAAGGTCAGCCACCACACACACGTCACTCAGCACCGCCTCGTCGCCTTCCTTAAACTTTAGAAAAACTTTGCTAAAGCATATACTTGAAAATAATAACTCACTTGGATCCACTTAAGACGTAAGTACCATCTTATGCGCGTTCCCTAAAAGGTTGGGGTAGCGAGCCGCCAATCCTAATAGAGCAGACCTTGGTCTACCAGGGCCAAGACCTTGGAATTGGACACCTGGATTTCTTTAACGACGCCCTTGGACGCCGGGTACTGGCCTTAGAAAATAAAATAGCTTTTCTTTCTTTTCTTTCTTATCTTTAAATGCCTTGGCATTTTATTGAACACCTTGTGTGCCCAAATCCCTAAGTTTTGACTTTTGGGGATTTCGTAAGGCCTTGGCCTTCTCTTTTCTTTTTTTCTTTATCTTTCTTTTCTTTTCTTATAGATTTCTTAGACCCTACACTCACATAGGGTACTCTATCAAATATATATAAGCATATAATGAACTAAGATCACATGCGAAATCTTAAACTAAAAGTAAATATCTCTTTTAAAACTTTGAAGGGAAAATTCTTGCGGAAAACCGCCTCTTACTGCAGGTGAGCAGTACTTACCTTGATTTCTTGGACTTACAACCGAAATTAGACAACTAGGGCTCGGGTGAAACTTGAGATCTCTACGAACCGTCCGTGCCTACGTGTTCTTCTCGTCGAGACGAACGAAACGCTCCGCACTCCTTGCTTTTCCTTGGCCGGCGCCCCTTAGGAGAGAAGAGGAGGAAAGAAAACCTAGGTTCCCTTTTGTTTTCGCCGCCCCTCCCTCGCCCCCTTCTCGCACGCAGCCGAAAATTCTCCTCCAAGGGTTTCATGCGACTTAAGCGGGGTTTAAATACCTCTTCATGAAAAAACGTAACTACTCTATAAAATTATTTCTCTCCACCTTTTGTTGTGCTTGATACCCTAGCCCAGCCGGTCACTCGCGCGCCCTTAAGGACTTGCTCCTTCTGTGGTCGCAGGTTCGAACCCCCCTGCTGCCCTTTAAAGTTTTTCCTTTTTTAAAAATACTAAACGGACTCGGAAAATTCAATAAAAATATTCTAAAAATTCCTAAAAATATCTAGAATATTTCTAAAACATTTTTAAATAGTTCTAAGGACTTTAAGGACTTAAAATGGAAATTTTGGGGCGTTACAATCCCCCATACCTTATGAAAAGTTCGTCCTCGAACTTAGAATAATTCTGGATATCTTTCTCTCATGCTGTCCTCACGTTCCCAAGTAGCCTCCTCATGCTTTTGACTCTGCCAGATGACCTTCACTAGTGGCACTTCTTTGTTTCTTAATCTTTTAACTGCTTTGTCCACTATCTATGTCGGTCTGCTCTCATAGCTAAGATCTTCTTGGATCTGCACTGACTGAGGCTGAATCACTTGATTGGGATCGTGAATACACTTCTTTAGCATAGAGACATGAAATGTACTATGGATAGCGGACATATCCTCTGGCAAGTCCAGCTCATAGGCTACCTTCCCAACTCTCTTTATAATCTTGTAGGGTCCTATGTAGCGAAGGCTCAGCTTGCCCTTTTTGCCAAATCTCATCACTCCCTTCATAGGAGCGACCTTGAGAAATACTGAATCTCCAACTTGGAATTCAAGTGGCCTACGGCGTGTGTCAGCATAACTTTTCTGTCTACTCTGGGCAGCCTCAATCCTCTGGCGGATCATCTGTATAGCCTGAGTGGTCTCATCTATAAGCTCAGTCTGGCTGCCTAGTCCTGACTCCATCTCTTTCTTCTCTCCCGCTTCCTGCCAGCATATGGGTGATCTGCACTTCCTGCCATATAATGCTTCATAAGGTGCCATTTTGATAGTGGCTTGATAGCTATTGTTGTAGGCAAATTCGGCTAAACACAGGTACTTGCATCAACTGCCTTTAAAATCTAGTGCACAAGCCCTGAGCATATCTTCTAAAATTTGATTTACTCTTTCTATCTGTCCATCAGTCTGGGGATGGAAGGTTGTGCTAAATTTAAGTCTGGTGCCTAGTGCGTGCTGAACACACTCCCAGAAGTGAGAGACAAAGCGCCCGTCTCTGTCAGAAATGATAGACTTCGGAACTCCATGAAGCCTGATCACCTCTTTCACATATAACTGCGCCAAATGCTCTACTGAGTGCGACACCTTGATGGCTAGAAAGTGGGCAGACTTGGTCAATCTGTCCACTATCACCCAAATTACATCGTGTCCATGGGTGGTTCTTGGAAGACCTGTGATAAAGTCCATGGATATTTCTTCCCACTTCCACTCTGGAATGGGAAGTGGTTGTAGAACTCCTCCTGGTCTCTGGTGCTCTGCCTTGACTCTCTGGCATGTCAGGCAGGTGCTGACATATTTAACTACATCTCGCTTGAGTCCATACCCCCAGAACCTTTTCTTTAAATCTTGGTACATCTTGGTAGAACCAGGATGCATAGAGTACGGGGTACTGTGGGCTTCTTCTAAAATATTCTTTCTTAGTTCCTCATCATTGGGGACGCAAAGGCGGTCTCCAAGATAGAGGATGCCACTATCTGATATTCGAAACTCTGAATTTTCTGCCTCTTGGATCTCCTGCTTGATCTTCTGGATCTCTGGGTCTTGACTTTGCTTTCTTTGTATATCCACAAGCAGGGTTGACTCTAGAGTCAATGCAGAAAGTTGCCCAATTATTACCTCGACTCCAAAATCCTTTATCTCTTTCTGAAGTGGTAGAGACAGTGATGATAGGGACATCAGTGCCGCACAGGATTTTCTGCTCAGTGCATCTGCCACTTTATTAGCTTTACCTGGGTGGTAGAGGATTTCACAGTCATAATCTTTAACCAACTCTAGCCACCTGCGCTGCCTCATATTCAGATCCTTCTGAGTGAAGAAGTACTTCAAACTCTGATGGTCTGTGAAGATTCTGCACTGCACTCCATACAGGTAGTGTCTCCAGAGCTTCAGTGCAAAAACCACAGCTGCTAGCTCAAGGTCATGAGTAGGGTAATTCATCTCATAGTCCTTGAGCTGTCTGGAGGCATATGCTATTACTTTACCGTCTTGCATGAGGACAGCTCCAAGGCCCATCTTGGATGCATCACTGTAGATGTCAAAGGCCTTGTCACTCTCTGGAATAGTCAGGATGGGAGCACTAGTCAATCTTTTCTTCAGTTCTAGGAAGCTATGCTCGCATTTATCTGACCACTCAAACTTCTGATTCTTTCTGGTCAGGGCTGTGAGTGGAGAGGCTATTCTGGAAAAGTTCTCCATAAATTTTCTGTAATATCCTGCCAGGCCTAAGAAGCTTCTGATTTCACTGGCATTCTTGGGTCTACACCAGTTGCTGACTGCTTCTATCTTGGCTGGATCAACTTGAATGCCTTCTTTGGATACAATGTGACCTAGGAAGGTCACCTAATCTAGCCAAATCTCACACTTTGAGAATTTTGCATAGAGCTTCTCCTGCTGAAGGATCTGCAGCACTATCCTCAAGTGTGTAGCATGGTCCTCTGGAGTCTGTGAGTATATGAGAATATCATCAATAAATACAATGACGAATTTATCGAGATACTCCCTGAAGATGTGGTTCATCAGCTCCATGAAGACTGCTGGAGCATTGGTTACTCCAAAAGGCATCACTACAAATTCGTAGTGGCCGTATCTTGTCCTGAAGGCCGTTCTGGGGATGTCACTTTCTTTAACCTTTAGCTGATGATACCCAGAACGCAGATCTATCTTCGAGAACACTGTAGCCCCTTTGAGTTGATCAAATAAATCATCTATTCTAGGAAGGGGGTACTTGTTCTTGATGGTTACCTTGTTCAGAGCTCTGTAGTCTATGCACAGACGCATAGACCCATCCTTCTTCTTGACAAAAAGTACAGGAGCTCCCCAGGGTGAATGACTCGGCCGAATGAAGCCCTTGTCCAGTAGCTCCTGGAGTTGCTCTTGTAATTCCTTCAACTCTGCTGGAGACATACGATATGGGGCCTTCGAGACCGGACCGGTACCTGGTACTAGTTCGATCTCGAATTCCACTTCTCTGTTGGGAGGTAGTCCAGGTAGTTCTTCTGGGAATACTTCTGGATACTCACAGACTACCCGTACATCCTCCTGCTTGCGCTCTTCCTTTGCTTCTATGTCCACTATGCGTGCAAGAAAACCAGCACACCCTTGTTCTAGCATCTGGTGGGCTGCCAAGGCTGAGAGGAATTTCTGAGTCTTCCTCTTTGGGGCTCCTTGAAATTCGAACGGTGGCTCTCCTTCTGGATTGAAAACCACCTTCCTCCGGCGACAGTCCACTGAAGCGCTGTACTTACTGAGGAAATCCATGCCCAGTATGACGTCGAAGTCTTGCATCGCAAGGACTATTAGATCGACATATAGCTCTCGGTCTGAAATCTTGATTGACACAGCCCGGAGTCTCTGGTTGGATTCCATGATTTCCCCTGAAGGGAGAGTTGTCAGGAATCTGGACTCCCAACTCTCTGCAGGCACCTGTAACTTACTAGCAAAAGGTACTGATACGAAAGAATGGGTCGCCCCAGTGTCAAACAGTGTAGTAGCTAAATGCTGAAAAATAACTATTTGACCTGTTATGACCGTGGAGGCGCTGGCAGTTTCTTCCTTCGTGAGGGAAAAGACTCTGGCATTGGTTGAAACTGGTGCTGCTTCCAACCTTCCCTGACTGATCTGAGGTCTCTCCAGTATAGTAGGCATGTAGTGTAACTGAGGCTTGCCTCCATACTGTATGGACTGCTGAGGAAGTACTTTAAACTTGTTTGGGCAGTCTTTGGATCTGTGTCCCTCTTGTCCACATGAGTAGCATCCAGTTACACCCAAAAGGCATGCTCCTGGATGGGTCCTCCCACACTTAGGACAAGGTGGATACCTAGCTTGCTTGTTCTCTGGGATTCCTTTTTGGCTGCCAGGCCACTGCTTCCTTTTGTGGTTCTTGTTCTTCCAGTTCTGGTTATTTGGCTGAGGCTTCTGGCCTCCTGTTGTCTTGTTCTCAATCAGGACTGACTTCTGCTGTGTTTGTTGTGCCTTGATGCTATTCAGATAGTGCTCTGAGATTAGAGCACTACTGACCAACTCCTCGCTGGTCTGGGGTCGGTGCGTCCCGCTGTTCACGTTGTGTGCTATTTCAGGGTTCAGCATGCGGAGCATCAGTCTGACTCGCTCCTTCTCTGTGCTGACTAGCTCTGGGCAGAGGCGAGCTAGTCTGTTGAACTTCGCGACTGCTCCTCCCACTGGTAGGTTACCTTGTCTGAACTCCATGAAGTCCTCGTAGTGCTTGTTGGTAACCCGCATGTGGAAGAACTCCTCATAGAACTCTTGCTCGAAATCTGTCCAGCTCATCTGGTTGACTATCCTCTTACTCTTGACCCACTCCCACCACATACGAGCATATCCAGTTAGGCAGAAGGAGGCACATTTGACCTTCTCGACTTCTGGCCTGTCAAGAAGCTCCATTGTGCTCTCTAGAGTCTTGAACCAAGCCTGGGCATCCCAAGGCTCAGTCGTGCCTGAGAAGCTTTCAGGTTTCAGCCTCTGCCACTGGACGAGGTATGCTTCTTATCTTCGGTTCACGGCAGGGGTATCCTGGGTGACTGGTGGAACTTCAGCCACCACTGGAGTTTCCACTCCTGCTGTGGGTGGTGTAGGGGCACTGGGTGCTGATTTGCCATCAGTGTGGCGATGGTCTTCTGTTGCTCTGAAATCTGAGCTTGCATTTGAGCAATGACTGCCATCAGGTTTGGCTGTTCTGTGCCGGGCTCATTGTTATCTTGAACTGGAGTTCTGTCCCTTGCATTAGGAGCTCGGCCTCTTCTTGCCATCTAACAATGCATAAGGGAACAAGAACTCACTACTACATCTCTAGGTATAAACTTGTTTTCATACTTAGTAACCTAATATCCATTCTAGGGATTAAACATGATTCCGTGATACTAAGGTATTAAACATGCTTCCTTGTTCTATGCACATATGAGTAAGTACTTAAGCATTTCTCTATACTGCAATTAAATAAAGGAGCAATAGAAAAACTGAAACTTAAAACTTTCTTACTTGAAGACGGTAAGGTTGATGCTGATGTGTGTGTGATGCTGGAGAATGGGAACTGCTCTGATACCAACTGTAGCGACCCGCCTTCTCTACCTTTGACAGACCGTTACTTTGTCTACTTCTTGACTCTAATGCACGACTAAAAATGCGGAACTTTCTTTTACTTTTTTGTATTTAATCTATCTAAGAATGAGATTCTAGCTTTAATAGTCATGCATGATACAATGGTACATTACTAGCAATCCTAACCATTTAAACTCATCACACAGGGTTCTATAACATTACTAAAGCATTATGGAATATGAATGCAACTTTTCTAAGCATATTTAAAGCAACAAAACTTAATTCAAAAGGAGACTAGCAACATCCCTATCCAAACCCCACTTATAAAATTCTATAACATTTCTAGAACTTCATAGAATGTAAATCTTACTTTTCTACCGAATTTACAAGCATTTTAAGCACAATTAGGACCTAGTCCAAAAGGGAATAATAAGCTCAAGAATAAGTCTAAAATGTAATGTATCCACATGCTAAACTACTCATGCCCTTGCTCATCTAGTGCATTCACAAAAGTATGCATACTAATTGAAATGACATGAAATCTTCATTCTACAAAATTAAGCATGTAAAACTATCCGAAGCATAAATGTTTAATAAACTCCATAACACAATAACTTGAAATTTGGAAATCTTAAACATTGCATTTCAAATAAGCTAAACTGTCTCGTCCCAAGGACCTCTCCAAGGTCAGCCACCACACACACGTCACTCAGCACCGCCTCGTCGCCTTCCTTAAACTTTAGAAAAACTTTGCTAAAGCATATACTTGAAAATAATAACTCACTTGGATCCACTTAAGACGTAAGTACCATCTTATGCGCGTTCCCTAAAAGGTTGGGGTAGCGAGCCGCCAATCCTAATAGAGCAGACCTTGGTCTACCAGGGCCAAGACCTTGGAATTGGACACCTGGATTTCTTTAACGACGCCCTTGGACGCCGGGTACTGGCCTTAGAAAATAAAATAGCTTTTCTTTCTTTTCTTTCTTATCTTTAAATGCCTTGGCATTTTATCGAACACCTTGTGTGCCCAAATCCCTAAGTCTTGACTTTTGGGGATTTCGTAAGGCCTTGGCCTTCTCTTTTCTTTTTTTCTTTATCTTTCTTTTCTTTTCTTATAGATTTCTTAGACCCTACACTCACATAGGGTACTCTATCAAATATATATAAGCATATTATGAACTAAGATCACATGCGAAATCTTAAACTAAAAGTAAATATCTCTTTTAAAACTTTGAAGGGAAAATTCTTGCGGAAAACCGCCTCTTACTGCAGGTGAGCAGTACTTACCTTGATTTCTTGGACTTACAACCGAAATTAGACGACTAGGGCTCGGGTGAAACTTGAGATCTCTACGAACCGTCCGTGCCTACGTATTCTTCTCGTCGAGACGAACGAAACGCTCCGCACTCCTTGCTTTTCCTTGGCCGGCGCCCCTTAGGAGAGAAGAGGAGGAAAGAAAACCTAGGTTCCCTTTTGTTTTCGCCGCCCCTCCCTCGCCCCCTTCTCACACGCAGCCGAAAATTCTCCTCCAAGGGTTTCACGCGACTTAAGCGGGGTTTAAATACCTCTTCATGAAAAAACGTAACTACTCTATAAAATTATTTCTCTCCACCTTTTGTTGTGCTTGATACCCTAGCCCAGTCGGTCACTCGCGCACCCTTAAGGACTTGCTCCTTCTGTGGTCACGGGTTCGAACCCCCCTGCTGCCCTTTAAAGTTTTTCCTTTTTTAAAAATACTAAACGGACTCGAAAAATTCAATAAAAAAATTCTAAAAATTCCTAAAAATATCTAGAATATTTCTAAAACATTTTAAAATAGTTCTAAGGACTTTAAGGACTTAAAATGGAAATTTTGGGGCGTTACAGTTGGTGCAACACCCCTCAACAAATAATTTTCTTTTACTTCCCGCACTACTAATCCAAGACCAAGTCTTGGGATATCTCTTTCCTTTTTCTTTTAGTTTTCAGATAAATGGCCATGCAAGAGGGCTTCAGCACCGCAAGACCGCCGCTCTTCAGTGGGGAGGACTTCTCCTACTGGAAGAGCAGAATGGAGGTCCACCTGAAAACTCAGGTGGACATGTGGATAATCATCCAGTCCGGACTGGAGATACCAAGAAATGCCGACGGAGTACAACAACCCTACACTGAATGGGACGCTGCACTCAAAAAGAAAATCGAAGCCGATGCCAAAGCGACCCAAACCCTCCAATGCGGCTTAACAAAAGAGGAGCTGAACCGGGTGGGTCCATTCAACAGCGCCAAAGAACTCTGGGGTAAGCTGATCGAACTACACGAAGGAACCTCCGACACCCGAATCAGTAAAAGGGATCTTCTCCTGAACAAGCTGTACACGATCAAGATGAACGACAACGAAACAACAACTCAGCTCCACGTCAGAATTCAGGAGCTGATGAACGGTCTACACACCATTGGTCACAAGGTAGAAAATCATGACCTAATAAGGTATGCCCTTAACGCTTTCCCAAGAAACACATTGTGGGCATCTATGGTAGATGCTTACAAAGTTTCTAGGGATCTTTCCAAAATCAAGTTAGATGAACTTTTTTCTGAACTCGAATTACATGAGTAAACTAACTGCAATCTGGCTAACAAAGGTATCGCCTTTATTGCAGGTAAAGCTGGAAAGACAATCAAGAAGAAGCCTCAACCTGCACCCGAGTCTGATTCAGACTCAAACTCAGAAGATAGCGAGGGAAATAGACCGAAGCTGGTTCGGCTAGCCCGAGACTACTACAAAGAACTAAAGAACCAAACCAACAGAATGAAAGCCAGCCGAAGAAAGGAAGAACCAGCTGATCCCTCAAATGACAAGAATAAACGAAACATGACCTGTTACGAGTGCAAGAAGAAGGGTCACTACAAGACGGAGTGTCCGAACCTAAAGGAGACTAAGAAGACAAGAAGAACGAAAGCACTCCAAGCAACATGGGACGAATCTTCCTCAGAAGAAGAAGAAGAGGCACCCCAGTCAAACCTGCTAGCCCTGACTGCCTCTGAAGAACTTGAGACCGAGTCAGAATCAGAGCAGGACGATGGAAAACTCACGTTTTCAGAAAATGATGAAATCACTGTAAGTGGGTTTTCTAGATTACAATTATGCGAATTGATTTCCTATCTTTCTCGAGATTTGGCGAAAGCTAAACTCCGAGTCGAATCTCTTTGACAGGAAGTAAAACTCCTGAAGGAGAGAGCAGACTCTGAACCCTTAATTGAGAAGGTTCAAGAAGGAACCTCTGCTCAAGTTGAAAAACTTGAATCAGAGAACTCTTTCTTGAAAACTCAAGTTAAGGATCTTAGAGCTGCCTTAGAACAATTCACTTCTGGGTCCAAGGGTCTTGACATGATTCTTGGAAAACAGAAGTCGGTTCTAAATCGATCCGGACTAGGCTATAGAACCAAATCTAGACAAAGATCCTACTATGCTGTACTGAACCAGTCCAGACCTAAAGTTCAGGCATGGGTACCCAAACTGTGCCTGAACAAACAAACTAGATCAAATCAGTATTGGATCCCCAAGGACAAGATTCACATCTTGCCAAACCATTATCGTGGCTTTAGTCCAGGGGGAGCCAAATTAAAAATAATATTTATTGTTAGATAAATTCAATCTTTGTTTGTAAATTGCATGATTGCTTGTTTATTTAATTTCTGTAATTTACCATGTTTAGATTTAGGAATGGTTAGTTTAAGGACTGAACCAACTTAACTGAAATTTGGACAACATAGTATTGGGTGGAGGTGAGATGATAGTACGTTAGGGAAGCCAATTCTAATAAGATCAAGTATACTCTACTTGGTCTCTTTAGACTGGTGAAACTAGCCGAAGCTACCGATCCAAGACCCAAGCTAGTTAGATCAGGATTTTTCAAGAAATAGTTTTGAAAATGAAATTTCATTAAAAGGCTTTGTCAAGAAAAGGGTTGACGATCCAATAAGGCTACGACCAAAGAAGGCCTAGTGCCTCGCCAAGACCTGGAAGCCAATTTTTGAAATTCAAATTCAAATTATTCTTTGTCAAATTCAAATTTAACACAAATTTTCAGTTGATTGTAGATTCAAACATTTTTTTTAAACAAACTCAAAATCAACTGTTTTCAAAATTAAATTAAGTTTTTCAAAATAAATCATAATTTTTCAAATTAATTCTAACTATCAAAACCTGTCTCACAAAACCTATAAGGCTAACGTGATTGATAACCCTAGATTGGGTGAGACGACAAACTTAACTTAATCAAAATTGATTTAATAACTGCATTGTTGGTTAAATACAATCATTTAGTTTAGAAGTACATTGACCTAATACTAGTCAAACATGGTCAAAGTAGTCAAACCATGGTCAAAATGGTCAAACCATGGTTAAACCAGTCAAACCTGGTCAAAAGCAGTCAAACAAGTCTATCAAAACAAACTTAGACTATCACCTAGGGCGCCCGTGACCCCTCGGGCGCCCCCACCTCTCTAACTTCCATCCTTCAAGGCAAAAAGCTGAAAAAGGAATTGACCAGGGCGCCCGGGTCCTCACGGGCGCTCCCATAGCCATCGTCAAAAGCATAAAGGCTGCCAAAAGGCAGTTGCAGCCCTGCGGGGGGCGCCCTCGCCCTCCGGGGTGCCCTCGCTCGCCGGGGCGCCCTCACACTCCAGGGCGCCCGGGAATGCCCTATAAAAGGGCTCCATGCCCCCATCTTTCTCTCCACACCCAAACTTCTTCTTCTCTTCAACTCCTTCCCTTCCAAGAGACCTTGCAACCCTCTTGAGCTCTCATCCTCAACAATGCCTCCCCGAGCTGCCACTCGGTATAATTTTATTTGCATTTAAGTTAATTTTAACTTTCTTTAATGCAATTCCTTTATACTTTCTTTAATGCAATTCCTTAGAAAACGATGAGCAAACCAAGCAAACCCCGGTACCGAACCTAGTCCCGATCCTAGGTTCCCAACTTTAGAACTTTGTAATAAGTTTGCTCGAACCACATACAAGCCTATAAAAATGAGCTACTTAAACAGACAATTCTTCACCCAATCTTGTCCCTTGGCAATGAATGTTATAAACTTTTACCAACTCGATAACCTTGTATTCTGCACACATCCCATTAACACATCTCTATGTGCAGAATTCTATAACAACATAATTAGACAAGATGGTCTTATGTTCGCCACCACCGTTCAAGGAATTCCCCTGACAATCACACCTTCACTACTCAACCGATTTCTTGGACTACGACTCTCACAGTCCACCTTTTGCTGTTACCCTCCTAGGGAGCTTCCTTTTGATGCTCCCTACTCTCACATTACTCTAGATACCCTACACTCTTACTTCTATAGGCATGCTAGAAACCCCCTGGCCAGACGATTTCAGTCTGTTGACTTACAGGCCTAGGATTACGCTCTATATAGAGTTGTAGTCCGCTGTATTCTACCCTTATCTACTAGAGACATAGCTACGATGCGACCATTTCACACTTTCCTCCTTTATGCACTGATTCATCATCTTGACATCGACATTGGACTCCACATATTCCATGCGATCCTACATGCGTCTAGTGTTACCACGCAGGGGCGGGTACGCACTCCCTATTGCCACATCATCACTTCCATCCTTTATCATCATGGTCGTAACATCACCGAGGGAGAGATGGTCGCATTGACTGATTTCGATGAGATAGGTTATAGGAACTTCTCCCTAGTTGGTATAGAGGTCTCGGGTACCGGGGTTTTGTCCTGGAGACGTCAGAGAGCCGTACCCCAGATCGACTCGGACGAGGAGGTTGAAGTCGATGTCGCAGATTTGGCAGCAGAGGTTCGTGAGCACATAAACGAGCCCCCTCCACCGACACTCTACGAGAGAGTGACACGGCTCGAGACACAGGTCCAGAGCCTCTGAGAGGAAGCGGAGGCAAATCATGCTGAAGAAATGGAAGCAAATCAGGGCTATTATACCGGATATATGAATGCCCTCAGAGCCGAGAGGGAGACTAGCGACACACGATATCACGAGATGATGGCGATGTTTCGATCCTGGCAGCCAGGCTCTTCTGACCATCCTGGTCCCTCCTCCTAGATTTGAGTAGCATCGTACTAGTGACTATTTAACTGTCCCTACTCAGTAGGGTTGACTCATGTTTGACTTGTATGACTGTGCTGGTTCTCTCTCATACCAGCTGACTTATGGAGTTGACTATTCGCTATTTCATGATTATCTGAGTTAGGACAATGCTTAGTAGAATAGGCTTACTCTACTTTCGGTTTTTTTTGCTTTATTTGATTTATAATCAGTTTCTAAAACAATTTTAAAAAAATGCTTTACTTAATTTCAAAATCAGCTTGAAAAATCTTTTTAGCAATTTTAAAATAATTTTTTTTACTTAGTTTTTTTGGAAAAACTACCCCCTTTCAAAACTAGGGTCTTTTTTCGCAAATGGACTTAGCCTAGGCCCTAACCCTAGAACTGCATGCACCTATAGATTTAGAAGTCAGCATCTCACAAGCACCTTAGGGTACTTTTGATTGATAACCTAGAAAGGGTTGAGATGCTTAGGTCTTTGCCTTAATTCAAGATGCTTTAAGTCAGTGCATCTGCAGTAATTGGGGCACTAAATACAACTTAAACAGTAATTAAGTTAAGTGTCAAGTTTAGAAAATCTAACTTGAACAGAACACTTAACTCGACTAACCCTAGCGAAAACTACTGTTTATAACAGTTAGTAAATAGCTAATTGGGTTAGACAGGTCCCTACAGAGATAATTTAAATTAGTCTGATTCAGTTCATCTTGCATTGGTTCAGTACAGCACATTATTCTGTTACATCCTTATGCAATTTTTTTTTTTTGCTATATAAATAAATTATGCTTTGTTTTTGATATATGGCAAAGGGGGAGAGATAAGGAATGGAGAGAAGCCTTAAATTTTTTTTTTCAAAATTCAAAATTTCAAAATTTTATCCTTTCTTCAAAAAGTACTTAATCTATTTGTTTTCAAAAGTACTAAGCTTTTCTCCAAAGTTTCTCTAAGTTAAGCTGCTTTCAAATCTTTTTTAGTACTTAAACTTAAAGCTGCTTTCAAATCTTTTTTAGTACTTAAACTTAAAGCTGCTTTCAAATCCTTTTTAGTACTAAAACTAAAGTTGCTTTCAAATCTTTCTAAGTACTTAAACTTAAGCTATTTTCAAAAATCTTTTTTAAGTACTTAAACTCAAGCTGTTTTTCAAAGTTTTGCTAAGTACTTAAAACTTAAGCTGTTGCAAATTTTGCTAAGTACTTATCTTAAACTTAAGCTATGGTTCCAAAAAACTTAAAACTTCAGAAGATGGTTCTTTTCTACTGACTTGAAATTTTTTAAGTATAAATCTTCAAAATTGCACAACCAATTTTTAAAAAAATATGTTTCTAAAGCTTCTTTTGAAAATTGTTCTAAGTGTTTAAAAAATTAATGCCATTATTTTTGACTTAGAAATTTTTTTCAAACCCCCACAAACTTTTGAAAAACCTAGGGGGAGATTCCTTCCAGGGGGAGGAAACTAAAATTTTATTTCATCTGTTCTGATTAACTTAACTTTTTAAACCGGGTTGCCATAAATCAAAAAGGGGCAGATTTTGGTGCAGACAACACCCAAGTCGAACCTGTGTTTTGATCAATGGCAAAGGGTTCAAAAGTTAAGATGTTTTGTTTTTCTAACATACTACTTGAGTATGCAGATTATGTTGGTGCAGGAAGCACCAGATCGAACCTTGTTTTGATATTGGCAAAGGATTCAAAGTTAAGGATTATTTGTTGTCTAACAATGCTGCTTGAGAGTGCAGGAAACAAAGTCCTAGCGAAGGGCTGCTAGGCACCTGACGATGGGCTGTCAGGAAACCAAGTCCTGGCGAAGGGTTGCTGGGCGAAAACCAAGTCCTAGCGAAGGGATGCTAGGCACCTGACGATGGGCTGTCAAGAAACCAAGTCCTGGCGAAGGGTTGCTGGGCGAAAACCAAGTCCTGGCGAAGGGCTGCTAGGCGAAAACCAAGTCCTAGCGAAGGGCTGCTAGGCAAAAACCAAGACCTGGCGAAGGGCTGCCAGGCAAAAGTCCAACTGGAGGATCCGGTTGGCACCAGGTAAACTCTCCCGAGAGGAGTAGGTGAGGACGCGTTCCCCTTGAGGGAATATTAGGCGTCGGTTCGACCTAGGCTCCATTTTGGAGACCAAAGTCAGAACCAAGATAGCCAAGGCTGTATAATTCATTATGTTATTGGTTTATTGTGTTTTGGACTAACCCTGGATGCAGGACCAAAGGAACGTGTGTCTGCAGCTCAGAATGCCTCAAAGGAAAGAGGCGATCGCTGACCAGGGCGCCCCCAAGGTGAACACAAAACACATCACAACCAGAAGAACCTCGACAGTACATTCTGAGGGCGCCCCCGCTGTCCCGGGCGCCCCCATGGCAAACCAACTGGAGAAGTTAAGCTGCTGCCGCGTCTGCACTGCGCACCCAGGGCGCCCCCGCTGTCCCGGGTGCCCCCAGCGCACAGGGCGCCCCCAGCCTTACCGAGGAGAGCTCAGCGCTGCAGATAAGGTTTGACCGGGTCAACCAGGGCGCCCCCAGCGTCCAGGGCGCCCCAGTCAAGGCCTTATCCCGAGGATTAAGGGATAAGTCGACGACTGCACCTCTTGTGGATCTGCTGCCACGTGGGGGGGTGCCCCCGTCGACCAGGGCGCCCCCAGGCCCTATATAATGGGCCCTCGACCTCCTTCTTCAGAGCATCAATTGCTTCGACACTTCTGCGCTCTTCTGCTTCCGTGACACGCTCCAGAAATCTTCCAACTCTAGCTGACGACGTCCCGCTACTCCGAAACTTCGATCTACACCGGACGTCAGTAATGAAGAGCTGTATTTAAAGTTTACTAAACTGTTCTTGTTATAATCTTTCTTGTAAACTTTTACGAACTTATAGAATTGCCCGCAGAAAACGGTCAACGACCGTGGGCCTTGGAGTAGGAGTCGACCCAGGCTCCGAACCAAGTAAACCGACTGTGTTTGCATTGTTCTGTTTTTCTTTTATTTCCGCTGCGCACCCGCTCTTTTTAAATCCGAACGATTTGCGACATTCACCCCCCCTCTATCACATCTCTCGATCCAACAAGTGGTATCAGAGCGGGGTTATTCAAAGTTGGTGCAACCACCACTTTGAAATTTTTTTTCGGATTTTTTTCGCTTTATTTTTCAAATAAATAATATCTGTGAGTGTATTTAATATTATTCATTTTTCAATTCTAAATTCTCATTTTCTCACCATAAGTCAGAATTGATAAAAGAATCAATTTGTGAAAACTTGTCGTAAAATTTTTTTATTATTATTTTAATATTATTCCTCGAAATTCGTGCTATCTTAATTCGAGAAATTTTTTTTCTTACTTTTTCTTCATTAATCAAAATTGTTAAGGTCAACATTTTCAAAAAAAATTTTATTATTATTTTACCTCGAAATTCATGCAAACACCTTTTGAGCTTGTTTTTCTCTCTCTCCCGCACTACTAATCCAAGACCAAGTCTTGGTACATCTCTATTTTTTTCCTTGTGTGCAAGATTTATCCTTAATGGCCAATCAAGAATGGAACAGTGTTCGTCCGCCTCTATTCTCTGGCGAGAACTTCAGAACCTGGAAAAGTCTAATGGAATCCCACCTGAAGGACAATCTAGATCTCTGGTTGATAATTCAAACAGGGTTCCACCTCCCTACAGAAGATGGACTATCAATTGCATGGGACAAACTGGATGAACCAACCCTCAACCAAATTGAGACTGATGCAAGAGCAACTGCAATTCTTCAATGCGGTCTAACTAACGAACAACTCAAGCTAGTTGGATCCTTCAACTGTGCTAAAGAAATGTGGGAGAAACTAATCAACCTACACGAAGAGAGCTCCGACATTGAGGTACTTGATGTCCAAGCACAGATAGCCGAATCAGAATCTGAACTCGAATCCAGAATCGAAATCGAACCAGTAGAATCAGACGACGAACTGACTAAGACGGTAACTAATTTTGAATCTTTTTCTAAATTAGAATTGAATAATCAAATAGATACTATAATGGTCGAGAAAGGTATAAGTTTTATTGCAGGGAAAACTCCAAGAGAACTACAAAAGAGGCCTCAACTAGAACCTGAGTCCAACTCAGACTCAGAATCTGACGACAAAGAAAGGTATCCTCGGAAACTTGTCCGGTTAGCTCGCGACCACTACAAAATACTAAGGAAACAATCAAGCAAAGGGAAGATGGCTAAAATCAAGGGGGAGACCTCCAAAAGGGAATCAAATGGTAAATTTACAGTATTTAATAATCCATTATTTACTATGAACAACATGATTAATTCATATGAAAATGTAATTCATAACATTGCTTATTGCGAAAATCTAGAATATTATTACCATTTTGAAGTGACTTAAATAATTTTTTATTAAATTGCATGTTTGATTGATTGATTGTTTATTTAATTTCTGTAATTTACCATGCCTAGACTTAGGTTTAGTTAGCTTAAGGACTTAACCATTTCCTTGAAATTTAAAAACATAGTATTGGGAGGAGGTGAGATGATAGTACGTTGGGGAAACCAACTCTAATAAGATCAAGTCTACTTGGTCTCTTTAGACTGGTGAAACCAGCCGAAGCTACCGATCCAAGACCCAAGCTAGTTAGACCAGAAAATGACCTAATTTAATTTGAAAATGAAATTTCATTAAAAGGCTTTGTCAAGGAAAGGGTGGATGATCCCATAAGGCTACGGCCAAAGAAGGCCTAGTGCCTCGCCAAGACCTGGAAGCCAATTTCTGAAATTCAAATTCAAATTATCTTTTGTCAAATTCGAATCTAACACAAATTTCAAATAATTATAGATTCTAATCTGTTTTCAAAATTTCTTCTTTCTAAACTTATTTTTTTTCAAATCTGTTTTCAAAATTAAATAACTTTTTTCAAAATAAATGAAAATTCCTTTTCAAAATTAATTTTTACCTTCAAACCTGTCTCACAAAGAACCTTTAAGGTTAACTGTTTGAAAATCCTAGATTGGGTGAGACAGGAAAATTAAGTTCAATTAAAATTTCTTTTATGTTGTGTTTTAATTCAGAGGATAATTCCAACATAGTCAAACCATGATTAACATAGTCAAACCTTAGTCAACTGAGTCAAACATGGTCAAACCTAGTCAACACTAAGGTCTTAGATAAAGTCGAACCTTGTTTGATACAGGGGGAGTTCTTCTTAATGTTTTTTTTATTTCTCGAAATCCTTATGCTTTAAAACTTATTTTCATATCAAAATAAGGCTTTCAAAAGTTGATTCAAAAACCTTAATATATTACTATCGCTTTGGAAAAATTATTATCATTTCAAATTTTTTAAACTGTGTTATTCCAAATTGAGTTTTCAAAAATTTATCTCCTTGAAAGTTATCATACTCGGAAGATTGTTCAAAAGTGCTTCTTTTGATCTTGACAAACCCTAAAGACACAGAGGAAAGGTCCACTTCATGATCTTCAAGGACTCCTAGGATGTGTCAAATTAAGGGGGAGTCTAAGTCAAAAGAAAAACTTCAGAAAAAGTTTCTTTTTACTTATGTCTTTGTTAAACAGTTCTTTCTAATCTGACTCAAACCTTAAGACTCAAAGGAAGAGTACTTGTAGTCAACAAGGTTTCCTAGGATGGTGTCAGACTGGGAAATGAACCAAGTTAAGTAAAACATTGAACCTTCAAAAGTTCACACACTTTTTTAGCATATATTTTTAAGTACTATCATTTTTTTTTAAAAAAAAATTTACTTGAGTTTGAAAATTTTCAGGACACTTAGGGAAATGTCCTTGTAGTTAACAAGGTTTCCTAGGATTGTGTCAGACTAGAAAAGAAACCTAGTCAAGTGAAATATTTTGTTTTCAAAAAAAAATCTAATACTTTTCTAAAAGTACGTATGTATTTCAAATCATAATTTATCTCAAAAGTACTTGAAAAATCTTTTTCGAATTTTTTTTCAAATACAAAATATTTTTTGCATAATACTCTTCAAAATGGACTTAATCTGGAAATTTAAGCTTTTGCTATGCTTTTAAGAGTTCTACCAAGTATTTTTATGTTTTCAAAACTCATAAGCTCTGATACACAATTTATTCTCAAAACTTCTTTCAAAACATATTTCAAAACACAATTTCTTTTCAAAATCTTTTAAGTACTTAAGTATTTAACGGGTATTCTTTTACTTAATTTTCTCAATCAAGTAGTTGACACTTAATTTTCAAATTCTTCTAAAAAGTACTTGCTCCAAAGTTTAAAAACTTGTTAAGCCTGAAAAATCCTTTTCTTGAAAATTTTCTAAGCGTGAAAAATTTCTTGAAAAATTTTCTAAGAAAAGTTTCCTTTTCTAAAAGTTAAAATTTTTTTTGGAAACTTGGAAATTTTGCCTAATTTTTTTTGCCTTATAAAAAGTTGTAAATTTTTTTTAAGCCTGAATTTTTTTTTCATAATGGTAAATTATCTAAGTTTTGAAAATGCTTTTACTCGATTCTTGAAAAAAACTTTGTCAAAAACATAAAGCACTTAGAAAAACTCATAAATCCCTGTTAGATACCTTGTTCACCCATGCTTGTTTTTGATATATGTCAAAGGGGGAGGAAAGGTCAAAGTTAAGAGTTAAGTTAATTATTCAGGGGGAGAATGAGCATGAGAAATTTTTGTTCTCTCTTTTTCACTGTTCAAATTACATTTGGGTTTAGACTGTTACGAATTGATATGTTTTATTAGTCTTAACCTTTATGCTTAAACTGCTATCTTTTTCCTTAACTTTGAATTGTGTTGCCATAATCAAAAAGGGGGAGATTGTTGGTGCAGGAAGCACCAGATCGAACATTGTTTTGATATTGGCAAAGGATTCAAAGTTAAGGGTTATTTGTTGTCTAACAATGCTGCTTGAGAGTGCAGGAAACAAAGTCCTAGCGAAGGGCTGCTAGGCACCTGACGATGGGCTGTCAGGAAACCAAGTCCTGGCGAAGGGTTGCTGGGCGAAAACCAAGTCCTAGCAAAGGGATGCTAGGCACCTGACGATGGGCTGTCAAGAAACCAAGTCCTGGCGAAGGGTTGCTGGGCGAAAACCAAGTCCTGGCGAAGGGCTGCTAGGCGAAAACCAAGTCCTAGCGAAGGGCTGCTAGGCAAAAACCAAGACCTGGCGAAGGGCTTCCGGGCAAAAGTCCAACTGGAGGATCCGGTTGGCACCAGGTAAACTCTCCCGAGAGGAGTAGGTGAGGACGCGTTCCCCTTGAGGGAACATTAGGCGTCGGTTCGACCTAGGGCTCCATTTTGGAGACCAAAGTCAGAACCAAGACAGCCAAGGCTGTATAATTCATTATGTTATTGGTTTATTATGTTTTGGACTAACCCTGGATGCAGGACCAAAGGAACGTGTGTCTGCAGCTCAGAATGCCTCAAAGGAAAGAGGCGATCGCTGACCAGGGCGCCCGGAGTGTCCCGGGCGCCCCCAAGGTGAACACAAAACACAACACAACCAGAAGAACCTCGACAGTACATTCTGAGGGCACCCCCGCTGTCCCGGGCGCCCCCATGGCAATCCAACTGGAGAAGTTAAGCTGCTGCCGCGTCTGCACTGCGCACCCAGGGCGCCCCCGCTGTCCCGGGCGCCCCCAGCGCACAGGGCGCCCCCAGCCTTACCGAGGAGAGCTCAGCGCTGCAGATAAGGTTTGACCGGGTCAACCAGGGCGCCCCCAGCGTCCAGGGCACCCCAGTCAAGGCCTTATCCCGAGGATTAAGGGATAAGTCGACGACCACGCCTCTTGTGGATCTGCTGCCACGTGGGGGGGCACCCCCGTCGACCAGGGCGCCCCCAGGCCCTATATAAAGGGCCCTCGACCTCCTTCTTCAGAGCATCAATTGCTTCGACACTTCTGTGCTCTTCTGCTTCCGCGACACGCTCCAGAAATCTTCCAACTCGAGCTGACGACGTCCCGCTGCTCCGAAACTTCGATCTACACCGGACGTCGGTAACGAAGAGCTGTATTTAAAGTTTACTAAACTGTTCTTGTTATAATCTTTCTTGTAAACTTTTACGAACTTATAGAATTGCCCGCAGAAAACGGTCAACGACCGTGGGCCTTGGAGTAGGAGTCGACCCAGGCTCCGAACCAAGTAAACCGACTGTGTTTGCATTGTTCTGTTTTTCTTTTATTTTCGCTGCGCACCCGCTCTTTTTAAATCCGAACGATTTGCGACATTCACCCCCCCCTCTATCTCATCTCTCGATCCAACAGATTAAAATCCTAGCGAAGGACTGCTAGGCACCTAGCGAAGGACTGCTAGGCATCGGAACCCTAAGACCCAGCGAAGGGCTGCTGGGCACCTAGCGAAGGGTTGCTAGGAGTCAAAGACCTGGTGAAGGACTGCTGGGCACCAGGCGAAGGACTACCTGGAACTGAAGACCTAGCGAAGGACTGCCTGGAACTGAAGACCTGGCAGAGGATAACTAGGCACCTGGCAAAGGACTGCTGGGCAAATGTCCAACCAGAGGAGCCGATTGGCATCAGGTAAACTCTCCTTAGAGGAGTAGGTGAGGACGCGTTCCCCGTCGAGGGAACAGTAGGCGTCGGTTCGACCTAGGGCTCCATTTTGGAGACCCAACGTCAGAACCAAGACAGCTAAGCCTGTATAAAACTAATAATTGATTGCTCTATGTTGTTTTGGACTAACCCTGGATGCAGGACCGAAGGAATGAGTGTCTGCAGCTCAGAACGCCTCAAAGGAGAGAGGCAGCAGCTGAGCAGGGTGCCCCCAGTGTCTCGGGCGCCCCCAAGGTCATGGCAAAACAAGTTAAGCAAGAGTTCACTTCGGAAGCTTGCTAGGCGGGCCGCCCCCATGCTCCCGGGCGCCCCCAGTGTCCAGGTGCCCCGGGATTAAGCCAACGAAGTGGATAAACTTTACCCAGCCGAGAAGCCAGCTGAAAGGGTCAACCAGGGTGCCCCCAACGTCCCGGGCGCCCCCACAATCAACCCTCAGCCCTATTCGAGTGGGATAAGGGCTGACCGAGACTTGCTCGGATCGGGTGACACGTGGGGGGGCGCCCCCAACGTTCAGGGTGCCCCGGGACGTCCCCCTACTCCAAAATACAAGCGCCAACGACATCCCCCTGCTCCAAAATACAATCTACACCGGACGTCGGTAACGAAGAGCTATTTTTTAAGTTTACTGTACTACTCTTGTAACATCTTTCTGTAAACTATTTTGCGCATATAAAATTGCCCGCAGTAAACGGTCAAGGACCGTGGGCCTTGGAGTATGAGCCGACCGCGACTCCGAACCAAGTAAAATCTTGGTGTTCGTGTGTTGTTTTGTTTTTAATTTTTCCGCTGCATATTCTCTTTTTCAAACCGAAAACGTTTTACGATATTCACCCCCCCTCTATCGTTTCTCTCGATCCAACACTTTATTCAAGGCTTAACCCTCATGGTTAGATCTGGATCATGGCTCTAGCTCATGCTTCTTCCGACGGTTAGTCCGTTGAAGAGCGACCTAGCTCTGATACCACTTGTTAGGACCGAAAAGAATTTAGATATCTCCACAATGGTATGATATTGTCCACTTTGGGCCTAAGCCCTCATGGTTTTGCTCTTGGGCTCTCCCAAAAGGCCTTATTCCAATGGGGATATCTTTTTTCCTTATAAGCCTATGATCTTTCCCATGTGTTTTTAATGTGGGACTATGTTTGCAAGCTTGCAACCCCAATAGAGATATTTCGACCTGGGGCGCCTGAGACCTCTCGGGTGCCTAACCTCATGGGCGCCCGAGACCTCGCAGGTGCCCCAGAAGCTGCTGATGTCCAAATCTTCAGCTGCAACATAGGGTTAGTCCGAAATACAAATAACATTAAATATATATAAAATGAAATGCATGTTCAACGGCCGGAGCTGTCTAATCCTGACTTTGGATTTTGAAATGAAGTCCTAGGTTGGACTGACACCTACTGTTCCATCTTTCGGGAAACGCGTCCTCACCTACTCCACTCTGGAGAAGTTATCTTTTTCCAACCGACACCTTTGGTTGGACTTTTGCTCGGCCTATGAAGCTTTCGGATCTCGAGACGTCTATACCTTGACCTGCCCCTACTTCTGTCCGTTGTCCTCGCTCGGCTAAAACTTCTGCCTGATCTTCCGGATCAGGTCTTCGGTGCCCGACCCTCGGTCAAGTCTTCGTGCCCAGTCTTCTAAACTAGGTCTTCATGCCCAACCCTCGGTCAGGTCTTCGGTGCCCAATCCTTGACTAGGACTTCATGCCCAATTCTTTGAACCAGGGCTTCGTACCCAACCCTCGATCAGGTCTTTATGCCCAATCCTCGACTAGGACTTTGTGCTCAACCCGGAAGGTCAAGACTTCGTGCCTAGGTAAACTAGGGCTTTCCTGCACATTTAGTGAAATATGTTAGATCATAAAACACACTTAACTTTGAATCCTTTGCAATTATCAAAATCAGGTTCGATCTGGTGCTTCTAACACCAACAATCTTCTCCTTTTTTATTTATGGAAACTCAGTTCAAAAGTTAAGTTAAAACAGATATTTTAAGCAAGTAGCAAAAGCATTTAAAGAAACAGAGGTCAATATTTTTTCAAGGTAAAAGAAACTTTTTAAAAGTTAAAAAGATAGACTTGTAAATCTCCCCCTTGATATATTAGGTTTTGAAACATTTGCAATTTGGGTTCAATTTTAAAAAAAACTTGTAAAATGGAAAGAATACATGAAGCTCCCCCTTAATATAAAATTCTCCTCCTGAAACTTTTGAAAAACATGTATTTTTCAATCTGAAAGGTTTTTTGATAACAAGTAAACTTTGAAAGATTCTAAGTATAAGCTTTAAAAAATTCTAAGTAAATTTGAAAGAAAATTTTAACTTTTCCCTTTTTTTCTTTTGAAAAAAATACAGTTTTGAAAAAGCAAAGTACTAAGTAAGTTTTGAAAAATTTTAAAAAATAAAGTATTAAGTAGATGTTTGAAAAAACCCCTTAAAAAAATTGTTTTACTACTTAGTTAAAGAAAAAATTTCCTTTTTCTTGAAAAAAATTCTAACATTTTAATATTTCCCTACTCTCCCCCTTTGCTGTATATTAAAAAAAAATTTGGTTAAGGAGAAGGAAAAGAAGAAAAAATTGGAAAAAAATTAAAGCTCGTGAAGTATTTGAAAATGCAAGTAAATTTTGAAAAAAAATATTTTAAGTTAACGGGAAAAAATGATAAGTTAATAATGCCAAAAATAGATATTTTCGAAGAAGCAAGTAAGTAATTCTAAGTGAGGTTTAAAAATAAATTTGAGTTAGCCAGATAATTAAAAAAATTAATAAACAATAAATAAAAGGAATAAACTAAAAGAAACATTTTGAAAATAAATTTTCTGAGTAAACAGATTACTGTTTAAAAAAAATCCTAGGGATGAGAGACTTTTGAAAAGTTTTCTAAGAAAAGTATTTTTAAAAATATTTACTAACCTAAATTCTAAGTAAAAAAATAGAATTTCCCTTTTTATTTTTAATCATGCTCCTCCTTAATGTATTATTCTCCTTTTGAAAAAAAAAACATTCTGAATTTGCTAAGAAAGAGTTTAAGTCTAAGAGTTTTTTTTTAAAAGAACTTGACTTATTTGTTCACTCTCCTTGAAGTTTTTGAAAAATATGCATTTTTAAAAAGTTTTAAAGGACTGGTCAAGTCTTTAAAAGAGAGTAGATTTATTAAAATGCATATTTTAAAATCTAATTGAAGACAAGATAGACTTTTGTATAATTTTAAGTAAAAGAGAGTAGATTTAAAAATTTACTAAAACTGATAAAAAAAAATTATATGGAGAAATAATATCCTTTTCAAACAAATTTGAAAAACAAAATTTAGGCATTGATTTGAGGTTATTTCTAAGTATTTAAGTAATATTTATAAATAAATATAAAAGTAATTTAAGAATCAAATTGAGTTTGAAAATAAATTATATTTGAGATTTAAAAAATAAATTGTGATTGAAATTTGAAAATATTAAGTTTGAAATTTACAAGGTTGAATTTGAAAAAATAATTTGAATTTGAAATTTAAAAATTAAGTTAATTTTGAATTTTAAAAAATTAAATTTGAATTTTTGAGAAGTTAAGTTTGAATTAAATTTGACTTTTTGAAAAGTTAAGTTTGAATTAAATTTGAGTTAAAAAAATTTGATAAGTTAATTTTGAATTAATTTTAAATTTGAAATTAAGTTTTAAATTTTGAAAATTTGAATTTGAGTTTTAATATTTGAAATTAAATTTTAAATTTTAAGATTAAGTTTTAAATTTTGAATTTATGTTTTAAATTTGAAATTAGGTTTTAAATTTTAAAATTAAGTTAAGTAACATTACGTTTAAATTTTGAAAGGTAAAGTTAAGTTTAAATTGTAAATTTATGTTTTAAAAAATTAAATTAAGTTAATCATTTAAGTTAGAATTTTAATAAGGTGAAATTTTAAATTAGATTTATTAAATTAAATGTTAAATTGATTAGATGTGTGGAGTCTATTGAGTTGAACTAATCCTTTTTAACTTCTGAACATCTCACTTAATTCTAAATGACAAAACAAGGAAACTTTATCTATTTTGTGAGATGTATAAAATTTTATCTTTAAATTAAATTTGAAAACTAAGATTTGATTGAACCTTGAGTTAGATTCAAGTTTAACAAGTACTAAATTGAAAATGCATTTCATTAATTGACTTTCAGGTCTTGACGAGACATAGGAGTCTTCTTGGATAATAGAGAAATAACCCTTTCTTACACAAAGCCTTTTAAAAAAATTATATTTTCAAATTACTCTTTGAGAAATCTTGGTCTAACTAGTTAAGGATGATACGAGGTAGCTACGACTAGTTCCACCGGGTTAAAAAGACCAAATAGGGTACGCCTTTCCTTACCTTGAATTAAAATAAGATTTGACAAGTAGTAAAATTTTATCTTTAAATTAAATTTGAAAACTAAGATTTGATTGAACCTTGAGTTAGATTCATGTTTAACAAGTAGTAAATTGAAAATGCATTTCATTAATTGACTTTCATGTCTTGACGAGACATAGGGGCCTTCTTGGATAATGGAGAAATAACTCTTTCCTAGACAAAGCCTTTTAAAGAAATTATATTTTCAAATTACTCTTTGAGAAAGCTTGGTCTAACTAGTTAAGGATGAGACGAGGCAGCTACGACTAGTTCCACCGGGCTAAAAAGATCAAATAGGGTACATCTTACCTTATCGGACTCCTTAGACAGGCTTTCCTAACGTACTATCAGCTAGCCCCACCCTAATACTAGGTTGTGTAAGTTTCAATCAAGTCAGGTTCTTATCTAACTGTTTCTATTCCTAAGCATGACAATTTTGCATGAAAAAATAAATAAACAAACATTGAAGCAATTTTTATGTTGGTGCCGGAAGCACCAAAGTCAAACTTGTGTTTTGATAATGGCAAAGGGTTCAGAAGTTAAGGTGTTGTTGTGATCTAACAAGCTTACTAAGTGTGCAGGAAAGTCCTAGGTACACTAGGCAAAAAGTCCTGGCAAAGGGCTGGGTATGAAGACCTGACCGGAAGTTGGGCACTAAGACATGGCCGGGGACTGGGCACCGAAGACCTGGTGAGTGAAGCTGGGCAAAAGTCCAACCGGTGGAGCCGGTTGGCAAAGTGGTAAATTCTCCCGAGAGGAGTAGGTGAGGATGCGTTACCCAGAGGAGGGAACATTAGGCGTCGGTTCGACCTAAGGTTCCATTTGGGAGACCCAAAGTCAAAACCAAGACAGCTTAGGTTGTAAATAATGGCTAACATACTTGCTTCTTATGTTTTGGACCTAACCTTGGTTGCAGGGAACGAAGGAACGGGGTCTCTGCAGCTCAGGTGCCTCTATGGAGTGAGGCGCCTCACTGGGCTAGGTGCCCGTATGGATACGGGCGCCTCAGTTCAAGGCAAAAACAAAATCATCGAAGCAAACTGCCACGAAGCCTTTGGACCAAGTCAGCTCAGGCGCCTCAATGAAGGGGATAAGTGCTGACCGAGCCTGTGGATTGGAGTTCGCGCAAGAGAGGCCACGTGTCAGGCGTCCCCATCAATACAGGCGCCCCTATGGCTGCTATAAATAGGGGTTCACCCCTAAGGCTTCAAAAAATCTCGCTCACATCGCTCCAAACACTTTCATTCAAGCGTTACGCTCCGACAAGCTCTGACTTCGCGATTCCAGTGCCAACGACGACCCTCTGCTCCGAATTTCCATCCACCTCGTGCGTCAGTAAAATTTAAAATATGAAAAGTGTTGTACTTTGAATTTCAATTCTATATCTGTACTCAAACTTGTAAAAGATTTTCCGAATATAGAATTGCCTAATGTAAACGGTCAAGGACCGTGGGCCTTGGAGTAGGAGCCGACCGCGACTCCGAACCAAGTAAAATAACTTGTGTTAGTGATTGTTTTCTTATTTTCCGCTGCGTAATCGCTCTACTTTCCAAAAATTTTAAGATCGATATTCACTCCCCTCTATCGATTTTCTCCGATCCAACAAGTGGTAATAGAGCGGGTGGCTCAAACTTGGTGCAACCACCAGTTTGAGAGTTTTTTTTTCGGATTTACGAAATTTTTAATTTTTTTCCGAATCTTTCTCGTTAATCGAGGTTGGTGCAACACCACTCGATTTTTTCTTTCGTTATTATATTTTCTTCCCGCACTACTAATTCAAGACTCAGTCTTGGAACAAGTTTTTGTTTTTAATTTTTTTTCAGTTACAATTCAAATGGCCATGCAAGAGGGATTCAGCACTGTCAGACCTCCTCTTTTCAGTGGAGAAGATTTCTCCTACTGGAAAAGCAGGATGGTCCACCTAAAAACATAGGTGGACATGTGGATAATCATCCAATCTGGGCTGGAGATTCCCAAGAACACAAAAGGAGTGGCACAACATTATACTGAATGGGGCGCCTCGCTGAAGAAGAAAATCGAGGCTGATGCAAAGGCAACCCAGACTTTGCAATGCAGTTTGACCAAGGAGGAGCTGAACCGGGTGGGACCCTTCAACAGCGCCAAAGAGCTTTGGAACAAGCTGATCGAGCTGCACGAAGGCACTTCCGACACCAGAATCAGCAAAAGAGATCTGTTGCTAAACAGACTCTACTCAATCAAGATGAACGAAGGAGAATCAGCAGCACAGCTCCACGCCAGAATCCAGGAGCTGATGAATGGGCTGCATACGATAGGTCACAAGGTCGAGAACCATGACCTAATCAGGTATACACTAAACGCGTTCCCAAGAAACACACTGTGGGCATCCATGGTAGATGCCTACAAAGTTTCCAGGGACCTTTCTAAAATTAAATTAGATGAACTTTTCTCTGAATTAGAACTGCATGAACAAACTAACGCCACTTTGGTCGAGAAGAGTATTACTTTCATTGCAGGAAAACCTCAAGTAAAAGTCCCCAAGAAAAAGACTCTACCGGCACCCGAGTCTAACTCAGACTCTGATTCAGAAGATAGCGAAGGCGATCGACCCAAATTGGTTCGGCTAGCTCGGGACTACTACAAGGAGCTAAAGTATAAAACAAACAAGAAGAAAACAAGCCGAAGAAAGGAAGATCCATCAGAACCTTCAACAAGCTCGAAGAGCAAGCCCAACGTTACATGCTATGAGTGCAATAAAAAGGGACATTACAAGTCAGAGTGCCCCAATCTGAAGGAAACAAAAAAGGCGCCAAGAAAGAAGGCTCTCCAAGCCACTTGGGATGAATCCTCTTCCGAAGAAGAAGAAGAAGTCCCGCACGCAAATTTTCTCACTCTAACCGCTTCAAAAGACGTCAACACCGGATCGGAATCGGAACCAGACCACGGAAGGCTCACAATTTCGGAGAACGGGCAAATCACGGTAAAAGGTTATTCTGAATATGAACTATCTAAATTAATCTCTTACTTGTCTTGTAACTTAGCGAAATCTAAAACCCGGGTTGAGTCCCTCCAACAGGAAGTAAAACGCCTGAAAGGGGAAGCCGACTCAAGGTCCTTGGCTGAGCAAATTCAAGAAGGAAACTCCACTCAAGATCAAAAGCTTGAGGAAGAGAATTCCTCCTTGAAAACTCAAGTCAAGGAGCTCAGAGTGGCCCTAGAACGATTCACTTCGGGTTCCAAGGGTCTTGACATGATCCTTAGAATGCAGAAGTCTGTTCTTACCCGATCTGGATTAGGGTATCGAACTAAGTCTAGGCAACGTTCTTATTATGCTGTATTGAACCAACCTAGAACACAAGTCCAAGCATGGGTCCCCAAGCTCTGTTTGAACAAGCAAGCTGGACCAAACCAGTATTGGATCCCCAAGGACAAGATTCACATCTTGCCTAAGCATTATCGAGGCTATAGTCCAGGAGGAGCCAATATAAAAACCATATTCATAATTAGATAATTTTTTAATGATTTTTTTATTGCATGCTTGGTTGTTTATTTTTGCAATTTTTAATTATCATGCTTAGATTTAGGACTGGTTAGTTTAAGGACAAGACGATTTATTTGAAACTTGCACAACCTAGTATTGGGTGAAGGTGAGATGACAGTATGTTAGGGAAGCCCCTCTAATAAGGTCATGTATACTCTACTTGGTCTGTTTAGTCTAGTGGAACTAGCCGAAGCTACCGATCCAAGACTCAAACTAGTTAGACCAAAATCTTTCAAGAAGTAACTTGAAGATGAATTTTCAATAAAGGGTTTTGTCAAGGAAAGGGTTGATGTTCCAATAAGGCTACGGCCAAAGAAGACCTAGTGCCTCGTCAAGACGTGGAAGCCAATTATTGAAAATCAAATTCACTTTACTACTTGTTAAATTTGAATCTAACACAAATTTTAATTAATCTTAGATTCAACACAATTTTTCAAAATAAACTTACACTTTATAAATTTTTTTTTCAAAATTAATTAAAATTTTTAATTAACCATGCTTTTAAATTAAAATCTTTATTTCTGTTAAAATCTGTCTCACAAAACCCATAAGGTTAACGTGGTTGATAACACTAGACTGGGTGAGATGGCTAGGACCTAATAATGTAATACAACTCATTATCCATTTAAAATTTAACTCAAATTCTTTTCAGATTGTGTTCAGAACTAATTCAGTCGGTTTTGTACTTTTTCAAATCAAAACTTTGAATCTTACTTAATATGCTTAAAAATGACTCATCTTAAATGCAATTTAGAACTTAATTGACTTAGATATTGATTGGTCAAAAAGAGTCAAGCTTGGTCAACATAGTCAACCTTGGTCAACGGTCAAGTCAAGGTCAACCCGGGCGCCCGAGACCTCACGGGCGCCTGAAGCCTTTATCTCCGCCCAAGGCAGTCAGACCTGCCAAAAAGCAGCTGACAGTCCTGATTCATACGCCCGGGACCATACGGACGCCCCCATGAACACGGGCGCCCGTATAAGCCTTATATAAGGCCATCAATCCTTCTCCATTTCCTACACCAAACGAATTCCTCCTTCACTTCTCTTCCTTCCAAGGTGCCCGAAAGTCCTTCTCGTCGCCTCGAACGCCCTACTTCAACAATGCCTCCCCGGTACCATTTTAATTATGCATTTATAATTAATTTTTCGATTATTTCGCTTCTTAAATGCATAATTTTTCTTATTCGTTTAGAAAATATCGCGTTACCCAATCGAACCCCGGGGCCGAACCTAGCCCAGACCCTAGGTTCCCAAACTTAGAATTATTTAATAAATTTGCTCAGGCTACCTACAAACATATTAAAACCAGTTTCTTAAATAGATAATTCTTTACCAAGTCCTGTCCAACAGCTATGGACGCTATTAATTTCTATTAACTTGACCAGCTTATCTTCTGCACCCATCCAGTGAACACGCCCTTGTGTGTAGAATTTTACAACAACCTGGTCAAACAAGAAGACCTTTGCTACTCCTCTACTGTACAGGGGATATGCCTCTGACCATCTCACCTGCCTTGCTTACTAGGTTCCTTGGACTACGACCTTCCCAGTCCACATTTTGTTGTTACCCTTCGAGAGACCCTCCATTTGCTCCTCCCTATTCGCACATTGATCTGGACACTCTTTACTCGTACTTCTACAGAGATGCGCGAAACCCGTTGGTGCAACGGTTTCAGTCCGTAGATCTCCGGGTCCAGGACTACACTCTCTACAGAGTTCTGGTTCGTTGCATTCTCCCCTTGACTACTCGAGATGTCGCGACCATGCGACCCTTCTATACCTTTCTTCTGTACGCTATGATCCATCATCTGGACATAGATATTGGTCTGCACATGTTCCAGACGATTATCTACGTATCCAGCATTTTGACTCAGGGCCGAGTACATACCCCCTACTGTTATATCATCACTTCCCTCCTTCACCACTACGATCACGACATCACCGTTGGGGAGGTCACCCCAATGACCGAGTTTGACGAGATAGGGGCTAGGAAAATTTCACTAGCGGGTATAGATATCTCGGCCACCGGGGTTCTCTCGTGGAGACGACAGAGGGCAGGAGCTCAGATCGACTCAGATGAGGAGGTAGAAGTTGGCGTAGCCGATCTCGCAGCCGAGATCAACGAGCACTTACAGGAGCCTCCTCCACTGACCACCGATCAGCGCCTGGCACTATTACAGACGGAGATGCACAGCCTCAGAGAGGAGATGGATGCCCTACAGAATGAGCACAATGTAAACCAGGGCTACCACACTGAGTACATAGACACACTTCAAGCAGAACATCAGGCAAACAAGGCCCATTACACTGAGTACATGGATACCCTCTGAGCCGATCGTGAGACAAATGAGGCTCGATACAATGAAATGATGTCCATGTTTCGGTCTTGGCAGCCTGGTCCATTCGACCCCCTTGGCCCCTCCTCATAGATCAGAGTGATTCTCCAGCTAGGTGATTGTACCCATACTATTTGACTTGCCCTACCTTATAGGGTTGACATGTGTTTGACTTTACTGGTCAGTGTGTTGATCAGTTGACTTTGCTATCTTATTCACTGGTTACTTACTTATCTGTTGAGTATTTTAACTATTTAGTTATTCACTTCATAATTGAATGTTAGGGTTATGCTTAGTAGAATAGGACGGCTCCATATTTTTCCAAAAATTGTTTTATTTTTTTAAAAATCATTTCTTTTATCAAGTTTTTTAAATTTAAAATAATTTTCCGACTTAATTTTATTTCAAAAACTACCCCCTTCAAAACTAGGGCTTTTTCGCAAATGGACTTAGCTTAGGCCCTAACCCCAGAACTGCATGCACCTATAGATCTAGAAGTCAGCATCTCACAAGCATCTTAGGGTACTTCTGATTGATAACCTAGACTGGGTTGTGATGCTTAGGTCTATGCCTTGATTCAAGATGCTTTAAGTCAGTGCATCTGCAGTAATTGGGGCAATAAATACAAGTTGAATAGCAATCAGGTTAAGTGTCAAGCTTAGAAAATCTAACTTGATCAGATCACTTAACTTGACTAACCCTAGCGAAAGTTATTGTTTATGACAGTTAGTAAGTAGCTAAATGGGTTAGACAGGACCCAAACAAGAACGGTTTAATTTGGTTTGGTCCAGTTTATGCTTAAAGTTATTAGAGTTGGTTCAATACAGAATTTTTTTTTACTAGCTCTAATTTACTTGCTATAATAAGTATCAATTTATTTTTTTTTGATATATGGCAAAGGGGGAGAGAAAGGAAAGGAGAAATTTTTTTCAAAATTTTTATATCTCTTTTTCAAAAAGTAAAGTAAATAACAAAAGTGCTTTTCAAATCTAAGCATTTCAAAACTAAGTATTTCTAAGTATTTTCTAAAGCACCTCAAAATTTTCTAAGTACTTAAATAGTTCTAAGTGAAAATCTATTTCTCTAAGTGTTTTTTGCACAAAGTATGTTCAGGAAAATTCTTCTAAGTATGAAAAACATGCAAAAACTTTTGGAAAATTTTTCTAATTATGAAAAACTTGCAAAAACTTTTTGAAAAATTTTCTAAGTGTGAAAAACTTAGAAGGTTTACAAAAGCACTTAGAAGGTTTACAAAAACCCACATATCTTTGAAAAACTCAGGGGGAGAATATTCGTTTCAGGGGGAGAAAACTAATTTTTTTATTTTGAATTTCGTGCTTGTTAAATATGTTACCTTTTTAACTTAATTTTTTGAACCGTGTTGCCATAAATAAAAAAGGGGGAGATTGTTGGTGCCGGAAGCACCAAAGTCAAACCTGTGTTTTGATAATGGCAAAGGGTTCAGAAGTTAAGGTGTTGTTGTGATCTAACAAACTTACTAAATGTGCAGGAAAGCCCTAGGTGCACTAGGCAAGAAGTCCTGGCAAAGGGTTGGGCACAAAGACCTGACCGAAAGTTGGGCAAGAAGTCCTTGCAAAGGGCTGGGCACAAAGACCTGACCGGAAGTTGGGCACTAAGACCTGGTCGAGGACTAGCCACCGAAGACCTGATGAGTAAAGCTGGGCAAAAGTCCAACCGGAGGAGCCAGTTGGCAAAGAGGTAAATTCTCCCGAGAGGAGTAGGTGAGGACGCGTTCCCAGGAGGAGGGAACATTAGGCGTCGGTTCGACCTAGGGTTCCATTTGGGAGACCCAAAGTCAAAACCAAGACAGCTTAGGCTGTAAATAATGGCTAACATACTTGCTTCTTATGTTTTGGACCTAACCTTGGTTGCAGGGAACGAAGGAACGGGGTCTCTGCAGCTCAGACGCCTCTATGGAGTGAGGCGCCTCACTGGGCTAGGCGCCCGTATGGATACGGGCGCCCCAATTCAAGGCAAAAACAAAACCATCAAAGCAAACTGCCACGAAGCCTCTGGACCAAGTCAGCTCAGGCGCCTGTGTTAACACAGGCGCCCCCATCAGCTCAGGCGCCTCAATGAAGGGGATAAGCGCTGACCGAGCCTACGGATTGGAGTTCGCGCAGGAGATGCCACATGTCAGGCACCCCCATCAATACAGGCGCCCCTATGGCTGCTATAAATAGGGGTTCACCCCTAAGGCTTCAAAAAATCTTGCTGACATCGCTCCAAACACTTTCATTCAAGCGCTACGCTCCGACAAGCTCCGACTTCGCGATTCCAGCGTCGACGATGACCCTCTGCTCCGAATTTCCATCCACCTCGGGCATCGGTAAAATTTAAATTATGAAAAGTGTTGTACTTTGAATTTCAATTCTATATCTGTACTCGAACTTGTAAAAGATTTTGCGAATATAGAATTGCCGAACGTAAAATGTCAAGGACCGTGGGCCTTGGAGTAGGAGCCAACCGCGACTCCGAACCAAGTAAAATAATTTGTGTTAGCGCTTGTTTTCTTATTTTCCGCTGCGTAATCACTCTACTTTCCAAAAATTTTAAGATCGATATTCACCCCCCCCCCCTCTATCGATTTTCTCCGATCCAACATTTTACACATATACATAGAAATCATCTAATTATAAAATAGTTTTTCTATTGGCTCCCCCTGGACTAAAGCCTCGATATGGACTATCTAGGAAATAAATTTTATCCTTGGGGATCCAATAGTGATTTAGTCCTGCTTGATTTGTCAAGCTAAGTTTAGGGACCCATGCTCTCGGGTGCTAGTACGGTTCAAAATCGAATAATATGATCTATACCGTGAGTTGGTTTTATATCCAAGTCCGGATCAGTTAAGAATGACCTTCTGTTTTCTAAGAATCATGTCAAGATTCTTGGAACCCGAAGTGAATTGCTCTAGGGCAACTCTAAGTTCTTTGACTTGAGTTTTCAGGGAGGAATTCTCTTCCTCAAGTTGTTGAACTTGAATTGAGGTTCCTTCCTAAACAGTCTCAGTCAAGGGACTTGAGTTAGCCACCTCCTTAAGGGCTTTTACCTCCTTTTAGAGGGACTTAACCCGAACCTTGGATTTGACCAACTTACGTGATAGATAGGATATGAAATCATATAAGTCAGATTCAGGAAACCTCTTACAGTGAGTTGACCATTTTCTGACATAGAGATTGTTCCGGTCCTGTGGCTTTCCTCCGGCTCTTCTTCAGATTCGCACTCAACCCCTTTTATAATACTTACTCATGCACCTCAATGGCCATTCAGGCGCCCCCATTGCAGCGTATCGGGCGGAAACTCTATCTGCTGCCCGGTCAAATTCTATCCTGGCTAGGAACCTGAGTCCCTTTCAGGCACCTGAGTGCTGACGTGAATCCTCCACTCAGCACTGGCCACGATAGCCAGGAATCTGACTGTTGCACTAGCTCAGCCGCCGTCTGCCAGCTCTCAGGCTCCTGAGTCCCATTCAGGCGCCCTAGTCAAGCTACTTTCTCCTTTTAGCTGCAACATGGGTTCGTTACATACATCTAATAATATATAATGAAAGCATATATGAATCACAGCCAGTGCTGTCTTGGTCCTAACTTTCAGGTTTCACTCGAAACCCTAGGTCGGACCTATGCCTACTATTCCCTCACCGGGGAACGCGTCTTCACCTACTCCTCCCAGGAGAGTTTACCTGTTGCCACCCAGAATCTCCGATTGGACTTTTGCTCGGGCTCTGAGAATCCGAAACACGACGCCGTTTGACCTTGACCTATCTCGACTCCTGTCTGCGATCTCCGCTTGGCAAAGTCTTCTGCTCGATCCCCCGGACCAAGTCTTCATGTTCGGCTTCACTTGCCAAGTCTTCATTTCTTGATCCCTGACCAGGACTTTATGCTCAACCCTGCAGGTCAAGACTTCTTGCCTAGCTTACCTAAGACCTTCTTGCAATATCCACAAATCCATTAGTACAACATACTAGCTTAACTTGAACCCTTTGCCACTTATCAATACAAGGTTCGATCTGGTGCTTCCGGCACCAACAGACTCTTCTAGTAGCTGAAATCTTCTCCCGAGAAGAGAGGAGGGCGAGCAGCGCTGTATCCTTCTTGTTGGACCATCGAGATAGAAAAATTCTGCAAAGAAAATAGAAACAACAAAACATGTCTCAAGACTTGGTCTTGGATTAGTAGTGCGGGAAGAAATATAAGAAAAAGAAATTTCGAGTAGTATTGCACCAACTCTGAGAATCAAAAAATTTACGAGCAAAAAGAAATAAAAAAATATCAGAAATAGGCAAGAATACCTTTTCTGATTAATTCGAAAAATAGCTCAATTGGTGGTTTCACCGAAATTGAGCAACCCACTCTGATACTACTTGTGGGATCGATGATATCGATAGGGGGGGTGAGTATTGATTCAAAAAATTTGGATTTAAGTCGTGAGTAAACACAGTGAAAATAAACGAACTCAAGTCAAACCAATGCTAACAGCTTTGTTTTTACTTGGTTCGGCGTTTATGACGCCTCCTTCACCAAGGCCCACAGTCCTTAACCATTTTCGTTGGTCAATTCTATAAGTTCAGAAAGGATGTTACAGATATGTAATTTGAAGTACAGAATAAAAAGCAAATTATACCGACAACACTTGACTAAAAATGAATAGGAGGCATTTTGTTATCGAAGCAGCGTGTCATTGATCTCAGACTATTTCGGCGCAGTAAACTTGAGCACAGAAAGTGTGGAAATTCATGTGGAATGATGGAGCTCGAAACCCCTTATATACAAGCACTCAGGTGCCCGAGTGCCCAGAGGGGCGCCCCATGTCACCGATCTGGCAGTGTCGTGATCCGCTGATAAAGTCCAAACTTTATCCTTCTCGAGCGCCTGAGTGCTTTGGGGCGCCTGAGTACTGACATGTCACATCCAATCAATAGCCGCCAACTCAGCCTCACCCGGTTGAGATTTTCACACTGGGGCATCCGAGACCTCTCGGGCGCCTAGCCTCATGGGCGCCCGAGACCTCTCGGGTGCCCCGGAAGTTGTTGATGTCCAAATATTCAACTGCAACACAAGGTTAGTGTGAAATAAAAATAATATGTAAAATATATAAAATGAAATGCATGTTCAACAGTCGAAGCTGTATAATCCTGACTTTGGATCTCGAAATGAAGTCCTAGGTTGGACCAACGCCTACTGTTCCATCTTTCAAGGAACGCATCCTCACCTACTCCACTATAGAAAAGTTATCTTTTGCCAACCAACACCTCTGGTTGGACTTTTGCTTGGCCTACTAAGCTTCTGGATCTCGAGACATCCGTATCTCGACCTGTCCCTACTTCTATCCATTGTCCTCGCTTGGCTAAGACTTCTACCTGAACCTCCAGATCAGGTCTTCGGTGCCCAACCCCTAGTCAGGTCTTCATGCCCAGTCTTCCGAACCAGGTCTTCATGGCCAACTCTCGGTCAGGTCTTTGGTACCCAGCCCTCGGCCAGGACTTCATGCCCAATTCCTCGAACCAGGTCTTCGTGCTCAACCCTCGGTCAGGTCTTCGTGCCCAATCCTCGACCAGAACTTCGTGCTCAACTCAGCAGGTCAAGACTTTGTGCCTAGGTAAACTAGGACTTTCCTGCACACTGAGTAAAACATGTTAGATCACAAAATATACTTAACTTTGAACTCTTTGCCATTATCAAAATCAGGTATGATTTGGTGCTTACAACACCAACAGAGTCCTCTATCTTGGCCACTAATTGGTGCTGGATTTGGCAGGAGAGCACGATTCTGGTTGAACTCAGGTGAGGAGTTAGGAGTTTGATACTGTCATTAGATGGAATTTTTGATAGCATACTTAGATTTGTATATCTTGTTGCAGTGCCGTGGGTTTAGGTTTGTATCGGTTTTGCTGTAATTTTCTTGACATGTCGAGAGTTCACTATTAGATAGGTTTATTGTGCCATGGGTTGCGATTCCTTGAATTCCATGATTATGTTGTTGATTATCAGCGAGCTAGACTGAGATGGACTAGAAATTGGGTTGTATATTGGTGATGTAATCCTGTTTGCCCTGTCCTTGAATCGCCATGAGTTTCCCCTATTGCATTGAGATCTGTCATGGGTAATGGGGTTGTTTTGGGTCTGTGTTAATGTGTGTTGTTTCTGTCGTGAGTTTCTCATGGTCTTGGCATCTAATTTGATTAATCAAGATAAAATGTGGGTTGTAAGAAGTCTCAGCATCAAAGTCAAATACTAAGTCTTCTAGGTGAAAACAGTTGGAAAGCTCTGTCTAGGATTGTGATTGCCTTAATGATGTCGAAGTGACTTAGCACAACCTGAGAGTTTACTCAAGGATGCTTACTTGGGGGACTAAAAGCTAAACCTAAACTAAATACAAGTTGAAACTACTCCTGATAATCAATAACATTTCATCTTACAAAACTATAGGGTTACCTTGTTTGAAAACCCCTGGGTGAGATGAAAACTAACCAAACTTAAACCAAACCAAAACAAAACCAAAACATAAACCAAACTAAAATAAAACCAAAACAAAACCAAACATAAACCAGACTAAAATAAAACCAAACTAAAACAAAACCAAACTCAAACCAAACTCAGTCTAAACCAAAACCAAACCAAACTTAATCAAAACCAAAACCAAACTCAAACCAAACTCAGACTAAACCAAAACCAAACTCAAACCAAACTCAGACTAAACCAAAACCAAACCAAACTCAATCGAAACCAAAACCAAACCAAACTTAAACCAAAACCAAATTCAAAATAAACCAAAACCAAACCTAAAATCAAAATAAACTCAAACACAAACCAAACTAAATCAAAATCACATAAAAAACTTATACTCAAAATTATTTTTCAAATTTTATTTTTAAACTTAAAAATTATTTTTTAAAACTTACTTTTAAACTTACAAATTATTTTTGAAAATTTATTTTTAAACTTAAAAATTATTTTTTAAAACTTACTTTTAAACTTAAAATTATTTTTTAAAACTTACTTTTAAACTTAAAAATTATTTTAAAACTAACCTTTAAACTTAAAAAAAAAATTAAACTTATTTTTAAACTTAAAATTTATTTTTAAAACTTATGTTTAAAATTAAAAATCATTTTAAAACTTATTAAAACCTATTTAACAATAATCTCACACAAATTACTTGTACCTTACTTGATAACTTAGAACTAGTGAGATGAACTAGAATTAATTTTAAAATAATTCAACTTTTAATCGGTCGATTGAAAATTATAATCGGTCGATTGAACCTAACTTATCGGTCGACTAATAAACTTCATTAGTCGACCGAGAATCTTGAAAACCAACACCAGCAGTGAGAAAATTGCTGAATAGTTATGTTTTCAATTAGCTGATAGATCCTTTTCGGTTGACAGATCACTGTCAGCAACGCAAAAGTCATCGATAATTAATTATTCAGTCGACTAATAAAACCTGTTAGTCGACTAAAAACCAGACACACTTACACGTTGGCATGGTAAAATATTCAATTTATCTGTTGACTAATAACCTATCAGTCGACTGATAACCAACTAGAATCATCTGATTGGTCAAAAACTTCAGAATTCAATTTATCAATTGACTGATTAAACTGATAAGTTGACCGATCGAGTAGTATAAAACCCTTCATCAGCCTAAATTGAAATCTTCACCCAGAATCCAATCTCTTCTCTTCATAAACCCTCTCAAGCATCTCCCTTTCTCTACCATGAAATACAAGTCTTCGAATCATGCCTCGATAACTATCTAACCCATCCCTTTCAAATATTTAAATATCTGCAAATTATTTACTTTATCTTTTATCTATATTTTAGTGAAAAATCTCATAAGACTGCCCAAAAGGAGGCTAGCTCCTTATTTCCAAGCCAAGACCCTAGGTTATCCTCTGAGGACCTAAACCAATCATTTCCTAACAAAAAATTTCTGGTCATACCAACTCGATGTGTTGACTTACTCTTTTACTAGACCTACTATCCTGAGGCTATTGATATTATACAATACTACTCATTGGACAATCTAACATGTTGCAAACATGCTCATAATATCACTTTATGCACTAAATTTTATCATAACCTTTGTGAAATTGATGCATACCACTTTAAAATTGAGTTGCATATAAAGACATATTGTTTGACTTCGTTACGTTTTCTCGATTCTTATGCATATGACCATCACCCAATAAGATCTTCCTTTTTCCAAATTTTTTAGAAACACTATCCGAGCCCTTTGATCATCTGACTCTTGAAATCATGTATGTTGACTTCTTCGAGGGCCCACACCCAAAGAAGATGTCATCAGTTCCTCTGAGTCCTAAGGACAATGCACTATTCAAGATTGTAATTTCTTGTGTTCACCCTATGGCATCACATGATTTAGCTATACTACGTCCAATCCACCTTTTCTTGATGTATGCTCTGAAACATCAACTAGACTTTGACTTAGACTATTGGGTCTTTAAGTCTATCATCTACTGCTTAGGTATGTTACCTCACTAAAGGTACATATGGTTCATTGCCACATCTTGACTGCATTCATAGTCTCATTAGGAATCGGTGTTGGCAGAGGTTGCCTAGTAGAGTTGTCTAACTTTGACATAGTAGGCATTCATTAGTTGTCCTTGGCTGGGATTAAGGCTACCTCTGAGGGTCTTGCCTAGAAGCGCAGTCATCTATGCTATGTTCCATTGATAGGAGATAGAGCCCACGAGGATGAACCAGTTATTGCAACACTTCAAATTCCACTGAACCAAGAGCTCGTAGCACTCACTCCCCTGTTTGATGCAGCACATGGTGCCTTTTCTTCAGCCCCTCCACCGATTGGTGACTCCTATAGTCAATTTTGCGATGACATGTTAGGTCGTTTGATTCCCTTTAGACGATAATTCAGGATCAGTATACCTCGTTCCACGGACAACTTACAGATTTTCGTCAGGAGATGATCACCTGGATGTATCATATTGAGCAAGAGCAGCATACCATATTTGACTTCTTTCGCTCTTCCCACATCTCACCTCCTAATGCTTGACTATATTTGGTATGTATTTGAAAACTTTGACTACTTAGTTTCTATAGCTTAACTAAAACTTGGTGCTTGAGACATTGGCTTTATGCCCTACCTATTAGATATTCAGTACTATCAGATTCTTTTACATGCTTTATAGAATAGGTTTTTATCTGTATATTTGATTTTTGAAATTTTAGATTTCAAAATTTACTTATACTATTGTAAAATTTCCAAAACTTAGGTTTTTTCAAAATTTAAATTGGAACTAGTCTAGACTTTACCGTAGTATGCATGCACCTATAGTTTTAGGAAGCCAACATCTCACTGTTAGTAGGAGCCCTAGAGCTAATTATGTGATGATTGACTAGGGACTTTTATATCATATTCTATTATTAATAAAGACAAAGTTTGGTTATTATACATACTTTATATTTGTGTCAAATAACTAAATATAATAATATCATTGGATATTAGATTCTTATCTACATCATATCGATTGGTTGAATCGATAGTGAGATGATGTAGAGAACACTACACTAAACCATTCCTAGTCAAGCATTAATATTCAGGGGCAATATTAATGCATGGAGACTAGCATGTAGGTCAATTGATGACTTGAGCTCATAAGTCATGGATATGTGATATCAAGTTGACATATGGGTATACATTAAAGAATGTGTACTGAATTGATCCGCCATGAAAAAGTTTCATAGATTGTCATATTTGTTGGGGCAATCGGCCCAAATATGATCTGGAGGATCATGAGTTTTGATATGTGTGTCAATATGATTAAGTTAGGGGTTGTTGTTGGACTAATATGTGTATGTGAGTGTGCAGGTTTGCTAGTACACATAGACTTGGTTGGATGTCTTCAGGTGAAGGGTGGCATAGAGGCAAGCCGTGCACTTACGTGCGCATCCGAGGGACCATGGACAAAGCAGGTACGATGAGCCGAGGGGAGCGGACTTCGAGGTGTACGTGAAGGATAGCATGGAGGCAAGCTGGAGGCTTGCGTGCGCATCTGAGGGACGAGGGCCAAAGTCAAAGAGGGCTCGAAGGCGACAGATCGAGGCTGCTAAAGCAGAGACGATGAGCTGAGGGACGCGGACTTCGAGGCATGCATGAAAGATGGCATGGAGGCAAGCCGAGGGCTTGCGTGCGCATCTGAGGGACGGGAGCCGAAGATGAAGAGGGCGTGAAGGCAACAAATCGAAACTGCTAATTGAAGAGTCAACCAGGTCGTGAGGCTCCGAGTGTGAGTATTTGTACTCAAGAACTAAGCTAGGAGGGTTCGAGTGCGGAGAGAAATGTACTCGGGAAGGGTAACCCTAGGCTTAGGGAAGGACCAGTCGACTGCCCCAGCGGCAGTCGACTGGTGATGGCTGGAGATTCAAACATTGGGCTTGCAACATTCGAATCTGAGTGGGGGGCAGTCGACTAGTAGCGGTCATTTCAGACTCGGGCTCTATTTAAGGGAGCTCGTTTCAGACCTGGGAGAAGCAACCTATATCCTTGGGATTAGAATCTATAGAGATAGATCAAAACGGTTGCATGGTCTTTCGCAGTCTACATATATAGACTGAGTGCTAGAAAGGTTTAGCATGTCGGAATCCAAGAAAGGTTACCTTCCCATCAGGCATGGGATCAACCTTTCGAAGTCTATGTGTCCGCGCACAGAAGATGAGAGGATTTGCATGAATAAGATTCCTTATTAATCCGCGATAGGATCTATCATGTATGCTATGTTATGTACTAGGCCTGATGTATCGTATGCTCTGAGCGTCACAAGCAGATACCAGTCTGATCTAGGAATAGATCATTGGGCGGCTGTCAAGACAATCCTCAAGTACTTAAGAAACACTAAGGATGTGTTCCTAATATATGGAGAAGGTGATATGGTAATACGTGGGTATACAGATGCCAGTTTCCAGACAGATAAGGATGACTCCAAATCTCAGTCCGGATACGTATTTATTTTGAATGGAGGCACAATAAGTTGAAAGAGTTTCAAGCAAGACACCGTAGCGGATTCTACCACGGAAGCGGAATATATTGCAGCTTCGGAAGCAGCAAAGGAAGCAGTCTGGATCAAAAAGTTTGTCTCAGAACTTGGTGTGGTTCCAACCATTGATGAAGCAATACCGGTTTACTGCGACAATAATGGAGCTATTGCACAAACAAAGGAACCAAGGTCTCATCAGCGATCCAAACATGTGCTTCGCCGCTATCATTTGATTAGAGAGATTATAAGTAGGAATGATATACAAATTGAGAAAATTCTCACTGAAAGGAATTTAGCGGATCCTTTAACTAAGGTCTTGCCTCAAAGCAAGTTTGAGGGTCATGTTAGAGCCTGTGGTATTGGGTACGGTAGCGATTGGCATTAAACCAAGTGGGAGTTTGTTAGTGATATGAGAGAAGTGTCCTAAGACAATCGCCTTATGATTGTAATCATTTATTCTAATAAATGAATATTCACTATTTGAGTATACATGTTTGTGTATTTGATTGAGATCTTAAACTCATTTACTGAATGTCCGCAATACAATTCACAGCATGAGAGAATTTGTGATGAATTCACAACTAGTGATTATCTCTACATGTGCAATTGTGAAGTATTGAAATTGTCCCTAGTCGATGAATTGATAAATACGGACATTATCAATTCTGTTGAGACTAGCATGGGTTATTCTCTAATCAGCTGATTCTCACTGGCTGGTGACATTGAGATGTCTGGAGATAAACATGAATGCTAGTTAAGGGAACTAGTTTATTGGAGTAACTGGCTGTAAAACTTCATATGGTAGTCTACATATAGATATGTCAGTGAAGTTCTTACTGCAGCTTAAGTGCGATGTTCCTTTGACTTGCGGTGTTCAAGTCATCTTGGTCATGGAGACTTATACTTTGACATCTTAAGCAAACATCTCCAAGGAGGTGTGGACCCAGGATGATTGGGTATAAGCCGAAGTGCCCGAAGATGTTTGAATAGCCTACAAAGGATTCACCACTCCTTGCGAGGAGATGTATACCCGAGGCCTATCGTCGGATTGTTACTCGAAGCCTCTAGCCAGAGCATGACATGTTCAGAGTATGAATCTCTTAAATACATGAGAGTAAATAGAATCCGTAGGACGAGAAAACGTTACTTGGGCTAGGTGTGACGTAGTCAGCCTAGTGGGGACTGACACACATAGACCATGTCCTGAACCAAGTGGGTATAAGATGGTGAAGGGAATGGGGCACGATTCATTATAGCTGCTGAAGGGTTTCAGAATTGTTTCTGAGGTCAACCGTTGATCTTTCGATTAATTGGGGATCATGATGTACTACTAGGTGCCACTCATGATCGTTCTATAATTGATTAATTATAGACGACCAACATAAATCGAAAGCCTATTTAGTCACACGCACTACGAGTAATCCGAGGGATTTAAAACGAGTTTAAAATTAGATTTTCCAATCAAGAGAGATTAAGTTTGGTTGAGCCAAACGATAAGTCGAATCTGAATTTTTCAGAGACGCATCGGAAGCGTAAAATGGCTAAGTCTTTTGAAGACTTAATAGATGAATTAAATAAGTTTAATTCATTGGGGCTTGGCTTGGATGGGCCGGCCAAAGAGGGCCTCCATTCTCTTTGCTTGGCCGGCCACAACAAAGGGAGAGAACCAAGTTTTTGGTTCAATTTATAAAATAAACCAAGTGTTGGTTGTTTTATAAAATTATGGATGATATAAATTTTTATATAATAAACCAAGGTTTGGTTTATCTTTCATGGAAATTAAAATGAACCATGGATTAGTTTCTTTTATAAAATCAATCATGGATTGATTTACCATGATAAGGAAATTTATTCCATGGGAGAGAAGAGACTTGATTGATTTTTTATCATGAATTAAAATATGATTTTAACCATGATATAAAATCAAACATGGCATGATGGAATAAGTTATTCCATATTTGAGAGGCTTGATGGTTGAGAGGCCACTATATAAAGGACCCAAGGCAAGGCTTGGGTGATAATCAAAGAGATGAAGGCATAGGCTCTCTCCCTCTCTTTCTCTCCTTTTCTTCTCCCCTTCTTGCCGTGCGCCAACCAGCCCCAAGAAGGAGCACCAGCCGGCCGCCCCTGCCCTTTCCCTGCCGACCACCACCTGCTACCGGAGAAGGAAGCTCCGGCCATCTCTTGGCCAGAAGAAGGTGCTGCCGGAATTAGAGTTTGCCGCAAGGATCTTTTTGCCGCAAGCCTCTTCTTTTGCTTCGTCGAAATTTTGATTCAGGTCATCCTTTTGTGGTTAGTCTTCCGACTTCTCTCTTGGTTTTTCTTGTCACGTTCTTGGAGAATCTAGTAGTTCTCGAGAACATGAAACTCGTGGCTTTGCGAAGTCATCCCGAAGATACTCGGTGTGGATGCGAATAGAGGCGGAGCTTCCAAAGGACGCTTATGGATGGATCTCGTCCCTTCCTTCGAGTTACGCGAGGTAATATGTAAATTAGTTTATGTTTCTGCAAAATTTTAAATATATGATCATGTCTACACAAGATACAATTGCTTGCTTAGATGTGTGGTTAAATGATTTAGAGAAATTATTTATGCTAAACTTCCACTACACGTAATTAATTTTGAAATTATGAACCCGCATCCATGTCAACATGCACCCGGTCCCAACATTATCCACCCACAAGGAGCTACGAGATCTAGCCGGAGGTGCTTCGAGGAGTCATCCACTGAAGGATTATGGATCGTCCACCTTACGGACTGTCGTGGAGTAGGAGCATCATCTCCGAACCATGTACATCGGTGTGTCATTTCTATTCGTTAGTTTTTGGTTTTATTTAGTAGTTTCCGCTTGCGTACTAACGATTGTAGGAAGAAAATCGAAAGAAGCTATTCACCCCCCCCCTCTAGCTTGGGGTCATGATCTAACAAGTGGTATTAGAGCCAAGGTCTGCTCTTGTTGAAATAACCGCCAAAAGAGCACAAGCTAGAGGAAAGAATGATGGAAGACAAGTTGGGAGATGATGTCAACACTCCACCTCCTTATGATCATGAAGATTTTGACTATTGGAGGACAAGAATGAAGACTTGGCTTGGAATGGATTGGGAGTGCATGGTGATGCTAGAAGAACCATTCGAGATTCCAAGAGACAAGCATGGGAAAAAAGCTCCGACCTAGATATTGGACTAAGGAGCAACAAGCATAATCTAGGGCAAATGAGAAGGTAATTGATATATTAGTTAATATTTTGCCTAATAATGCTTTGAGTGGTGTAGGTGAGTATAAAAATGCATCTGAGTTGTGGAACAAGTTGGAAGAATGTCGTGAGAACCCTACACAAGCTCAAATAGTGGAAGAGCCCAAAGAAATAAGTTCAATGGTCCAAGAAGACCAAGAAGAAAAAGAGTTGTCAACTTCATCAAGTGAAGAGGCACAATTTGGTGAAAGATCATCCACCTCATCAAGAGAAGAAGAAGAGGTATCAACTTCAAGGATTGAGGGGGAGGAGAGACTCTCATCCATACCGGAGTAAGAAAAAGCTCCAACCTCCACCAAAGCAAAATCAAAGGATCATATCATATGCTTTGGATGCAACAAGAAGGGGCACTACAAGGACAAGTGTCCATTAGGTAAGAATGAGGTAAACCCTAAACCCGGGTCCATTCATTTTAAATCTAACAAGGGTTGTAGGAAAAAGAAAGAAAAGAAGCACATTATGTGCTATACTTGTGGAGAGCTAGGACATTATCATACCCAATGTCCAAGAAAAGGAGAGCTCAAGAAGATGGAGCATTTGAGAAAATGGGAAAAAGAAGACAAGAGGGGAAGCTCACATCAAGGGGGAGCTACAAGGGTAAGGGAGGTAATCCCTAACTTTACATATACTTCCAATGCTTTTATGAATGCTAGAAATAATAATGATTGCTTGCCTATGCATACTTTTGGCTTTAAGTATCATGATAGAAATAAAAATACTATTGCATGCCAAAATACCAAGGAATCCATGGTTCATGATAAGTCTAGGGTGTCTAGACCTAAGGATCAAGGCATCAACCCTAAGAAAAGGAGACACATGCCTAGAAAAATGGGTATATCCAGGAATGATCAAAATGGGCATGGTGATACTAAGGTTAGAAATTTAGAAAAGGAAAATCAAGTTTTGAGGGCAAAGCTTGATAAATTAGAAAAGAACCTAGATAGACTTATTAGAGGGTCCAAGAGATTGAGTGTGATACCGAATGATCAACACATTAGTAATGATAGGTCGGGTCTAGGATATCACTCTAGGAGGTCAAATGATAGTAACAAGTCATATTCAAGGATGCCCTATGATTATGGCAAGGGAAAGGTCAAAAATGGTAATGAAAGGCCATTTAAAGGGGAAAACAAGAATTTGACCAAGAAAAAGATATATAAAGTTAAGAGAGTGATAGGTGAAGGTCAAGAAGCACCGGAGGAACACCGGTGTGGTCTTGCTTTCATAAATGAGTCACCTAGGGAGGTGACTAGGGCTAAGAGCTCAAGGAAGGGTTCAAGAAGTCACAACGGGATCCATGGTCAATGGATCTCAGGAGGATTTCTCCTAGGAGATTAGATGGACTATGGAGTATGCCAAAGGGTTGGAAGACTAGTTTGAGCCTTAATCCTAGGAAATTGGCACACTAAAAGGAGATTTATGGAGGAAAAAATGAGAATGGGATCATATTTGGTAGAAATTGGTGTTTAATGTGTAAACACCATATAACTCAGTGCTAGGAATGTATTATGGTTAGGAATGGGAAGATACATCAAGGAGAGGTCAAAACCAGAACTTTGGGATAAGTTTCAATTACACAATTTAGGTAGTTTTGAATTTCGTGTCAATCTTGGGATCCGGAGTAGATTTGTTTGAAAATATATTTTTCTCAAGTAGACATAGGCTCCACAAACCTCTCCACGAAATTTCAGATTTTTTGGAGGTTTGTAGAATTAGTTATGCATTTCTGAAATTCAGACTGAAAAATTAGAAATTCACAGTTATCAGTCGATTGCCCTTGGGGCAGTCGACTGATCTTACTGATTAGTTTCACAGTCGACTGCCCCTGTGCGGGGTTTTTAAATAGAAAAGGCCACCCGGGGTGGCCAAACCTAGGGTTTTCGGTGCCACCCCCTGCGATATTTCTTCTTCCCCGACCTCTTCTCTTGATCTAAGGCATTTCCCAAGCCCTAAAACACCTCTCTAGCCTCCTCCCATCTCAGATCTACATCTAGGGTTAGTAAAACCTCTTCTCTCAAGTCAATCCTCACCTATTTTCACCATGCAATGAAGGGAGAAACGGTAACTATTTGTGTAATTTATTTCTCACAGTTAGTTCATAGTTTGAAACTAATTTGTTTCTTTGTGCATGGTTTTTCATTGTGTTTCCTCTTTGTGGGGTAATGTGTGGTACATCCATGGGTATGGTTGCATTTTAGGGTTGTCCAAAAGAAAAGAAAAGGTGAGGGATCATCACAACAAGGATAGGTAGATCCAGACGCACCTCGGTTCCGTTCCGAGGAGTGCCGAAAGAGATTTGCAGAAAATGAGTTTGTCTTGATGAATTGTCGGTATCATAACCGGACTTACTTTCGGGAGAATGCTCCTCATATTTCTGAAATGATTACCTACTTCGGTCTAGAACAATTTGTTGGTGCACGAAGCACCTAAGTCAAACCTGGATTTTGATAATGGCAAACGGTTCAGAAGTTAAGGTGTTATTGTGATCTAACAAGCTTACTAAATATGCAAGAAAAGTCCTAGGTACACTAGGCAAGTAGTCCTGGCAAAGGGCTGAGCAAGAAGTCCTGTCAAGGACTGGGCAAGAAGACCTGACCGGAAGTTGGGCAAAGAAGTCCTAGTCGAGGACTGGGCAAGAAGACCTGGCAAAGGGCTGGGCACCGAAGACCTAACCGGAAGTTGGGCAAGAAGTCCTAGTCGCGGACTGGGCACGAAGACCTGGTCAGGTGGATTGGGCAAAAGTCCAACCGGAGGAGTCAGTTGGCAAAAGGTAAACTCTCCTGAGAGGAGTAGGTGAGGGCGCGTTCCCCGTGCGAGGGTACAGTAGGCGTCGGTTCGACCTAGGGTTCCATTTGGGAGACCCAAAGTCAGAACCAAGACAGCTTATGTTGTAAATAATGGCTAACATATTTGCTTCTTGTGTTTTGGAACTAACCTTGGTTGCAGGGAACGAAAGAATGTGTTTCTGCAGCTCAGGCACCTCAAAGGAGTGAGGCGCCCCACTGGGGTTAGGCGCCCGTATGGATACGGGCGCCCCAGTTGAACGCTAAACCAAAGCAAGCGAACCAAAACTACCAGGAAGCCTCTGGACGTACTCAGCTTAGGCGCCCGAGACCATACGGGTGCCCCCATCAGCTCAGGCACCCCAGTGAAGATGGATAAGCGCTGACCGAGCCTGCGGATAAGAGATCGGGCAGGGAAGGCCACGTGTAGGCGCCCCCATCAACACAGGCTCCCCCATGGGTGCTATAAAAGGGGGTTCACCCCCAAGGCTTCGTAGAACATCATTCACAACGCTCCAAGCACTTTCGTTCAAGCGCTACGCTCCGACAACCTCCGACTTCGAGATTCCAGCGCCGACGACGACCCTCTGCTCCGAAATTTGATTCACCTCGGGCGTCGGTAAATTTAACTTACGAAAGTGCTATTAATTCAATTTCCAATTCTATATTTGTACTGTCAAGTTGTAAAAGATTTTCCGAATATAGAATTACCCAAAGTAAACGGTCAAGGACCGTGGGCCTTGGAGTAGGAGCCGACCGCAACTCTGAACCAAGTAAAACCAACCTGTGTTAGCAATTGGTTTACTATTTTTCGTTGCGTATTTTCTCTATTTTTCCAAAAAAATTTTAATCTCGATATTCACCCCCCCCCTCTATCGAGCTTCTACAATCCAACAAGTGGTATCAGAGCGGGTGGCTCAAATTTGATGCAACCACCAATTTGAGAGTTTTTTTCGGATTTACGGAATTATTTTAATTCATTTTCGAATCTTTCTCATTAATCGAGGTTGGTGCAACACCACTCGATCGTTTTTTCATTTCTATTAATTTTCTTCCGCACTACTAATCCAAGACTAAGTCTTGGAACAAGTTTTCTTTGTCTTTTTTTTTTTCAGAATATATTATGGCCATGCAAGAGGGATTCAGCACAGCTAGACCACCACTTTTTAGTGGAGAAGACTTCTCCTACTGGAAAAGCAGGATGGAAGTCCACTTGAAAACTCAGGTGGACATGTGGATAATTATCCAATCTGGCTTGGAGATTCCCAAGAACGCAGAAGGAGTGGCACAACACTACTCTGAATGGGACGCCTCGTTGAAGAAGAAGATCGAGGCTGATGCAAAGGCAACCCAGACGTTGCAATGCGGATTGACCAAGGAAGAGCTGAACCGGGTGGGACCCTTCAGCAGTGCCAAAGAACTTTGGAACAAGCTGATTGAGTTGCACGAAGGTATCTCCGACACCAGAATTAGCAAAAGGGATTTGTTGCTGAACAGACTCTACACGATCAACATGAATGAAGGCGAATCAGCAGCACAGCTCCACGCCAGAATCCAAGAGTTAATGAATGGGCTGCACACAATAGGACACAAGGTAGAGAACCATGATCTAATCAGGTATACCCTAAATGCGTTCCCTAGGAATACACTGTGGGCATCCATGGTAGATGCTTACAAGGTTTCCAGGGACCTTTCAAAAATTAAATTAGATAAACTTTTCTCAAAATTAGAATTGCATGAACAGACTAACTCCACAATGGTCGAGAAAAGTATTGCCTTTATTGCAGGTAAAACCCAAGGAAAAGTCGCCAAGAAGAAGCCTCAACCAGCACCCGAGTCTGACTCGGACTCAGACTCAGAAGACAGTGAAGGTGATCGACCAAAGTTGGTTCGGCTAGCTCGGGACTACTACAAGGAGCTGAAGCACCAGACAAATAGAAAGAAAGCAAGTCGAAGGAAGGAAGATCCAGCTGAACCCCTAACTTCAAAAAGCAAAACCAATGTCACCTGCTACGAATGCAACAAGAAGGGACATTACAAATCAGAATGCCCAAATCTGAAGGAAGCCAAGAAGGCTCTTCAAGCCACGTGGGATGAATCTTCCTCCGAAGAAGAAGAAGAGGCCCCGCAATCAAATCTTCTCGCTTTAACCGCTTCGGAAGACATTGACATCGGATCGGAATCGGAGCCAGATGACGGAAGGCTCACAATCTCGGAAAAAGGCCAAATAACGGTAAGAGGTTATTCTGAAATTGAATTATCTAAATTAATTGCTTATTTATCTCACAACTTGGCGAAAGCCAAAATCCGGGTCGAGTCCCTCCGACAGGAAGTAAAACTCCTGAAAGAGGAAGCTGACTCGAGATCCTTGACCGAGAAGGTTCAAGAAGGAAACTCTACTCAAGTTGAAAAGCTTGAGAAAGAGAATTCCTCCTTGAAAACTCAAGTCAAGGAGCTCAGAATGGCTTTAGAACAATTCACTTCGGGTTCCAAGGGTCTTGATATGATCCTTGGAAAATAGAAGTCCGTTCTTAACCAATCTGGATTAGGGTATCGAACCAAGTCTAGACAACGGTCTTAGTATGCTGTATTGAACCAACCTAGAGCTCAAACTCAAGCATGGGTCCCCAAGCTTTGCTTGAACAACCAAGCTGGACCAAACCAGTATTGGATCCCCAAGGACAAGATTCACATCTTGCCCAACCATTATCGAGGCTATAGTCCAGGGGGAGCCAATATAAAAACAATTTTTATTAGATAAGTTTTTTATGCTTATTTTTTTATTGCATGCTTGCTTGTTTATTTTCTTCTGCAATTCATTATGCTTAGACCTAGGACTGGTTAGACTAAGGACTAAATGACTTAATTAAAATTTGAACAACATAGTATTAGGTGGAGGTGAGATGATAGTACGTTAGGGATGTCATTCTGGTGGAACTAGCCGAAGCTACCGATCCAAGACTCAAACTAGTTAGACCAAAATCTTTCAAGGAGTAACTTGAAGATGAATTTTTCAATAAAAGGCTTTGTCAAGGAAAGAGTTGATGATCCAATAAGGCTACGGCCAAAGAAGGCCTAGTGCCTTGCTAAGACCTGGAAGTCAATTATTGAAAATCAAATTCACTTTACTATTGTCAGATTTAAATCTAACATAAATTTCAATTAATCTTAGATTCAACCACTTTTCAAAATAAACTTAAACTTAACTTTCAAAATTAATTTAACCTTTTAAAATCAACCATGATTTCAAAATTAAAATCTTCATTTCTGTTAAAACCTGTCTCACAAAACCCATATGGTTAACGTGATTGATAACACTAGATTGGGTGAGACAGACTAGGTTGTAAAAATCAATTTAATCTATCCTTAATTCTAATTGGATCTAAATCAATAAATACTTTATGTGTAGGAACATAAAGATTTGAACCAATGGATGTTAGATACTGGATGCTCTAGACACATGACTAGAGACAAATTGAAATTCACCAAACTCAAGTTCAAGAACCTAGGCTCAGTAGCATTTGACAACAATGCTACGCTCAAGGTCATTGGGTCAGGTAACATTGAACTCAAATCCGATTTCGTAATTAAAAAGGTACTCTTGTTTGAGAATTTCAAATTTAATTTGCTTAGTATAAGTCAATTATGTGATACTGGCTATGTAGTTACATTTACCAACTCCAACTGCCTAATTAGAAATCTTCAAGACTCAGAAGTCATGCTTAAGGGTACTAAAAAAATAATGTTTATACTATCAATCTACCTGTAGTACCAATATGCCTCTTAACTCAATTAGAAGAATCCAACCTCTGGCATAGGAGATTAGGTCACACTAATGTTAGACTAATTTCTAAAATTACCCAACTTGGTCTAATAAAAGGGGTACCAAAAATTAAGAACTATGAAAACACAATATGTAACTCATGTAATCAAGGTAAACAAACCAGTTCTAATCACAAGCAAATTCAATCAGACTTAACCCAAACCACACTTGAGCTTCTGCACCTTGACCTATTTGATTCACATGGAGCCAAGTTACTAAGCAGAAACCGATACTACTTAGTTATTATCGATGATTACTCTAGGTTTACCTGGGTTAGGTTCCTAAAAACTAAGGATGAAACCCTAAACCTGTTTATTGACTTATGTAAAATAATCAAAAATCAAAATGATATCAAAATCAAAAGACTTAGGAGTGATCACGGGGGAGAGTTTGAGAATCAAAGGTTTGAGGAATTCTGTAAAATAAATGGATATATTCACGAATTTTCTTGTCCTAGAACCCCCCAGCAAAATGGGATAGTAGAAAGAGAATAGAACCCTTCAGGAAGCCACTAGGACCATGCTCAATGAATTCAACCTAGCTAACTAATTTTGGGCAGAAGCAATTAGTACGGCTTGCTATATCCAAAATAGGGTCATAATTAACAAAAGACACAATAAAACTCCCTATGAGATATATTACCATAGACTGCCAAACCTACATTACCTAAGGGTCTTCGGCTGCAAAGTACAGATCCTAAATACCAAGGACTACCTAGGTAAATTTCAGTCTAAGTCAACTCCTGGAGTCTTCCTAGGATATTCAACTACTAGTAGAGCCTATAGGGTTTACAATAAATAAGCTAATAAAATTGAAGAAACAACTAACTTAATATTTGATGAGGAGACTAATCTAAATCTGATAACCAAAACCTGAACCAATCAAATATAGATCAGGAAGATAATGAACAAATTATTGAAGCATCAATTGAACCACAGTTGAACCTCTAAATGAACTAACTCTTGAACCAACTACTTCATCAACTGAACCAATAATTGAACCAACTCAAGTAATTGAACAAAATACTGAACCAAACCGTCCAGCCGGACCTGAGGCTGAACCAAGTTCTAGAAGAACTAAGAAACCCAGACTCAGTCACCCTTCTGATCAAATTGTGGGTGATCCAACCTTAGGAGTCAGAACTAGGTCTTCCTATAGAAATCTTAGTCAAATCGCACTAATTTCAAAAATTGAACCTAAGACTATAGAGGAAGCCTTACTTGATTCTGATTGGATCATAGCTATGCAAGAGGAATTAGCACAATTTGAGAGAAACCAAGTCTGGGAACTAGTACCAAAACCTGAGAGCAAGTCTATTATAGATACTAAGTGGGTATTTAGGAACAAACTAAATGACCAAGGGGAAATAGTTAGAAATAAAGCCCGCTTAGTAGCTAAAGGGTTCAGTCAAGTCAAAGGATTAGACTATGATGAAACCTATGCCCCAGTAGCCAGACTTGAGTCAATTAGAATGTTGTTAGCATTTGCAGCCCATAGAGGGTTCAAACTCTACCAAATGGACGTTAAGTCAGCCTTTTTAAATGGGTTCATCAAAGAAGAAGTTTATATAGGAGAATCCCCAGGGTTTGAGGACCTAGAAAAACCTGATCACGTTTTCAAACTTAAAAAGGCATTTTATGGATTAAAACAAGCACCTAGGGAATGGTATGAACGCCTATCAACTTACCTTTATTTCTAAGGAATTTAACCAAGGACAAATTAACTCCACCCTTTTTGTTAAAACCTTAGAAAAAGACATCTTCATTGCCCAAATCTATGTTGACGACATAATTTTTGGATGTACCAACTCAAACTTTTTAAAGGAATTTGTAAAAATAATGGAAAATGAATTTGAAATGAGCTTAGTTGGTGAGCTCAATTTCTTCTTAGGACTGCAAATTAAGCAAACTAGGGATGATAATTATATTCACCAATCCAAATATGCTAAGGAGTTAATAAAGAAATTTAAAATGGACAACTCCAAAAGCATAAGTACCCCTATGACCACAAATGTCAAGATTGATAGTGACCCTGAAGGTAAACCTGTAGATCTTAAGCTATACCGGAATATGATTGGAAGTCTACTTTACCTTACAGCCAGCAGACCTTCTAAGTGTGGAAAAACTTGAATATTCTTTTTGGAAAACCTTTTCTAAGTATGGAAAACGTTTTTCTGAAAATTTTCTAAGTATAATGTGAAAATTTTTCTCAACTGTGCAAAACCTTTCTAGATCTAAAGCACCTAGAAGATTAACAAAAACCCACTTATTTTTGAAAAACTCAGGGGGAGAATTTTCATTTCAGGGGGAGGAAACTAAATATTTTTTAATTCGTTGCTTGTTATTTTTACTTAACTTTTTGAACCGTGTTGCTATAAATCAAAAAGGGGGAGATTGTTAGTACAAGAAGCACCTAAGTCAAACCTGGGTTTTGATAATGGCAAAGGGTTCAGAAGTTAAGGTGTTATTGTAATCTAACAAGCTTACTAAGTGTGCAGGAAAAGTCCTAGGTACACTAGGCAAGAAGTCCTGGCAAAGGGCTGGGCAAGAAGTCCTGGTCAAGGACTGGGCAAGAAGACCTGACCGGAAGTTGGGCAAAGAAGTCCCAGTCGAGGACTGGCCAAGAAGTCCTAGCAAAGGGCTGGGCACTGAAGACCTAACCAGAAGTTGAGCAAGAAGTCCTGGACGCGGACTGGGCACGAAGACCTAGTCAGGTGGATTAGGCAAAAGTCCAACCGGAGGAGCCGGTTGGCAAAAGATAAACTCTCCTGAGAGGAGTAGGTGAGGACGCGCTCCCCGTGTGAGGGAACAGTAGGCGTCGGTTCGACCTAGGGTTCCATTTGGGAGACCCAAAGTCAGAACCAAGATAGCTTAGGCTGTAAATAATGGCAAACATATTTACTTCTTATGTTTTGGAACTAACCTTGGTTGCAGGGAACGAAGGAATGTGTTTCTGCAGCTCAGGCGCCTCAAAGGAGTGAGGCGCCCCACTGGGGTTAGGCGCCCGTATGGATACGGGCGCCCCAGTTGAAGGTTAAACCAAAGCAAGCGAAGCAAAACTGTAATGTCAAGCACCGACGACGACCCTCTGCTTCGAAATTCGATTCACCTTGGGCGTCGATAAATTTAACTTACGAAAGTGCTGTTAATTCAATTTTCAATTCTATATCTGTACTGTCAAGTTGTAAAAGATTTTTCGAATATAGAATTGCCCAAAGTAAATGGTCAAGGACCGTGGGCCTTGGAGTAGGAGTCGACCGCGACTCCGAACCAAGTAAAACCAACCTGTGTTCGCGATTGGTTTACTATTTTCTGCTGCGTATTTTCTCTATTTTTTCGAAAATTTTTGATCTCGATCTTCACCCCCCCCCTCTATCTAGTTTCTACGATCCAACACAATTGGTGTATTTTCAGCATGATGCCAATCTTGACATGTGTAAAGAGTTCTATGCAAACCTTACATGCATTGATTCGGATAATGGAATTTATGAGTTCCTAGTGGCAAGAGTGACTATTCCCTTTACACCTGCAATCTTAGGATCATTTCTAGGGTGTAGGGTCTCTAGCAATGCATTCACTTATTTTTCAAAAATTATCGACCCCTTTTACCTTTCTTGGTGTGACTCTGGACCAGATTCATATGCATTATTTTGAGAGACGTCGAGTTTCTACATAGCGCCTTTTTGAGGCTAAATGCATGAGTCCAGCCAGTAACGTGTTGTATAAAGTTGTATTAGATTGCATTTTACCAATTGTTACCAAGGGGAGGTCAATGATTCGACTTCCTCACTTGGTAATGATGTACGCACTGGAGAGACGATTAAATATTGATGTCACCCTACATGTCTTTGCATCCATTGTGCACTTCTCATATAGTGTCAATGGTAAGATCTACATGCCTTTTTGTTGTATCCTAACAGAGTTCTTTAGGTCTAGAGCTATTTGCACAACTAGGGGTGAGGTGCGACATCTGTCCAAGGACTATGATCAAATTGGAGCACGACAGCTGTCCTTGGCTTGGATTGAGTGCCGACAGGGGGAGATAGTCTGGAGGCAGCGTTCTGATTCTTCCAGTTCTGATGAGGAGCCCGATGGAGGAGTTACACAGGAGCAGTTCTCCCTGCTCCAGTCTGAGGTTCACGACCTCTGGGATGACTTCCACAGTTTTCAGCAACAACAGATGACTTTCAGCGGACACGGACTGCCATTCAGGAGGAGGTTCTGTTAGATCGTGTTCATCTTGCTAGAGGGGGGGTGAATAACAACTTTCGACTTTTCTACCAACAACTTAAGCAAGCGCAAGCGGAAATCTAATAAAACAAAAAGAAAACAATGCTAATGCACCTATTTACGTGGTTCGGAGATAAAAACTCCTACTCCACGGCTGCTAGTAAGGTGGGTGATCCCTAATCCGTCGGTGGATGATTCTCCAGAGCACCTCCGGCTAGATCTCGTAGCTCCTTGTGGGTGGAGAAACCTCTCCACAACCTCTGGACACTATCTGAGCATAACAGGCTACTAACTCACTCTATCCAAACAAGTTTCGCCAAGAGTAAATAGCTTGAACCGAGCTCCTTTAAATAGAGCTCGAGCTGAATATGACCGTTGGCCAGTCAACTGCTCCTGGAGCAGTCAATTGGTCCTCCCTGAATTCAAATCCTCACACTGACCTTTCGAATTCTGGCCATCCCAGTCGACTGCCCCTGGGGCAGTCGACTAGTCCCCTTCTAAGCCTAGGGTTCCCTTCCCGAGTACATTTCTCTCCGCACTCAAACCCTCCAGGCTTAGTTCCCGAGTACAAACACTCACACTCCGACCCTCACGATCTGGTCGACTCTTCAATCAGCAGTCTCGATCTGTTGCCTTCACGCCCTCTTCGTCTTCGGCTCCCGTCTCTCAGATGCGCACGCAAGCCCTCAGCTTGCCTCCATGCCACCCTTCACACATGCCTCGAAGTCCGTGTCCCTCGGCTCATCGTCTCTACCCATGGTCCCTCGGATGCGCACACAAGCCTCCAGCTTGCCTCCATGCCACCCTTCACCTGAAGACATCCATCCAAGTCTATGTGTACCTACAAACCTGCACACTCACATACACATATTAGTCCAACAACAAATCCTAACTTAATCATATTTACACACACATCAAAACTCATGATCCTCCAGATCATCTTTGGGCCGATTGCTCACGTCAGTGCAAGTCATTGTAGGGAGAGCAGCCGCCGGAACAGCAGGGTTTCTACCGGGGCGAGCGGAAGGTTCAGTGCCTTTCAAGTAAAGTTCTTCCTCTGAAGTCGCGGTTGACATCTCGTAAAGATGGACTGCCGAGGAGGATGCCCGTAAATAGAAGATGATAGAACTCTTGCGAAGCAAGTAACAGTGGTAGAAGCGGCAAAGAAGCACCGGAGTAGAGAATGATGATGGCGAGAGCTAAGGCCGCGCCTATATATAGGGGGAAGCGGCCGATCCTGGCCGCTCAAGGATAGCGTCAGTAAGAGGCGGGATCGAGCTAAGACCCTTCAATGGGTTCCTGGGGAAATCCCAAGGTTCGACGGGACGTGAGCGAGCCCTTGGCGGCACACGGTCCACCGCCCGAGACACCAATGACCAGTGATCGACGTTTCAATGCCCGATACGTCATTTGCCCAGAGACACGTCTCTTCGGCAATTAATGCCATCACCGGAAAGCAAGATACGAATCGTCCTGCTTCGGAGTGGGAACGTAGGTGACAGTCAAAAAGACACGGGCCGGTCGACTAGACGACCGATCCGGACCCCTAGTGAATCACGGGCAGCTTGGTTCGGTTCCCTATCGGACGCGTGGCGGCCCACGCTCCCCGGGCCTAACTCGACCAAGCTGCCGGACCCTTGCAAATGGGGACACTCCCATGAATCCCCTGGCTCGATTCCTGGTCAGAGGCGTGGCGGCCCACGCTCCCCGGGTCTAGCTCGAACAAGTGGCTAAATTCTTGCAAATGGGTACGCTCTCGCAAGCTCCTCGACTCGGCGCTCGGGCAGACGCGTGGTGGCCTACGCTCCCTATGCACTGGCCGACTGAGGAGCTCTTCTCTCACCTCTGAGTGGCCTGTCAGTGGATGAACCTTCAAGGTTTCCGCAACTCATTGGATGGGTGCACAGTTCCCCACACTCCCCACAAAGGCAGACTCGCTCAGGGACGGTGCTATGGACTGCCCTAGTCGGCAGCGTTAAGCCTTTGGCTTCACGCCAACTATCCAGCTCTAAAGGACCTACAGACAGAAGCTGTGATGCCCGAAGATTCAACTTGGGCACCCACAAGGTTAGGCAGTTCAGGTGTATTAACGTCTGAGTGGCCGACACTTAGAAGCCCTCGTGCTCGAGCGCCTAGTTCAATGGCTCACAAACTGAGTTAAGTGATCGACGTCTCACTCAAGTTACTCTCGCTAGCACTCGGACCGTTAGTATTTGTCAGGAATGGCAGTTATAACCAAAAAAGTTCGAGCAGAAAGAAAAATCACATTAACGAAGCTGAAGCGTTACAAAATTGGAGGTCAGTCACCTCTGCATAAAAGGAAGAAAACAAGACAAAAAAGCCTGACCCTCATTTGAAAGGTTGGTCGACTACGTCGGGCAGGTCCTCGGACATGTCATTAAATTGAAAGGCTGTGTGGGGCAGATCAGGGGATATGTGCCCATCTTGCTTGAGTTGCCTAAATATGATGATCACTTGATGCCTCAGCACGGCTCGGAGCCGCTCAGAGATCTGATCAGTAAGCTCCTGGGAATTGATGCATTTAACCCAATGGGCTACCAGCCTACTGGCCTCCGCCTCCTTATAGGAGCGCAACTCTTCCAGCTCTGCTCGAGTCGCATCCCACTCAGCCTTGTTCACTTTTAGCTGTTTGAGCTCCTCCTTCTGTTCATGCAGTGTTTGATCCTTGGAGGAAAGCTCGGTAGCTAGGACGGCTGCTCTCTTCGTCTGAGCTGAAGCCTCTGCGTCCTTGGCCTCAAGTTGGGTTGTGAGGGAGTCAATAGTTTCGGACGCCTCATGAAGATGAGCCTCCGCCTTGGTCAGCTTGTCCTGAGTCTTCGCCTTTAGACCCCAGGCCTTCCGCTCGTTGTACTTTAAGGCGGAGATCCTGACATTCGTCTGAGCTACAGCCAGGTTTGCCATCTCAACCTAGCTGCGAGAGGCTTCCAGTTGTTCTACAGAACGAGCCAGCCTGCCTTGAAGAGCCACGACCTCGGCTCGCAGGTCATTCAGGGTGGACTCGCTGGAGACGAGCTGAGCGTGCTTCAGATGAGTCTCTAAGCGTTCCTCTTTCTTCTCGGCTTCTTCCCGAGCCGAGACGTGGGCCATGAGTGCCATAGAAAGGCCATAACACGACCCCCAAAACTACAAAATAGACGCAAATCGTAAGGTTGTGAAGCGAAATAATCGATGAAGGAAGGAACTAAGCCTATACATACCTGAGTGCCTTTGAGGAGAAAGGCATCGGCCTTACTGCGTGACCCCGAAAGTATGACCCCTCGAGTCCCTGCATGTAACGGTCGGCTACCGACTCATACAGGCGGAGATCTTGGTGCCGGTTAGGTAGTTCCCTGCGACAGCATCAGACAGCAGTCTGACCGAGTGGGCACCAAAACATGCATCGTCGGACCGTCGCCTTGGCCCTCAATAGGTGGGGTTCCCGACCTCTCAGGTAGTGGCAGGTCAGGCGCATCAGAGGAAAAGGATGGATCGACGGCAGGTACAATGGGGCCGAAGGCACGAGGAGCTCCCGAGTTGGAAGCTGCCCTCTTCTTCTTCTGCTTCTTCTTCTTCTCCAAGCGTTTGCTGGAGGGAGGCTGAGCTGAGTCCCCCATCGGGGAAGAGATTCGTAGGCGTTTGGAGGAGGTAGGTTGTTCGGTTGCGATTAGGGGAGCCATCTCGGAGGCGATAGGGGTTTGTTCCGGGACGATTGGGGTCGGCTCTGCCGAGGTAGCCTCGGTTGGGGCGCCCTCCCTTGCTGCCAGCTCAGCAGCGACCCGAGCTCGCAGTTCGGCATCATCCAATCTGAAGCCTTCTTTGAGGGTTGCGCTTAACATCGAAGAAACTGTGAGAGTAGCACAAACCCTGTTAGAACTAAAAAATGTTCGAAAGAAACATCGTAGTTCTTACCGACTAAATACAACGGTGGAGTTGGCATGGGGCTGAGGCCGAAAGCAGAAAGAATCTCCTCCCTCAACAGGTGTACTTCGTGAAAGTGCCTACTGTCCAGCCTGGATACCGATGACTTGTAAGCTGCGGAAGTGCGGTAGTGCCTAGAAAGGGGAGGAGAGGAAGGAAGTTCCTCGACCCAGGTCGTGGGCCAGCTCGGAGGCGGGGTAGGCTTAACAAAGAAGTAACACTATTTCCATCTTTTGTTGGAAGAGGGAAGCTTCTGCAGGAAAGAGGTGTTGGCTCGGGCCTGAAAGAAGAAATCACCCGACTCTTGTTGTTTGGGATAGAAGGAGTAGTGAAAGTATTCAGGCTGAAGGGGAATTTTGTACAAGGAGAAAATGATGATCGTGCCGCACATCAGACGGATGACGTTCGGGGCTAGCTGGGGCAAAGGAATACGGAAGTATGTGCAGACAGAAGAAATGAAGGGATGAATGGGGAAGCGGAGACCTGCCTGTAGGTGGTCTCGGGACAAGGTGATATAACCGGAGGGGGCAGAGTCAGGATGGTCGGTCGATTTGGGCAGGCGGAGTCGCTGGTCATAGGGAATCAAGAAGTTTGACTGGAGCTGATCCAGGTCATGGGCGGTAAGGTCAGTCACCACGACAGAGTACCAAGGCAAGGCGGGGGAGGAGGAAGAAGAAGGTGAATCCATGTGGAATAGAAAGGCGAAGAAACTAACCCGAGAAGAAAGGTCACTAGAGAAGAAAGTCGAAAGAAGAGGACTCGCCGAAACCCTAGCAGAGCGCGAGGCGGTAGCAGGACGATATTGAGATGGAAACGCGATAGGGAAAACCGCAAAACAAGGAGCTTACTTATAGGAATTGGAGAATGACATCCGCCGTCCAACGGCGAGTGGAGAAAAGGCAGGTTCGAGTCGAGACCGCTTGATCGAGCTTGGGACGGTTCACAAAACCATATATCACACGTGCGGGTCGAACATTCGCGAAGAGGGGAGGCATACTCCTCGTTACTCGGAAAATGAATGACTGATGAACACGCGTCCCCGGTCATTAAGGCCGTAGTTAAAGAAGGGATATGTAGTGATTCTGCAACGGGAAGGGGAAGAGACATTTGATGAGACAGCCTGCTCTTCGGGTGGATCGCTAACTCCTAGTTGACTAAGGAAGTCAGTCGCATAAGCCGACCACTTGGGTACGCCAGGCTCGGGCAAGGAGGACAGTCCAGTCAGTTAGACTCATCGCCTCCTTCGACTAGACTCGAGGGGGACGCTTATGATCTCGGGCCAGCTTACGTGTGGCTTGGCCCGGCAGCCTGGCGCCTTGTCAGCAGGAGAAAGGGTTATGGGCTCCGAGAGCCCGTGAGACATAAGGCTTGTATTGGCGGTTCAGCCTAGTTCCCTCGAGAACGGGAAGGATAGGCCTGGGTGAAAGATAATCGTCTCGATCAAGGGGATAGGAAGTCCCCAAAAGTCCCCCTGGGTCAAGCACGGGCTGGACTGGGAGTCCCGAGTCCTAGGAGGCTCACTTCACAACGTCATTGAATCTCAGTTCTCCCGAGTCGGGGGAACCTTAAACTCATAGCATCCTCAAGACATACACAACTATACGCTTGCACATCACTCGGCTCGGGGTCCCCGATCAGGCGCGTGGCGACCCGCGCCCCTCAGAATTGGTTTGACCGAGCATCTAGACTCGCGCAGGCCTGCCCCTGTGCCCCTCTCGATGGTTTGGCTCCCAGCCGACGTGTGGCGGCCCACGCTCCTGGGGTAAGCCCGAACCAGAGGAGGCTTTACTTGATGTATCACTGAATCACACCAACACTCTGTGCCCTTAGTCGGCATTGCCGCTCTAGGCTATTGGTCGGCCTCATCACCTTGTGCCCCCAGTCGGCACCGATATTCTAGGCCCTCAGGTGGCCTCCTCATCTGGTGCCCCCAGTCGGCATTTGTCATGACTCACCAGAATAACCACTCCCTGACACAGGACTAGCAGAAGGAATACAGGGTCGACGCAGGTAAAGCATCATCCCGACATTAATCGCAAGCATCCCGTTGACGCCACGATCTTCCTACCACATCCTAAGCCCCGTATCCCGACCACATACCTCCGTGTCAGGTCGAGCGGCGCCCAACAACGCTAACCATTAAGTTGACAGTGCCCTTTTCTTTATTCCGGGATGCGACACCTTACCCTGTCACCTCTGGGTACACATTGCCCTGTCCTCGCTACGAGACAAAAGGTGATAGGCTGGGCAGCAACTGTCAGCTTCCCCAGCTATATAAGTCTCTCCACTCCGACGCCCGTAGGTACGCGCAATAGGGATTTTGCTACTGTTGCATTGCCTTCTGCTTTCCACTCCTGAGGGCTGACTTGACCGTCGGAGTGCCTTGCCGGGGACATTTCCTGGCGGGTTCTAACAGTCTTTGTCTTGCAGGTTAGGAGCGAGCCTCGCAACCAGCACAGCGGTTTGTGATCCCCGGAGGACCATCTCACTCCTTGGGCGTCCACCTCACTTCGCGGCAGGATCATTGGCGGCTAGTGAAAAATTTTTGTGGAACAAGACCGGTAGTCTCGTTTCTCCCCTCGGAGCTATAGTATAGCGGAAGGATTACCAGTTATTTTAGATATTCATAGTCTGATCCCAACTATAATATATTTTATAATTTTTTTCAAAATAAAATATGAACGATGATTCAAGATTAGAAAATTTTTCTAGAGGTCGCCGTCGCCTCGTCTACGTCCACTCGTTTGGTTGACTCATTTGGTGTTGGTGAGGTGACGTCTCCGAGAATAATTTCATTAATTATTCGATTTAAATATTGAGTGACTGAGGAAGAGGTCTGATTAGACCCGACTAAGGGTAGGGTCCAGCTTGGACCCGGCCCGGATCAACGGGCGGGGTGGCTTGTTGACCTGGTTCGTCGGGTTGAATCGGAACCATCCCAATCTATTCCAATGGCGGTAGAACCGCCTAATAGGCAGTTCAAATCGTCGATTCCAAGGGCTCTGAATCGTCAGTTAACCAGCGGTTTGGAGCCGTTGGAGAGGTTTTTTTTAAAATTTTTTCAAAGGTTAAGATGATTTGATCGTTTTTGATCAATGGCTATGATTTAGTGACTGTTATGATCCAAACTCTATAAATAGGGAGTTCATTTCATCATTTTCACACACATCTTCTCTACTATCGTTTTCAACTTCATATTCTTTACGCGTTTTCAGCTTCATCTTTCGACGACAATGGAAGGTGGTTACGGAGTTTCATCATCTCGATCTCGGAGGGGAAAAGAAATAGCGCATGAAAATTCCAACATTCAAATTCAATCCACCGATAATGAGACCGAGGCTCAACCCCAGTACCTTCTGATGCCCGAAACACAAGGAAGTACCGATGTAATTACTTCTAAGATTCGGAAAAATCCTCCTTTAAAATCTTCTATTTTCACTAAACATTTTGAGAAAGTCACACTTTCGTCGAGAGAATTACGTGTAAAATGTAAGTATTGTCATGCTTCCTACAAATTTCAAGTCGGCGGTGGTTATTTAATTACATTTGCTTTAGATCCTAGATTTAGATTATAAGTTTTACAAAACTATTAATTTTACATTATGACGCTTTAATTTCTATTGAAGATTCTTCTTCTCGGGATCCAGTTAATATTACATATAAGAAATTATTTATATGATTTATCTTAGAAATTATTTATATGATTTTTATAATTAATATTATATTAAATATGGAATACAAACTAATATTTCTGAAATAAAATAACCTACTAGTACTAATTAAAACTTACAAAAGCACAACATTTATTGAAAGAACGGACTAAACATTCACGAGGATCCTCAATTTTCACACAGGAACTTGAGAATTATTTTACGATTTCTTTTGATTTTAATGAAGCATATAGCGAAGATTTCGATATCTTAAAGTGGTGGTCACAGAATGCTCAAAGCTTTCCTATTCTCTCCGTGATTGCAAAAGAAATTTTAGCTTTCAGTGTCAACTATTGCTGTGGAGCAGACGTCAGTGCCAGCGACAACAAATTAGATGAACGACGATCAACTATGTCTCCCGACTCATTAGAAGCTCAAGCATTACTAGACGATTGGACCAGAACCGCGAAAAGAATCCAAGAAATACAACTTTCAGAAAATGAAGTTGAATAATTTGATACCGAAAGAACGAATACAACGGGAATGAGAGCAAATAGAAGTGAGTGATGAAAATTATAAAAGGGTAAAAATGTAAAAGAACTATGTGAGCTTTGATTCCCCTACACCCTAATGGGATGCGTAGGCAATTTAAATAAGTACAAGCTCTTTTCTTAATAAATTTTATATTTTAAATTTTAATTTTTCTAATATAATAATCTCGAACCGTGACAAATCATGAACCGAACCATGAACCGACGATTCCGAACCGTGAACCGTAACCGTCTTGGCTGGTTAAGATTAAGGGTCGACCTCTCACGAACTATCGAACCGACGATTTCGAACTATCGAACTATCGAACTATCGATTACGAACCGTCTTAAAATTTGATGAAATTAATATCCCATCATTTTCACATATTAATCAGTCAATATCCGAATTAATAATTTCTACCATTTACCTACTCATATTACCACCAAAACGAAGTGACAAAGACATTACAACGATCTAATCATTGTTTACCACCTAACAGCAAATGCAACGGTTGATATTGAGAGGGTAATCTTTGTTTTTTTCCCAAAAACATTGGTAATCGTGAATCTTTTACAGTTATTTATATTCTATCCTATCATTATCGCATCAAAAAATCAAAAATTTATTTCTTTTAAAAAATTTTCTCCATTATCATAAACCTCTAGAGATTTAATAAAGAATATTAAATCCTCTTTGTATTACATTTATTTTACATGCAACTTCCATAGTAAAATTGTTCTTAAAATTTTATAATTGATTTATAAAAAATTATAAATCCCACTAATATATAGGGTGAGATTTATAATGAAGGATTTATAACATAAATCTTATACTATGAATCTCCAAAAGAGAAAGATGTTCTTCTAAATAGGACATATAATTGTGAGATGTTAAATTTCTGGATTGTCCATTGTGAACGTTTCATAATTTATCCTGGTAGTTGGCGAAAAATTTCTATAAAACTGGATCGATAGCCCTAGATTCCGACATTATCAATCTAATTAATCATTTTTAAATTTTTTTTTTCTAAAAGAGTAAGATAAGAGAACGGAAACTTGTCAGTGGCTGTGTGAAGACAAAGATCATGCTTATTTCAAACCTTCTTTCCTGATTAGTCCTGTTGAGGGATGATAAATCACTTGCTTTTAGCTTTTAGTGATAGAAGTTTAGTTCTTAATAGAATGAATTCTAGAGAATTAGAATATTATTCTTGTATACTAATTTTATGATCTTATATCAATTCGATTGTTCATGGGAGCAAGTGATGGACTTTTATATACGACAATTCACTTATCTATCATTATATTGGACACAATGGAATGCAGAATTAGAAGTTATATATCTATTCAGATTAATTGATGAAGATAAAAATTAGAAATTATATATATGCAGATGAATTGATGAAGATAAAAATTATATATCCAAAGCCGGACCTGAGACCAATCTCACGAAGCCATTGTTTCAGGGCCCAAGATCGGAGGGGATTAAAAAAAAAATAGATATAATATTATACAAAAATTTTATATACCTTACTCTACTGGCGAAGAATATTTGATATTTTTTTATTTTATTTTTTCTTAGCTTATCATTATCATTATGCCGTTTAAAATTTTATCTCTAACTTTAATAATTAAGTTATAATATTAAATATATAAAAATTTAAATAAAAAAATAATTAAAATTTTTACAATAAAATCTTTAACATAACAAACTCTTGGTATTATATATATAGATATAAAATGTGGTAAAATTTGTTGGATTAGAAAATTGAAAAAAACCCAAACCCAAATTAAAAAAAAAATAAAAAGCAAAAAAAAAAAACACACACACACACACACCACACCGTATAGACTAAGCTCACATAAATTTAAATTGTATCTCAATTTAGGATTTTACATATTCTTAATTTCTTCTATCTAACTATAAGTAATAGTGAGATTGTTGGAGACGGTGACGGAACCGGTAACGTCCGATGTTAAAACAAAGGTAAAGGTCATTAGTAATTTCACTTCTAAGTTTCCTCGGATACTAATTTCAAAACTCTTCAATTTATCTAGTTGAATTGATATTATGAATCTATATCTTCATCTTATAGTTTTTCTTATTTTCATGTGATATTTACTAATGTTATTGGAAATATCTCAAACAAATCTTATCCAAATTAAAAATTAAAAAATATGAATAAATCCTAAAAGAATATTTTAATATTTCTTTTAAGAACTTGATTTTTTTTAAAGATGTATTATTATCTTAGCTATATATATATATATATATATATATATATATATATATATCCTACATGATATTATTGTATGCGATTATATGCGACATCCAACTCCAATCGTTTGGACGTGCCAATTGGAGGTGCCTCATGATCAAGGGCGCTTGTGCACACCTGACCGCCAGCGTCGATAGTCTTTGGCTGCCTAGTCCGACCCAAACTATACCCCAGAAGGAAAAAGTAAACTCTAGGGGGAATGAGATTAAATTCTGGTCGAAATCCGATCGTCAATGGTCATGATACTATGCCTTGAGTAGATTCTTGAATCGATTTGAGAGCCCCCAGGGCTATGATGCAGCGGTAGGGTAACTAGTCGTTAATCTAGGCATCCACGGTTCGATCCCCAGCTACGGTGCATTTTGCAGGAATTTTTCCTCCAAATGGGGCGTGAACCCTGGGACGCTAGGCTTCTAGATTGCCCATCGCGAGTGCTTCCCTATTTACCCTGGTGACCGGTGGGAAAACTTCCGTGGGGCCAGGCCGGTCTCCCCAGGTTCAATTTGTCTGTTGCCTGGTTCATCATTTTTGAATCGATTCGAGACCATCGCGATGTATTTTAATCGATTGAGACTTATCTTAATCGATTAAGGTCATGCCTTAATCGATTAAGACATGCAGTGGTTGCATGCCTTTATTGATTAAGGCATGACCTTACTCGATTGAGGCTATAATTGATTCATCAATTCTCGTCTTCATTCAATCGATTCACGAATTGATTGGGAGACGAGCGCGCACAGGCACACGAGATAAGGCGCGGAGTATAACATTTTCGTATGTGTGTGTCTATATATATATATATATTTATTGATGATCATATATTTGATACTTTTTTGTCCTTGTTTTCACGTTCATTCAGTTGATTTGCTTGATTCATATTTACGTTGTTATGTCCCTTTTCTTAGCTTTTATCAGCATATTCCTTATTTCTTGTTCAGAGATCTGCTTTTTCTCCATTTTCACTTTCAGGGAGTGTTTTGGAACCAAACGGATAAGAAACGGAGTAAATCAGAGCCGGAGACCATCAAGATGAGGTGTTGGCCAAGAGACACACCCCCACCAGCAGCCTACACACCTGGGTCGTGCCCCATGGCATAGCCCGTGCAGTATCTTAGCTAAGGTCGTGCCATCAGGCACGACTGTGTGTGCCACAAAGATGGGGCTATGCCCCACGGCACGATCCGTGCCTCAAGATCCAGTTGTAGCCGTGTCCACCAGGCACGGCTATGCTTAGGTCGTGCCCCATTTCTCAGTTCAGGCCATGCTAGCTAGCACGACCTTCCTTTGTCCATGCCAACTCCATCGAATGTGGCACGTCGAGGTCGTGCCAGCCAGGCACGACCTTGTTGGTTGGTTTGCCGTTCGTATCAAGAATCCTCTCCATGTCTCCGGATTACGATTCTATTAATTAGAATTAATCCGGATGGAAAGAAAACTTTCCGAACAACCTTTTTCATCATCATGCTATTCGATTTGAGTGACCGCTTGAACAAACTTGTTTTCAAGCCATCTAACTCTTTTGATCAATTAGCCACGGAATAGATGATGATTGGATCGCCGGTTTTTGTGTTTATCTTCGGGGTCCATGATACAACACAAATATAATTGAAACTAGAACAAGAAAATAAGTTATACCTCTTGTTTTATCTCTTGATCTTCTATTGTATTCATATCCTCTTCTTGGACGTCATATGAGCGACGATCTTCCAAGAAACGAAGCCACCAAAAGCCCTCTTCTTCTTTCCTTCTTCCTTGCACAACTTCCTTCTTCTTCTTATTGCCGCAAGCTCAAAGGAAGAGGTGGACTCCTCCTTTGCTTCCAACTTGCGCTGCCCCTCCCCTCTTCCCTTTCTTGTTGCCGCACACCCCAAAGGAGGAAGAAGAGTTCTCCTTCTTATTGATGCCGCAAGCCACAAAGGAAGAAGAGAAGAGAAAAGATGAAGAGGAAGATGTAGTTTCCTCCCTCTCCCTCACCTAGGTTGCGCCAGCCCTAGAGGGGTCTCCTTTGCGCCGCAAGCCAAAGAGGAGAGGAGGAAAAGAAAGAAAACCAAGTTCAAAGGGCTTGGTTCATGATGGCTCATGAGGTATATATAGACTACAAAAGGGACCATGAGAAGGAGTTGGTTTTGGTCTCCTTCTTTGCTTGACCTTGTTTCTTCTTCTTCTTGCCTTTCAGCTTAGAAGCAGAAACCTTTTCAGCAACATAAGCTCGAGCACTTTGACGAAATAGCCCCTCTGCCGCGTGGAGTTCTGCCAGAAATTCCGCTAACGTATACAACCTTTTGTTTATGTTGTAGTTCAGGAGGAACTGTTCAAAACTCTTGGGTAGTGACTGGAGGATGATATCGACCTGGGTTTCCTCATCGATCTCAGCTCCTAGGACTTCCATCTCATTCAAATAAGCCATCATTTTAAGGACATGATCCCTCACGGATATCCCCTCAATCATGGAGGTCGTCATCAAGTTCCTCATAGCCTCCTGCCTAACCGCTCAATTCTGGTGTCCGAAGAGTTCTTTGAGATTGAGCATCATATCATAGGCAAAAGTGAAAGCCTGATGCTGATGTTGCAGTACATTTGATATAGATGCCAAAATGTAACACCGCGCCAACTCATTTACTTTCATCCACTTCCTATAATTCTCTTTCTCCTCTTTACTAGAATTCTCACTAGGCTTAGGAGGACAGATCTCAAAGAGCACAAATTTGTACTCCTCAACAGTTAAAACAATGTCCATGTTTCTTTTCCAATCAACATAGTTAAGGCCAGTAAGTTTGTTTTCATTTAAAATCACAGCAAGTGGGTTGAAAGCCATTTTGAAAATATCCTGAGAATCACAATGATCAAAACATTAGATTTCAAAAAATTATTGATTCCTCAAACAATAAAATTTCAAAATCAACTAACACATCAAAACACGGAGAATATTGTATGTCACGATAGTGTGGACGTATACGATTCTACATTTGTAATAGGATGTTTTACCCATTAATTTTATTATCTTGTCAACTTTACTTTTTGACAAATAAAATTAATAGTTGGTTCCTCTTCGGCCCTACAAATAATAGCAGCGACTCCGATGGGGAGGATAATATTAATTACATCTAAGTGTTTACCATTACACAATACTAAGATAATTATCTAGGATTATGTCCCTTCCGATGGGAAAGATCACACGCTCCTAAATAATTTCCTATAACTATATTTGATTCAGTGATCCGCAAAACAAACTCATCCGATATGGAGGAAGACACTCAAAGCCAACGCGCAAGCTTGTTCGCATCACTTATCAAATTTGTAATGGAGGTCACGGGACTCAAAGAATCCCTCTCCCACTTAGTAATTTATAATTGAGGAATTTTCATGCACACACAACATGCATATCAAACAATAAGCAATAAACATGAAAATAAATTCCAACTATTATGACCTTTTGTTCTTGAATATGCCTCTCGTCGTGTCACCACCTCGTCTCCACCTCTAAGCACCATGCGTAAGCAACAAGCCATGAAGGAGCTCTGAGCCAAGATAAAAACTATTTTAATTTACATCCATCGATCCTATACTCCATGAAGGAGTGTACAACAAATCTAGATCGAAAGTAAACTAAAATGAGCGGCTAAATAATACCGTATTTAATTACAAAAATTAAATACTAATTTAGCCTCGTCAACCCTGAGGATTCAAATAAATAATTACAAACTTGCACACACTTCATACACAACACATTAAACCATAATAGTCGGATCTTATGCCTGCAACCAAAGAGTTAGCCTACGCACATCCTACTATTATCAAGCAAAAAATTATATATGAAAAGTGCACAAAAGTAACCAAATCCAAAACACACAAAATTGAAAACCTTGCTCTGATACCAATTGTTGGTTTCGGGTGCGCATGGGAATCCTCTCCATGTCACCGGATTAAAATTTTATTAATTAAAACAAATTCGGATGAAGAATAGTTACCCAAGCAACCGACTCATCATCGTACTAACCGATTCAAGTGACCACTTGAACAAACTTGTTGTTCAAGCAATCGAACTCATCTAATCAGTTAGCCACGAAATAGACGATGAATGGATCGCCGATTTTTATGTTTATCTTCGGGGTCCATGACTATTAACAACATGTAATTAATTAAGAACAAGAATGAAACATAATCAAGAATTATACCTCTTGTTTACCTCTTGGTATTCTACCGTATGACCTATCCTCTTCTTGAACGTCGTGTGGGCGACGATCTTCCAAGAAACAAAGTCACCAAGGCAAAACTCTAGCTTTCTTCTCCTCCTTCTTCCTTGCGCTGAAACCCTAGGGTTCCTTCTCCTTCCTTTGCCGCCGGCCAAAAAGGAAGCTCTTCTTCCTTCTCCTTGTGATCGCCAGCCACCAAAGATGAAGAGGAAGAGGTAGAAGATGAAGAAGAAGAGGAAGAACTCTTCTTCTTCCTTGAAAACCCTAGCCGCCGAACCCTTTTCTTTCCCTTGCTTGCTGCCGACCACCTTCAAACCAAGGTGGCGTTGCCTCCTCCTTCTCTCCTTTGTTGCCGAGCCTTCTAGGGAAGAAGAGAGGAGAAGGATGAAGAGAAGAGGAAGAAGAGATGAGTTTCTTCCTTCCCTAACCCTTGCGCCACCTCCCTTGCTCACCCTTAGTCGCCGACCACAAGAAACCCTAGGAGAGAGAGAGGAAGAGAGAAAAGAATAGAGTGACTTAGGGTTGTATTGGATGATATGCCTTGGTCTCATGATTCATAAGGTATATATAGGCTACAATAGGGACATGAGGAGGAGTTGAGTCTTGGCCTCCTAATGGATCCAAGCCTGATCCATTAATGATAATCCAATCCACTAAAGGATTATCATTGCACTACCTCACCAACCCCCATAATTAAATATGGGCTCCACCTATTATGTGTATAAATTCTCCCTGTGTATAAGATATTGAATGCCCATTAATTAATAAAATTACTAACAATTTAATTAATTAATATCTAACTCCATGAGTAGTACTACTCAACCTTATCATCATGTCGGACCAAGTCCACCTACAGGATTTATATGATGAACTTTATAAGCTCCTCAAGGAGACATCATCATCCTGACACATCAGGATACGATTTCCTTCTATAATCATGACACACCATGTAAATAATATTATTTCTCAATTTACCGGGCCTATCAATTTAACAAATAAATCTCGCCCACTGATAAATAAAAAAATAGATATTAAGTACATGCGCCCGTTATTATATTGGGATTAAGAGCATGTACACCATAATATCTGAGGTCTGATTTAATTATATAGTTAGTATAAATTGAATCACCTCTATATCGGTCCTGCTCAATATACACAAAGTGTACTAGTGTAATTCTATGGTCAAGATAGACCAATACCGAATTATACTACAACCATGCCATTGGTTTTTCCAAAACCATCTTGGTTGTGAGCCTCTACTTATAATTTACAAGAGACTGATAACATGATCTTTTGTGTAGCACCACACACCATGTTATCTACAATGTAAAGTATTAGACAATATGCACACATATAATAAATATAAAATGTAAACAATAATCATGTGATTCTCATTCCAAAATGTAGGTGTTCATACAAAAGCTAGGCTTTTAGTATACATCCTAACAATCTCCCACTTATACTAAAAGACTATGCTACCATCAAACTGTCATACATCTGACTCTCATTCCCTCCACATGCCTATCAAAAGCTCTCGCTGGAAGGGCCTTACTGAAAGGATCCGCCAGGTAGTCCTCTGATGCAATTTTGGTGATCACAACTTCTCTTCGCTTTACGATCTCTCGTATCAGGTGATACTTGCGCTCTATGTGTTTACTTACCTTATGGGCTCATGGTTCCTTCGAGTTTGCAACTGCACCACTGTTATCACAATAAATTGTGATAGCTCTGGGCAAACCAGGAATCACATCCAAGTCCATTAAGAAGTTCCTGAGCCATACAACTTCCTTGGCCGCCTTAGAGGCTGCCACATACCAAGCATCCATAGTGGAGTCCACTACGCATTTCTGCTTGACACTCCTCCATACTATGGTTCCACCTCCCAAAGTAAACACATACCCCGATGTAGACTTACTTTTATCCCTATCTGATTGGAAGTCAGAATCCGTGTAACCCACAGGGAGCAATTGGTCTGCCTGGTAAACTAACATATAATTCCTAGTCATTTTCAGGTACTTTAATATATGCTTTACCGCAGTCCAATATCCTTGTCCTGGATTACTCTGATATCTGCTAACTGTTAGTGAGAGCCCTAGAGCCAATCATATGATGATTACTTTTTGGACTCATTGTATCATATTCTTGTATATATATTTCTTATATATAAAGGCATTTCTTATGGTTATTGTACTTATGTGTATTGGTGCCAAATAACTTAGTATAATAACGTCCTTGAGTAGAAGGTTCTTATCTATATCAATCGATTAGTTGAATCGATAGTGAGATGATATAGAGAACACTACTCTTAATTATTCCTAGTCAAGTATTAACTTTCAAGGACAATGTTAATGCATAGAGACTAGCATGTAGGTCAACATGATGACTTGATCTCACAAGTCATGGATATGAGATATCAAGTTGACACATGGGTATACATTAGAGAATGTATACTGAATGGCCCGCCATGAGAAAGTATCATGGATCGTTATATGAGTGTCATATACTTTCTCATGTGACTATTAGTATGACTATTAGTCCTTAGACCTGAAGTCACCATAGTTCCCTACATAAGGAGTTATGTACTTTGGTTTCGTCAAACGTCACCCGTAACTAGGTGGACTATAAAGGCGATTACTGGGTATGTAACAAATTATGCGGAGGGATGTGAGTGATGTAGATGGGATCTATCCCTCCTATATGACGGGAGAGATATCATAGTCTTGATAGAGTGAGATCACTAAGTGCATGGCCATGCCCAAATAAGGCAATATGAGATATTGAGCTTATTTGATTATAGTGAGTCTACTTGGAGTTCAAGACACATAGATTGATTGGAGGATGACACGGTCTATGCTTCATATAAGATCAATCTAGATATCGACGATAGAAGGACATTGTCACATATTATGAAAGTCATAATTAGTAGTCACATTGGTGATGTTGGATCTCAACATTCTTGTAACTTGGGTAGCAATGATGTGTTGCTAGATACCGCTCATTGCTTATGTTTCTAAGAGGTTAGAAGCATTGCCAACGTTACAAGAACCTATAGGGTCACACGCAAAGAACAAATAGATGGAGAAAAATTGAAGTCAAGTTTGACTTGGCTAAATATGGAAAGTCCATAAAAGCCAAGTTTGACTTGACCCAAATCCAAATCAAGTTTGACTTGACTTGGTTCCACTTCAAGTTAGACTTGACATAAGAGAAGAAATGGAGTCAAGTTTGACTTGACTAAATATGGAAAGTCCATAAAAGGCAAGTTTGACTTGACCCAAATCCAAATCAAGTTTGACTTGACTTGGTTCCACTTCAAGTTAGACTTGACATGGGAGAAGAAATGGAGTCAAGTTTGACTTGACTAAATATGAAAATTCCATAAAAGGTAAGTTTGACTTGACCAAAAGGCCACCTCACCTTGACTTGACCAAGTGATGACTTGGCTTGGTTTCCCCCCCCCCCCCATTTGAATTTGAATTCAAATTGAAAGGGGGTTAAGGAAGGCCACCTAATGGCCATTAGTGGCCATTATGGCCGGCCACTTAATGGCCATTAAGTGGCCGGCCACCATGGAAGAACAAAAGGGGGTTTTGTTTCATTTTTCCTCTGAGTGGGTCTTCTCTTCTTCCTCTCCAATTGTTGGAGTTCTTCTTCTTCTTCTCCTCTTGGCCGAATCCTACAAGGTGCTAGCACACCTAAAGGATTTCATCCATCTACTTTTGTTCGCGTGGATACTTCTAGAGGGACGGCACTTGACGTCCTAGAGATTCGACATCCAAAAAGGAGCGAACGGGATTAAACGAGGCACGCATCAAAGGTAAAATGTTTATCCCTCTTTAGATCTAGGAGTAGATCGGGTTTTGAAGCATGTAAACGAGCACTCGTAATTTTTGAAATGGCTTTCTTCGCTCGGATCCTTGCTATTGGGGCTTTCGGGGTTTCCGCGACGCGAAAAAGCGGTTTTCGTGGCCTGAAAAACCCTACAGTGGTATCAGAGCCACGAGCGAAGCTTGTGCTCGTTTTGTTTTTATTTTTTTTTGTATTAGATACAAAATTTAGATAAATATTTGCTTCTGTAATTTTTCTAAATTTTAGGATTTTTGAGTAATTTTTCTCGTAGAGGCAAAGCGACGAGTGCGAAGCACTTGTAGACTTTGCCACCGAGAAAAACTTCTCCGAAACGGCAAGTTTCGCCCAAATGGTTTTTGGGACAGCGGGTTAAAGCGTTGTATAATCGCAAGAAGACACTCGTGAAGGTTATTTCACGAGTAGGGGCGCTGCCCCTAACCCCGCAAGGGGCCTTGTCTCGCGATTACGCCCGAAACCCGCTTACCGGGACCGCCGCGGAGTTGTGACTCGGAAAAATTCTAAAAAATCAGTAGAAAAATTATATAAAATTTATAAAATTACATAATTTTGAATTATGTACAGAAGTGTGATGATCATGGCCCAAAACCCTATTTTAATTAGATTAAAATATGTGTGTAATTCATATTACGGCCTGCGTGCCGTTATTTGTGTTGTGGGTGTTGTATTGTGATTGCGACCTGCGTGTCGGTTTTTTTTATTATTATTTCTATTAAAATTAGTTTAAGACTCGAATGTAACTCGAGTATAAATTTTGTAATGTACAAAATTAACGATGAAGGCAATTCTGGAGAAGACAGACTCATGGGAAGCAAGCCGACAACACATAGGGTTCTGGAAGGAGGAGCTTGGAGAAGCTGCTGCCTAGACCCTAGGTTGACCAAAAGATCTTCTCATTGGCTTGAGAAGATCTTAGTAGGGCCATGACTAATCACACTTAATTTTCTTGTATATTTTATTTTTTGCTTATATGTATGTGATGCATGTTAGTATAGAATAGAATATACATGAGTGTATGTGATGAACATGTAATGTGGGAACCACATTTTGATGTGCACCTAGTACACATTTAGGTTAAATTAGATTTAATAAATGCCTTGATACGATGCACATCATCGATTAGATTAGATCTAAATCGAAATCAACTCGTATATGCCTAACGAGCCTTGATACCCATCACTACCATGATCATATGCGATTGTTGAATCTGCCAAAGCAGAGCAATGCATTTAATCTTGGTGGGATGCGGAGGGACAACCTTGGTCCCGCCTATCACGCTTGGGTTAGATTGAGCTCAATTAGATTGAGTAACTAGTTAGCTCAATTGGATCGAGCCTAACTATAGGCATATTCCAATAGTTGGAAAGGTAGGACAAGATCGCATTTATCAATAGTCTTGGGCGATTTAGCCAAAGCTAACTCAAGATTATTCATAAATGTCAATTCTTGATCCTATAATCAAGAGTTGCATAGAGATGTAATTGGTAATTGGTACCTACCGATCATACTAAGTCTTGGGCGATTTAGCCAAAGCTAACTCAAGGCGTAGTATGATGTTAATCTTGACCTACGAGAATTATAGTTAGTTGGTGTGGATCTAGTAGTGTGGTTTTACCACATCTATGACTCGATTCTACCAAAGCCCTATAATTCAGTGGGAGCATCATTTAATTAAAGGCCTAGTTAAATGATAAATATGATACAATGGTGGATATTTATTTTCTGCATTTATGTTGTAGATTACCATGTCAAACACGAACAATCTCTCTCTGCGATCTGTCCTTGAGAAGGACAAGCTCACTGGAGCTAATTTCCTGGACTGGTACAGGAACTTGAGGATAGTCCTCAAACAGGAACGTAAGCTGTACGTTCTAGAGCAAGCAGTTCCTGAAGCACCACTTCCCTCAGCCATCCATAGCGTTAGAGATGCTCATCAGAAGCATCAAGACGACGCGTTAGACGTATCGTGCCTAATGCTATGCTGCATGTCCTCTGAGCTTCAGAAGCAACACGAGAACATGAATGCTTACGATATGATTGGCCACCTCAAGCAATTATATCAAGGGCAGGCAGGGCATTGGAAGCGGAACTGCAAGGTATACCTGGAAGATCTGAAGAAGAAGAGAAGTGAGACTTCTACTTCAGGTATAAATGTTATAGAAGTCAACCTTTCTATTTCTACATCATGGGTATTAGATACTGGGTGTGCTTCTCACATTTGTACAAATGTGCAAGCGCTGAGAAATAGCAGGGCATTGGCCAAGGGCGAGGTGGACCTACGAGTAGGCAATGGAGCAAGGGTTGCTGCTGTTGCTATAGGATTACTTTCTACCTCTACCCTCTGGGCTTGTACTGGAATGAATAACTGTTGTTATGTACCTGTACTAACAAAGAATATCATTTCAGTTTCATGTTTAGATAACAAAGGTTTTTCATTCATAATAAAGGACAAATGTTGTTCTGTTTATTAAAGGATATGTTCTATTGTAGCGCA